>NW_021027398.1:125050-159873 GCF_004153795.1 Camellia sinensis
GCTTATTATGCCATGATATAGCATTGTTTTTAGTTGTTTTTGGTACACCATCCTTGTTTAGCATACATGCCTTGTAATGCCATTTTGTTGCCTTAACATGCCTTAGGTTGTAAACCATTGTTCTAGCATGCTTTAGGCTTAGCTTTGTGAAGCTTTCATGTTTATTTTGCCATGTTTAAGGTTTGTCCTTAGTTGTTTGGGTTGACTTTAGCATGCATTGCATAGCCTCTTTGCATTTTAGCTTGTAAACTTCAAGGGTGTGAGTGTGTAGCATGCATCCTTGCCTCATTTCAGTGGTTTGGAACCACTTGCCATGTTATTTCAACCCACTTAGCATGCTCGTGTGGTTGTATTTGATGTCCCTTAAGTGTGTTCAAAGGTCGACATTCCATGCTTCATGTTTAGCCTTTTTGGTGTGCTTGCATGTTTAGGCCTCTTAGATATCATCTAAGTAGTCTTTTGGCTTTGTTTTAACATGCTAGAAATCTGATTTTAGTTGTTTAATGCATGCCATGTTTGGTTTTGTCAAGGGTAGTTTAATGCCCCTTAGCTTACTTTGAGTTTTGGGACCTTGGTTGCATGCCTTGGTTTGTCATGTATAATTGATTTGGTATCATATTTAGCATGATTTTAAAGCTTCCAATGCATGCCATATGTCCGTGATTATTCCCCTTGAAGTGTGCTTAAAGGATATCCTTTGATGCTTAAGTGTTTAGGTCTTAACATGTGCATGCGTGTATGTGTGTTGGTCCTTGTGTTTGAGTACTTTGGCCACTGATTTAAGCCTGTTTGAGAGTGGCCTAATTTAGTTTAAGTCCGTCTCCTTGCTTGTTTGCATCGTCCTCTTGTATATTTGCTTGCATACTTGCATGTACACATTGCATTGCCTATGTTGCATGCTAGCTCACATGCTTAGGATTGCATTGCATTAACATGCATGCTATACCTCTTGAGTTGAGCATGATAGAGGTTGAGCCCCTTTGCTTGTTTATTTGCATTGCATTACATTTGAAATTGAAGTTGCACACTCAATTCTTTGAGCCATCATGCATCGAAATGCGTGATTGGTGGCCCGAGAATCGAGGATCATGTCCCTTTGAGTCATAAACATGATAAGGGATATGGTTGGTGCATACATTGCTTGAATTGCATTGCCATGTAAAGCTTTGTCCTCTGCTGCTGTCAAACGGATTCTGCAGGAACTTTTTGCCGATCGACTGCACAGAGTGCCGACCGGTAATCCATCGGTGGCCGATGGATTCATTTTTGGCCGATCAACACCAAATCACAGCCGATGATGATTCTCTCTAGCCAGTGGCATTCCCCAACATCGAGTGAGGATATCTTGAGACTTTGGCAGTTTTTAGAAGAGTATAGCATGGAAAACAGAGGCAGCTTGTGCATGGCAGTGGACTTCCGAGCAAGATCGAGCATGCATTACATTGGGCTCTTTTCCCGAGGCCGTTTATCGCTTTCTTAGATTAGTTGATTTGCTTAACTAATTTAGTTAGTTTGTAATAATTAATTAGCTAGGATAGTTGGTTTGTTATTCGGACTGTATTATTCTTTCGGACCCTCCGAGCGAGGGCTAATTTGTAATAAGTGTGGGTGCGTGTGTGCATGTTTTCCAACCCCCGCTTCTTTCTCCCTTTTACTTACCCGCTTTGATGGTTAGTATTAGGACACGTTTAATTTAGCATACCTTATGCAATGCATGCGTGCATCATTCATCAGTATTGCATGCATCGGGCTCGACACATCATGCTAACTGCATAAGTATTTCAAATCTAACTTGAATACATGCTACTTGTGCATTTTCACATATCATTTATAGACTAGCCGAGCCTACTCTAGTGACATTCCGTATGTGTTGCATTAGGCATTTAAACGTGGACTTGGATCATGCATGTTTGCTAACATGTTCTTGTTTTGGCATGGAGTACTAGGTAAGCTCTTATGCTTTAGCATCTTGCATGAGTGTAAGTGTTTGCCATGACAACATTCTTACCATGTGGCTAGATGCTTATGTGTTATAAACTGCCTAAATGCCTGTGGGTGAAAGTTGGATTGTTTGAGTTGGAACAACTCGTCGAAATCTGTATTTTAGCCTACTTGCGAGTAGCAAACCTCAAAACGTTTTTCGAAACAAACGGATATGCAATGCTTTGTTCCAAATTAGATGATCTAGTCTATACTTGTTTGTTGTGCGCACAACATAGTAATTCTAGGCTAATTAACCGGAATAAGAACACATAACGTTTTCAAAAACAGATATCACAGTTAGTAGAGGCCGATCTTCGGATCGGGCGAGAGGGGGTGCTCATAGCTGACCTTCCCCAATCGTACCCTAGCTCCCGAGCCGAGGCAACCTTGGTGATGACGGACACGTGGCCTTTGGCACCGAGTCAGGGTTTCCTAAATTCCCCCATAAAAAATATTTAGGTGGTGACTCTGTATCTGGCAAAGCAGTCCATGTTTGGCACTTCTTTTCTAAAAATCTATTTTCTCAAAACGATTTTCCGGATTTGAACTCTTTGGTTCAGATTAAGGACCGTGACACAAATTGAGTCCGAACTGTAGCACGAAAGCCTCACGCGGGCGCGTCTACAGTGCTGAAGCTACCTCACTCATGTCCTAATGTGATGGAAAACAGTGATTCACACCACAAAAGTACATAATCACATAAACACATATGAATTTCTTTTGTAGATAATGATCGTCCCACGACATTGCCAAAGTTCCAATTAGAAATAGCAGTGATCAAGTGCTCTTCTAATATGACTTCTAGAAACTTGTAGACCCAATCAATATCTTAGAAATTAAATCTCATTCTCATATAATCACATAAGCATGTTATCACATAGCATACCATATATACAAATATCTCTATCAAGTGAGATAAACCAATTATGGTAAGAACCACTTCCCACGTACCTATGTATTCAAACTCAGTACGCTCTGATATCAAGTTGTAACGCCCAAAAAAATTATAACAATAACCCAACTACAATATTAATAAATGACAACAACATGAAGGTAATTATCTTCCATTAAGTTCTTATTAAGTTTACAAAATAGTAAAATATACAGATATATATTCAAAAGCTTATCCCTGAATCTATAGCATATATTATATAACAGAATGAACTTCAAGCAAAAGAAATGCCCTAAAGGCTTACATTTTTCCAAGATAGTACTTGGTTACAAGAAAATGGATTTTGATCCAATACAGTTAAAGCCCTAGGCTTGTACAAAGAAATACAACAAAAATAAACAAAATGAAGCCCTTGCTTCCAAGTCCTCCCAAGTTATTGCCTTGGCGGAGACATATCATCAGCACCTGAAAATGGTTTTTCCACATAGGGTGAACCAAAGCCCAGTAGATATAATCCAACACAATATATGACTATTAACAAAGATTTACAAGTAAAGTGCATATGCAATGCTAATGACAAAACATTCTATATCTCTTTCGAATCATGCAATGCCACATTTATGTTGCTATTCATGAAAATTTTTCTTTTTTATAAAAAATCGGACTGCGAATACAACTCTGTGAATCTCTAGGTACGTGTATGCTATCAGGCTATACAAGCACTACTCTTTTGCTATTTTTACCAGTATTAACCGGAAGGCACAACACCTATCCGCGTGGGTTTTTGGTCTTTCACCATGGACACACAAGCCAACTTAACATCGTAACCACACCCCCTACCTAGATTCACCAAGTATTCACCTCTTTTTCGCAAAACAATAAACATTTTTAATGAGTTAATATGTAACAATGCCCAATGCAAATTGATGAGAAAATAGTTTTAATTCCCCTAGTCCTTATGCAATTTTTATAACAACTATAGCTATCATCAACCGATAATCCAAAACAGATATCTCTAAACAGGTAAGTATATTCCATAAAGATAAACTTTCCAACTTTCAAGATGTGAGTGGTAATGCATACCCAACTCCACCATCCTTGTCCACATCAACCCAATTCTACAATTTTAACATCATTTCCATTTATCAATACAAAATTAACATTTGTGATTTCTAGGGCAAAACCCTCTTCCCTTTATAAATGAATTTTCAAGGTAAAACCCATGATCTCAACATATTTCATTTATATACATAGATCCACAACCATTCCCAATGAATCATTTGAAAGCCCCTTCTTTTGATTTTGAACCAAAACTCAAGATTTGTTGAAAAACCCATTTCTTTCACAAAGTAGTTTCATGAAAACAAATAACTAAGTTAAAAACTTATAAGAAAGTGCGGTGAATCCCTACCTCAAGCTTAAAAGGTGAAAAAGAAGAATTCAGAAGAAACTCAATGTCAATGAAACCACATGCCACGCAGATCAAAAGGAAGCCCTTGAGACGATCTATAGTATATTTCAAAGGACCAAGATAAGAAGGTACCTCTAGGTAAGTAGATCTGAAGATCCAGGTGAAAAAAGTTGGGTTTTAAGAGAAAAGAGAGAAGTCAAGGTTCAAAGAGAGAAGAGAGAGAGAAAGAGAGAGAGTGAAAAAAGTGTGTTCGGGGCCTATTTATAGTGGTTGAATAATAACCCTAAAGTCAAAGGAAAGAATAAGTCAAATCCCCCAAAAGTAGGGCCCAACACCGAACCAAAATTTGGAAAAAGACTCATAGTGGTCAACCTTTGGGATAGTGGTGTCGACTCTCAAGAAGAAAAGGTAAGACACTAATGTTTTACAGTAAGCAAGAGTCAACCC
This sequence comes from Camellia sinensis, assembly GCF_004153795.1. Taxonomy (NCBI): domain Eukaryota; kingdom Viridiplantae; phylum Streptophyta; class Magnoliopsida; order Ericales; family Theaceae; genus Camellia; species Camellia sinensis. The sequence continues at coordinate 129,784 of NW_021027398.1, forward strand.
TAGGAGATAGTGGTATCGACCCTTTATTTCATAATGCAACCGAGAATAAAACAAGAAGGGAAGAGTCGATCCTCAAAACCCATGGGGTCGACCTTTCATTTCAGTATGTAATCCAGAATAAGCAGCGCTAGAAGGGTCAACCCCACCAAGACTAGTGTCGACCCCAAATTTCAGTAGCCACACTAAGGGCATAGCAAGAAGGTGGTGTCGACACCACCAAGGCTAGTGTCGACCCTCTTATCAAAATCCAACAAAAAAAAAGGGGAGAACGATCGTTACGGATATGGTTATCCGGGTTCCAAAGCGATAAATGGGTCAAGTCTAAGCCTAGATAGCTATAAGCATGTTATCACATATCAAACCAGGTCTACTTCTAATATTATCTAGCAAGACAAACCCATTGTGGTGAAAACCACATCCCACGATCCCAAAGTATTCAAAGCCGGTAGCTTTAATACCAAGTTGTAACGCCTTGAAATAATAATCATAAACCATCCAATAATATTCCATAGATTACGTCACATACTAAATGATAACCTTTCATTTATATAAGTTCGATGCACGAAAGGTAACATATGCGAGTATACATTCATAAATCGTAAATCTTGAACATATAGCATATGCCACATAAGGGCATAATGAAATAAATGGCTATACAAATAAGCTAACGCCTTAATGGCTACATCTTTCCAAGACAACGCTTGGTTACCAAAAAAAAAAAAGAAGGAGGAGTTCAACTCAACTCAATATAGTTTAAGCCCAAGGCTTGTACAAAATAATTACATCAAGAGAAAAACAAAAGAAGCTCTTGGCTCCAAGTCCTCCAAAGATGTATCCTTGGTAGAGGTAAATCATCAGCACCTGAAAGTTGTTTTCCACATAAGGTGAGTTAAAACCCAGTAAAGATATTTTAACATAATATATGAATCCTAACGAAGTCATAAGATAAATGCATATGCAATGCCATTTGTTAAATGTTTTACATTTCCATCTAAAAACAATGCAATGCCAAATTATAAATTAATTCATGAAAATAACCTTTTTCATCAGAAAACAAGGTAGTGGATACAAAACACTAGGAATCCCTACGTATGTGTCTGCCAGTAGGCTATACAAGCACTACCAAAGTCATTTTACCGGTACTAACCGGAAGGATCGGCACCTAACTGTGCGGGTTTCTGGACTTTTACCACGAACACACAGGCCAACATAACAACCACAACCACACCCCTTAACCAGATTCACCAATGTATTCACATCTTTTTCTCAAAGTAATAGATTTTCAATGTTCAAATATGCATTAATTTTGAATGCACGATGTATGAGTAATTAGTTTCAATTCACCTAATTCTCATGCAATTTCTATAACAATCAAAGCTATCATCCACCGATAGCCCAAAATAGATATCTCTATTCAACAGATAATTTCCAATAAAAGATAAAATTTCATCATTTCCAAGATGAGAGTAATATTATAAATCCAACTCCACCATCATCATTAACATACACAATCATTCCATTCGTACAATAACCCAACATCGTTTTCCATATCTTTTCACAAAATCAAACATCCATGATTTTGGGGTAAAACCCTTTTCTCTTTAAAAATCAATTTCAAGATGAGAAATCTACTATTTAATATATCTCAACCATAAACACATCCCACAACTTTTCTCAAGAACCCATTTTGAAAACCCCTCTTTTACAATTCAATTCCAAACCCTAGGTTTTCCCAAAATCCCCAAATCACTATGTTCTTTCAATAAGCAAATAACTAAGGTAAAAATCATACTAAAGGCTGAAGAAATCCCTACCCCAAAGCTAGAAGACAAGAGAGAGTAAGGGTTGAAGTTTGGTAGAGTCGAAAACAATAACTCTTCCAATTAGAACGAAACCATCAACGTGCTCTACATTTTTCTCCAAACAGCTATGGTAGAGAAATCAATGGATTATGAGTATTTGGAGCTTATAAGCAAGAACTAGAGAGAGAGAAAGAGAGAGAGAGTAAAGATCTAGGAGTTTTGAAATTTTTAGAGAGATAGAGAGAGATATGAAAAAGTGATCCAAAAAGTCACTTTTTTGAACTGATATATGCGCAAACCACTTGAACAACCGAAACACCACTCGAGCAATAGACATAATAAGTGACATCACTAGAGCAACCAAAATCACCGCTTGAGTGCACAATGGCCCATTCTCACAAGTTCAGACCTGCAAAAAACCGCTCGAGCACAAGAAGCACTGCTCGAGCAAAGATACACTACTTCCAGAACTTTCACAGACTATAAAAAATCTCTCGAGCACAAGAATTACTACTCGAGTGAACAAGCAAAAATCTGGGCAACAACTCTTTTGAAAACTAACTCCCAACCTATTTGAAACACAACCATAACTTCCAAACAACTCAACTCAACAAAGCAACAAGATGAAAATGAAATGAACAATAGTTATGGATATGGATTCCTAGATTCAAATACAAGAAATGGGTCAGGTCTAAACAAAAATCGTTATATGATATGTATAATATTAAATTTAAAATTTATTATTTTAAAATTATATTTTTTAATTTTATATTGTGATTATAAGTTGGTAGTGGTGGTGGTGGTGATGGAGAGATAGTGGTTGTACTAATAGTGGAAGGGTAGTATAGTGAAGATAAAAATGGGGGTGACGGTGGTGTAATGATAATGGTTATTGTGGTGGTGGAATGATGATGGTGGTAGTGGAAGGGTTGTAGGAGTTGTTGTAGTAGTGGTAGTAATGACAATGGCTACTATAGGGTGGCAGTGAAATGATACTGATGTTTTTGATAACAATGATAATGGTGATGAGGGTGGTAGTCATGGAAGTGTGGTGGTAGTGGTGATGCAAGTAGTGGTAGTGATGGCGGCAATTGTAAAGTTATAACAATGTATGTTGATACTTATGTATTTATAAATTCAATTTGAATTAGGTATGATTTTTATCATTTAAATTTTCAAAAAAATTTTTAACTTACATTTAAGAGCTATTTAAATTTTTAAGTAATACCATTTGTGGTTATCAAATGGGCTGAATTGATTTTCACTTAATATATAAACTTTTAACTGCTGAATTAGGATGGTGTTTGATAAAATTAAAAACAGAAAATTAAATACTAGTTCAATTTTAGAATCCATTTTTCAAAACCCAAAACTTGTTTGGTTTTAGATTTTCACAACATATATTTCAGATCTCATTTTGAACCCATTTTCCAAAACCCAAAATCCAAAACTTGTTTGTTTAGGATATTCACAAACAAGTTTTCAAAACCTAATTCATACAAAAAATTGAAACAACATGCATTGTTATTTGGAATTAATATGTTATTATTTTTCAAATTAGTAAAAAAAATCAACTACATTTAAATTCAATAGACCAATGTCTTCTTCTTAAATAATTTTGGGTTAATTACAAAAAAAAAAAAAATCCTAAGATTTCTCGCATTTTTTACTTTAAACCCCAGTGTTTCACTTGTGATAAATTAAACCCTAGAGTTCTACCCGTGTTTCAATTTGCCCCCTCCATCCATTCCCGTCTATCTAAGGTAATGGAGGGGGTTTAAAGGGAAAAATAGTAGGGTTTAAGTGAAAAATGAGTGAAATCTTGAGGTTTTTTGTGTAATTAACCATTTTTTTAAAAATTAAAATCACTAAAAATAAAAAAAGGGTTAATTACAAAATAAACCCCAAGATTTCTTGTGTTTTTCATTTTAAACCCCCTCCGTTACCTTACGTAGACGGAAATGAACAGAGTGGGCAAATTGAAACACAGGGATAGAACTCTAGGGTTTAATTTGTCAAAATTGAAACACTGGGGTTTAAAGTGAAAACGCATGAAACCTTTAGGTTTTTTTGTAATTAACCCAATAATTTTTAAAGCTTTGTTTGGTTTTGAAGTAATTAAAATTGATTTTGTTTGGTTTTCAAGTATTGGTGAGATAATTTTTTATATTTTAGATATATATGCTTTACATATACTTAAACAGTAAACAAAATGTGAAGAAATCAAAACAAATTTAATAAATACATAAAATATTAAACTTGTATTAGTTTTTAAACTGTGTGAATTTTATTTTATTTATTTTTTGTATATATTAAATAATTTTATAAAACTTGTTTTAAAAATGTGAAACGCTTTAAATGTATGTAGCTTGAGTATATATATATATATATAAAGAAGTGTAAAAATTTCTAAAACGTTCATAATATTTAAAATTTTTAATGAAAATAAGTTGTTACCAAAACAGCCCTAAATTGACGTCTCAACATACAAGTAAAAAAAAAAAAAAAAAAAAAAAAAACATAACATCCAAAAAACTCAAGTTGAGTTTTGAAAAAACCAAACAAGTTTTGAATTCAATTTTCTAAAAACTATTTTTGAAAACTCATAACCAAACTAGTTTTGAATTTTCAAAACTAATTTCAAAACTAAACCAAACGCACCCAAAATGTTGAATTTTTTAAACTGAAAAGTTGTTTGATAAAAATTTAAGTGTTGAACTAAAACAAATTGTTTGATATGTATAAGTTCAAATTTAAAATTTATTACTTTCAAATTAAATCTTTTAATTTGTATATTGTGATGGTAAGTTGGTGGTGGTGGAGGAAGCGGCAACGTTAGTTATGGCGTTGTTGGCAATAGTAGTAAAGATAGATAGTGGTTGTGGTGATGGTAGAAAGTCAATGTCATGGAGATTAAAAAAAAGAGGTAGCAACGTCGGTGTAGTGTAATGATGGTGATGGTAATGACAATAATGGTAACAGTGACAATGGTTGTAGACGGAAAGAGTTCTAGTAATAGTTGTAGTGGCGGCAGTAATAAAAATGGTGACTATAGTGGTGGTGTGGTGGTGTTAATAAAATTATGGTGGTTCTTAATTATGCCAACTCTAACAATAGTGATGAAGGTGGTGGTAGTAGGGAGTTGGTGACAGTGGCATGATGGTGGTGGTGATGGTAGTAGTGATAGTGATAACAGTAATAGCAGCGATGGTAGTGGGTTTGTAATTGTGTATATTGACGTTTATGTTTAATATTTATAAATTCATTCAGAATTTAGTAAGTTTAATATGACTTACATTTTTTTAACTTTTGGCCTATATTTTAAAATGCACTTAAATTTTTAAGTAATAGCAATTTTAATTATCAAACGAGATTAATTAATTATCACTTACTAACACATTCAATTTTAAGTACGAAATCAAATTATCAAACACTACCTACATTATCAAACACCATCTACACTCTAGTTATTTTGACCTGTCGTTACAAATAAAATGAAAGTTATAGTTCATTTAACAAAAGAAAGTAGCAGTTGGTGAACTTATGTCTTAATATATCAGATGAAGGAATTGGCAACACACTTAGAGGTTGAAAATTTAATTCGAAATTGTGCTTTTGTTTAATTTTATTTATTTGAAATTTGTTTAAACTTGTCTAAATATGTAAATAAGTTTAAATTGGTTTTTTTGGGTTATTTATCATACGGGATTGAATAATTCATATAAATTAAATTTAAGCCAATTATCAAGCAAATGTGAAATGTTCTTTTGCCTTTCAACAATTGCCAAGTGTAAAAAAACGAAATAAAAAATGAAGAAGAAGAAGAATATGAGAAGGAGATGAAGAAGATGATTGAACGAACAATCAATGTAACAATTAATTTACCTCTACTCCTATTGCTACAAAATTAAAGTATAGAAAATAAATTTAAGTTATATCTACTTTTAAGATAAAACGACTGACAAGAAATATAAATCAATTAGTGAGTGGCACACACGATACGTGTGCAATTTAAATAAATAAAAATAACGTTAAATAATAATAAAATTAATATTATAATGTTTACTTAGTGTAGACGTACCCGAATGTCTCGAGCTCCGCGCGCGAGATGGCGCGAAATCTATTTTGTTCATTAGCATACTACAGTTCAGACTCAAATGCCACGGTTCTGAATCTAATCTCGCAAAGTGCAATCCAAGACCGATAAATCACCAAAGAGTCCAAATCCGGCAAATCGTTTTGGAAAATTGATTTTTATAAAGAAGTGCCAAATATGGACTGCTTTGCCAGATACACAGTCGCCACCTAAATGTTTTTGTTTTGGGAAATTTAGGAAACCTTGACTCGTGCCTAAGGCCACGTGTCCGTCATCACCAAAGTTGCCTTGACTCGGGAACTTGGGTACGAGAGGGGAAGGTCATGCAATGAGCACCCCCGCTCGCCCGATCAAAGATCGGCCTTTACTAACATGAAATTTTGTTTTTGAAAACACATGCGTTCCTATTCCAGTTATTAGCTAGAATTACTATGTGATGCGCACAACACACAAGTATAGACTAGATCGCCTAAGTTGGAACAAAACATCTCATGTTTGTTTGTTTGAAAATAGTTTGAAGGTGCTACTCGTAAGTAGGCTAAGACGTGGATTACCACCCTCGAGTGGGCTTAGAAAACATGATTTTGCCATTCTCAAGTGGGTTTAAAACTCGCATTTCGATGAATTGTTCCAATTCAAGTAATCCAACCTTCACCCACAAGCATTCAAGCAGTTTAACACATAAGCAGTTAGCCTCATGGCAAGCATGCTGTCATGTTAACACTCACACTCATGCAAGATGCTAAAACATAAAAACTTACCTAGTACTTCGAGCCAAAACAATAGCTAGTTAGTAATTAATGCATGATCCTAGCTATGTTAAGATGGCTAATGCAACACATGCAAAATACAACTAGAAATAGGCTCGGCTATTCTAAAATGGCATGTGAATGCTACACTTGATACATGTATTAAAATTAGAATTGAAATACAATGCAGTTAGTATGATGTGCCGAGACCGATGCATGCAAGACAGATTAATGATGCACGCATGCAAACATGAGGATGCTAATTGAAACATGTCCTAAAACTAACCATCAAAAGCAGGTAAGTAAAAGGGAGAAAGACGTGAGGTTGAAGGACATTCACACACTCACACACACTTACTACAAAATTCGCCCTCTCGACGGAGGGTCCGAATAAATAATACAAGCCAACTAATTAACTAACTAACAAGCTAATTAATTATTACATAACCAAATTGAAACAAATAACTATTCTAGGTTATTAAAACACTGAAATGGCCTCGTGACGAGGGATGCATGCGCGCTCGGCCGGCTTCTCTCAGAAATCCGTTGCCATGCCCCATGTTTGCACTGTTCTACACCTCTGAAAACTGTGCCAACTTCTGTGATACTTCTGACCTGCCTCGAAGACATTCTGAGAGGCCATCAGCCAAATGGTATGGCCATCGGCGAAGGGAAATAGGTTATCGACCACTTATGAATCCATCGGCCAAAAATTGTTAGCCGATCGGCACTACAGATAGCCTATCGGCCATCTCTTCCTGCAGACTGCTCCTTTTGTTGTAGCAGAGTACAAACAAGGGCATGGCAATACGTTTGCAAGAAAATGTTGTGCAACTACACCCCTTATCATGTTTGGAACTCAAGAGAGTATAGTGTTCGACCCTCGAGCCATCAATCACGCATTTCAATGCATGATGGCCAAAGAGGCCGAATTGCACATATCAATATGGAATGAATGCACAAAAACATATGGATGCCTCACACTCTATCATGTTGGACCAAGAGTATCGGCGACCGAGGATTGAGGCAAGTTTCGTCACTTTAAGTACGAAATGTCCCTCGGTCCTCATGTTTGGTTTGACACCCCAAACCAAACACAATGCAATGCATGCAACATGGAAAAACTATGCAATGCAACATAGGCATGCCAAATGCAATATGACTCAAACATGCACACAAGGCCAAGGTAACAAGCATGCCAAATGCAATGCAACCTAAACAAGCATGTGACAAAATGTAAACTAGCAAGCATGCAAAATGCAACCTAAACGTACAAACATGCATGGCATGCAAAAATGGACAAGCATGCAACAACATGCAAACTAGCAAGCATGCAACAACATGCAACATGACAAGCATGCAACAACATGCAAAGATGGACTTAAACCAAAATGGACAGACCTCAGCCATGCCCAAATCAGTGGCCAAAGTGCTAAAATGATGGCATGAAAAGGCAAGGAAATGCATGCTCATGCATTGGCCTATGAACTAAGCATAATAGCACAACTCCCAAACATGATGTAGAAGTGACAAATGTGAGAGTGTAGCAATGAAGTAAGCTCTGAAATTTCATTCCAAAGGATGCTGAATCACGCATATATGACAAGCAAAGCATGCTAATGGGCTCAAAGCTTAAAGCTAGACAAGGGACTTACACCATGGCCATATCAAGCAAGCCCCAAAGAGCCAAGATGACTGAAAACAGTCCCAAGGCAGGTCAAAATAGGGCCAAAACGTGCATGGAATGAAGCCAAAACAAGCTAGCATGGTGAGCACAAAACATGACGCATACAAGGCCAATGAGGAGGATTACACTACACCTACCAAAACCAAGCGTGAGATGACTATACCAACAAAAATCAGAGTTATGACATGTTAAATAATGACCAAAAACATGCTGGAATGGAGTCAACACATGCTAGAAAGATGAGCCAAAACCTTAAGCATACAAGACTAGTTTGCAAGGATTACACTACAAGTGTATTAAGCATGCAAGAGACAATCAAACCAACCCAAAACAGAGTTATGCCATGTTAGAATAAGGCCCTAAACATGCTAAGAAAGAGCCAAAACAATCTAGAAAGACATGCTCCTTTGCAAAGCTATAAGTAGGATCATACTCAAGTACAAGAAGCATGCAAGGGGTGATCAAGACAGCCAAAAACAGAGTTATGGAAGGTCGGGAAAGTCACAAAAATGATCCTAAACAAAGCCATAAAGAAGTAAAAACACATTCTCATTTGGTTGGCCATCAACACTGGCAAGCAAGACAAGAGGGGAGGGGACCACCCTCTCCTATTTGGAGCCTCAAAACAAGTTTTTTACCACTGAAAATCCTCTGGATTTCAGTGGTCAAAAAGGCACGAAAAGTTATTTTGAAAGGCCTTAGAAGATGGCTCAAAAGCTATACAAGCTAAGGAACAAAAAGAAGAGAGAACCCCCCAACACAAAATAGGCCTAAACCATCACTTTTAGGACTGAAAAAAAGAGATTTTCTCAGTTCAAAACCAAGCCAAAAAAAGCTGACAAAGTTGGTAAAACAAGTATGCAAAGCAAAGGTTTAAAGGAACAAGAGCTTACCCTTGAAGCACCTTGAAGGACAACAGCAAAACCAGCCAAAATCTGAGCCAAAATCAGACTTTTGGAGCTCCAAATGATCCTTGTTTGATCAAGGATGCCTAGGCAAAGGTGAGGTATATCTCCAAGTATAGCTCTTGTTATGCACACAAAGGCAAGAGAATGAGGCTCTAGGAAGAGAGGCAGAGATCTTGCTCTGGAAGTTTTGTAGAGAGAGAGGGAGTTTAGTGAGAGAAGCTCCCAAGCTTGTCCAAGAAGGTTGTCCCCTTTGAAAATGAGAGATATAGCCTCGTATATAGCAATGCAAAGCTTTTCATCGAAAATATCTAAGTATGGGACAGCTGGAGGTTGTGTGGAACAGCTGGAGATGAAATATCTTCAAAAAATTTGAATTTGTCACTCTTGGCCGATCGGCCATCTTTAGTGCTGATCTGCTACTTGTGATAGCCGATCTGCTACTTTTTTGGCTGACTGCACATATTTGTGGTCGATGGCAAATTCTGCTCTGCAGGTCCAATTTCAAACGGTCATAACTCCTTCATATGGACTCCTTTTCAGATCATTATTGTGTCCAAATTGAATCCCCGGAAGTAAGCTTTCCAATGGTAGCAGCCTTGCATCAAAATTTCAACTGTGAAAAAAGTTATGCTTGTTTTGGTGAAGCCACTCAGTTTCGATCGTACTTCGATTGATGCCCATCTTCAACCAACCATATCTTCCCCATCCGGACTCGGCTTTAGGAGATTCTTGAGTGTAAAATGAAGCCCCGGAAGTCTTCTTTCCAATGGTGGTGGCCTCATATCTTAAATCCAAGTGTATAGATAGATAAACCTAATTTAGCCAGGACCGCTTGACTCTCTCTTAGCGATTCATACCCAACTTCTTCCTCAACTAGGTTTCTTCTCTCTTCTCCTCTTTCCTTCAACTCCAAACCCCTAAACAAGGTGTTTTGAAAGATTTTTCAAAGATTTCATATCTATTTCATTCATTTCCACTTTGTCCTCGCTTGGTTTACTAAAAAGCGCGACATTTAACAAAATGCGAGCGTCGGAACATCGTACGAACTTTATTTCAAAAATATTCTGAAAGAGAGGGTTTTAAGGTCTAAAAACTATCCAGAATAGCTTTGGTCGAAAATAGGGTGTGAGGTTAGGATTTGACTCTCCTCTTGCCGAAGAAATTGAACCTTTTTCCCTTTCACATCTTTCACCACCTAGTAAACCATCAGTAGCGCCCAAGTCTTAAGGGCGGTCAAAAATGGGGTATTTACAGTTTCCCCTCTTTGATAGAACTCGAAAGTCAAAAAGTGACGGGAGTGAATGTCAAAGCCCCGAGACAACCCATTTCTGACAAGGCCGAAGACTTAGACAAATAGGCAAGATAATAAAGAGATGCGCCTGTAGGCAGGGGCAAGATGCAAATGACATGCACAATGCCGAATATAACTTATGATCATGCAAAGAGAGCTGTGATGAAGCAATTATGCAAAATAAATACAACATTTTAAATGAATGTTATGCGAAGAAATGCTACAGCAAGCTCGTACACAAGCAAGTAAACATGATCCAAACTACATCTCATGTAGAAACGATGTAAGAAAATCATGCAATCTTAGCGAACATGTGCGATAGATACACAAAGCGAGCGTGTGATAGATACGCAAAGTGAGCATGTGTGATGGATACACAAAGCGAGCGTATGATAGATACACAAACTGAGCATGTGATAAATACACAAAGTGAGCGTGTGGTAGATACGCGAAGTGAACATGTGTGATGGATACACAAAAGGTGAACGAAGTGTGATAGATACACTAAGTGAGCATGTGTGATAGATACATGAAAGGTGAACGAAGTGTGATAGATACACTAAGTGAGCATGTGTGATAGATACACGAAAGGAGAACGAAGTATGATAGATACACTAAGTGAGCATGTGTGATAGATACACGAAAAGTGAACGAAGTGTGATGGATACACTAAGTGAGCATGTGTGTTAGATACACAAAAGGTGAACAAAGTGTGATAGATACACAAAAGTGAACAAAGTGTGACAGATACACAAAAATGAACAAAGTGTGATAGATACACTAAGTGAACATGTGTGATAGATATACAAAAGTGAGCGTGTGATAGATACACCAAGCGTGCGTAGTGTGATAGATACACTAAGCAAACAGAGTGTGATAGATACACTAAGCAAACAGAGTGTGATAGATACACTAAGCAAACAGAGGATAGATACATGAAGCAAACGGAGTGTGATAGATACACATAAGGAAACATATGATAGATACATGAAGCAAACGAAGTGTGATAGATATACATAAGCAAACATGTGATAGATACATGAAGCAAACGGAGTGTGATAGATACACTAAGAAAACATGTGATAGATACATTAAGCAAACGGAGTGTGATAGATACACGTAAGCAAACATGTGATAGATACATGAAGCAAACGGAGTGTGATAGATACACTAAGCAAACATGTGATAGATACATGAAGCAAACGGAGTGTGATAGATACACATAAGCAAACATGTGATAGATACATGAAGCAAACGGAGTGTGATAGATACACTAAGCAAACATGTGATAGATACACAAAGTGAAGCAAAGTGTGATAGATACACTAAATGAAACAAAGTGTGATATGAAGAAAAGAATGGTGTGATAGATACACAAAAAGAAACATGTGTGATAGATACACAATATATGAACAAAGTGTGATAGATACACTAAGTAGAGCAAAGTGTGATAGATACACTAAAGTGAGCAATCTTAAACGGAACTTCTTTGAATGAACCGTACATACAATATCATGCATGAATGAGAAAGAAACTTGATAGGTACAATGCAATACAATGCATGATGTTTAAGGAACGCAATGAACAAACATAGCAGTGCTTTAGAAAGCACCTCACGGGGTGAGTGGCGATGAACCGCTCTACTCTGACGGGATCTCCCCTTGTGTGTTCTTCGAACACTTACCTTCAACTCACAGTACAAAGGTTCTGAAATACTGACAAGGAGTAACCTCTGCATGTAGAAGTCACGGATGCCGCTTTTTTTCCTGATCATATTCACAACTTTCCTTATTCTCCAACGGGGTGACAGACTAGGTTGGTTCAGTATCCAGAATTGAGGCGTATATACATGTTATCTCAACCTATGGGGCTTCCATACAGATTTCAAGCCAGGGATACACCCCTGGGCATTTAAACCAGACTTTAGTCTCAGAAATCCCAAACCTTTGCGTTCTAGGCACCAGCCATTCAAACTCTAGTTTCCACCGTCGCAGTTGATCTCTTAGGAACTCATTGTAAACACAACCAAGATGCCTCTAGCAGGGACTAGTATTCGGGAGAGCACTTCTGATTGCCATTCTGGCTTGAAGCAGACTTGATCTTGAGCTTGAGGTAGAGGCATACTCATTCTTCAGAGCAATGACAAGGCCTGAAGAGGTACATCCGGAGTACAATCACGAAATTTGCTGAAGTCGAAACACACTAAGATGCTCTGATTTTCCTTCTTTTCTTTTACTTTGCAGTTCGGAACCTATGTAGCTTCAAATAGGTCCTTGTTTTATTGTTCTCATATGACCTGGGTTGAACCCTGCCATTTTATGAAAGAACAAATTCTGTTTTGCACAAATGTGGAGAATAACACAGCACTCTGAGCACAAAACGATTTATTTTTGAAATTGAAATGAGAAAAGGGTTCTTAACTGGGTATTGAGCCTGTGACTGACCACAGCAAAAATGACTCAACAACGGAAAACAAAGGTAAAACAACCTAAACACATCTATTGACACTCGAAATGACTCAAAACAAGAATCGAGACAGACAAAACACAACAAAACACAAGACTCAAATGAGCACAGGGAGCCTGTTTCTCCGGGTATTGTTTCCCACCCTTCCTTATTTGTGATTCTCATATCACTCGGCCATCAGGCTCTGTTTTCTGAAAATCCGTTTTCTAACTTTTTCTCTCAGCGCACATCTCTCTATTCTTCAATCTCTCTTCTTTTTTATCCCTCCCCTGGGTGGTTGATGGATAAATAGGAAGTTGTGGGCTTTTCCCCCTAGCATTCTGCTAGATTCCCATTCTTCTGCTCACAACAGCGAGCTTTCCCACAGAGGGGTTGTGATGCGGCTGGATGTGCAGCAGATCTGCAATTGACATTGTAGACGTGCCCAAACGTCCCGTCCCCGCGCGCGAGATGGCGTGAAATCCGTTTTGTTCATTAGCATACTGCAGTTCAGACTCAAATGTCACGGTTCTAAATCTAGTCTCGCAAAGTACAATGCAAAACCGATAAATCACCAAAGAGTTCAAATCCGGCAAATCATTTTGGAAAATTGATTTTTATAAAGAAGTGCCAAACATGGACTGCTTTGCCAAATTTAGCGTCGCCACCTAAATGTTTTTGTTTTGGTAAATTTAAGAAACCTTGACTCGTGCCTAAGGCCATGTGTCCGTCATCACCAAAGTTGCCTCGGCTCGAGAACTTGGGTACGAGAGGAGAAGGTTATGCAATGAGCACCCTTGCTCGCCCGATCAAAGATCGGCCTTTACTAACATGATATATTGTTTTTGAAAACACATGTGTTCTTGTTCCGGTTATTAGCTAGAATTACTATATGATGCGCACAACACACAAGTATAGACTAGAACGCCTAAGTTGGAACAAAACATCTCATGTTTGTTTGTTTGAAAATGGTTTGAAAGTGCTACTCGCAAGTAGGCTAAGACGTGGATTTGCCACCCTCGAGTGGGCTTAAGAAAACATGATTTTGCCACTTTCAAGTGGGCTTAAAACTCGCATTTCAATGAATTGTTCCAATTCAAGTAATCTGACCTTCACCCACAGGCATTCAGACAGTTAAACACACAAGCAGTTAGCCTCATGGCAAGCATGCTATCATGGAAATACTCACACTCATGCAAGATGCTAAAGCATAACACTTACAGTGTACTCCGAGCCAAAACAGAGAACTGGTTAGAAATCATGCATGATCCTAGTTCATGTTAAGATAGCTAATGCAACGCATGAAAAATGTAACTAGAAATAGGCTCGACTATTCTAAGATGGCATGTGAAATGCAACTTGATACTCATGTATTCAAATTGGTATCGAAATGCAATGCAGTTAGTATGATGCATCGAGTCCGGTGCATGCAATACGAATGAATGTATGCAAATATGCTATCATAAGTATGCTAATTGAAATATGACCTAGAACTAACTATCGAAAGCAGGTAAGTAAAAGGGAGAAAGACGTGGGGTTGGAAGACATTCACACACTCACCATCAACACTAGTAAGAAAGACAATAGGAGAGGGGACCACCCTCTCCTATTTGGAGCCTCAAAACAAGTTTTTTACTTTTGAAAATCCTCTGGATTTCAGTGGTTAAAAAGGCACGAAAAGTTGTTTTGAAAGGCCTTAGAAGATGGCTGAAAAGCTATACAAGCTAAGGAACAAAAGGGAGAGAGAACCCCCTAACACAAAATAGGCCTAAACCATCACTTTTAGGACTGAAAAATAGAGATTTTCTCAGTTCAAAACCAAGCCAAAAATAGTTTAAAAGGGTGGCAAAACAAGCATGCAAAGTTGGCCAAGATAGCGTACAAAATGAGCTTAAAAGAGAGAGATGCTTACCCTTGAAGCACAGCTACAAAACAGGTCCAAACTCTGAGCTAAGACCAAATTTTGGAGCTCAAAATGATCCTCAAAGAACCTCAGCTCAATGGTGGTTGAGTTTGATCAAGGATACCTAGGCAAAGGTGAGGTATATCTCCAAGTATAGCTCTTGTTATGCACACAAAGGCAAGAGAATGAGGCTCTAGGAAGAGAGGCAGAGATCTTGCTCTGGAAGTTTTGTAGAGAGAGAGGGAGTTTAGTGAGAGAAGCTCCCAAGCTTGTCCAAGAAGGTTGTCCCCTTTGAAAATGAGAGATATAGCCTCGTATATAGCAATGCAAAGCTTTTCATCGAAAATATCTAAGTATGGGACAGCTGGAGGTTGTGTGGAACAGCTGGAGATGAAATATCTTCAAAAAATTTGAATTTGTCACTCTTGGCCGATCGGCCATCTTTAGTGCTGATCTGCTACTTGTGATAGCCGATCTGCTACTTTTTTGGCTGACTGCACATATTTGTGGTCGATGGCAAATTCTGCTCTGCAGGTCCAATTTCAAACGGTCATAACTCCTTCATATGGACTCCTTTTCAGATCATTATTGTGTCCAAATTGAATCCCCGGAAGTAAGCTTTCCAATGGTAGCAGCCTTGCATCAAAATTTCAACTGTGAAAAAAGTTATGCTTGTTTTGGTGAAGCCACTCAGTTTCGATCGTACTTCGATTGATGCCCATCTTCAACCAACCATATCTTCCCCATCCGGACTCGGCTTTAGGAGATTCTTGAGTGTAAAATGAAGCCCCGGAAGTCTTCTTTCCAATGGTGGTGGCCTCATATCTTAAATCCAAGTGTATAGATAGATAAACCTAATTTAGCCAGGACCGCTTGACTCTCTCTTAGCGATTCATACCCAACTTCTTCCTCAGCTAGGTTTCTTCCCTCTTCTCCTCTTTCCTTCAACTCCAAACCCCTAAACAAGGTGTTTTGAAAGATTTTTCAAAGATTTCATCTCTCTTTCATTCATTTCCACTTTGTCCTCGCTTGGTTTACTAAAAAGCGCGACATTTAACAAAATGCGAGCGTCGGAACATCATACGAACTTTATTTCAAAAATATTTTGAAAGAGAGGGTTTTAAGGTCTAAAAACTATCCAGAATAGCTTTGGTCGAAAATGGGGTGTGAGGTTAGGATTTGACTCTCCTCTTGCCGAAGAAATTGAACCTTTTGCCCTTTCACATCTTTCACCACCCAGTGAACCATCAGTAGCGCCCAAGTCTTAAGGGCGGTCAAAAATGGGGTATTTGCAGTTGCCCCTCTTTGACAGAACTCGAAAGTCAAAAAGTGACGGGAGTGAATGTCAAAGCCCCGAGACGACCCATTTCTGACAAGGCCGAAGACTTAGACAAATAGGCAAGATAATAAAGAGATGCGCCTGCAGGCAGGGGCAAGATGCAAATGACATGCACAATGCCGAATATAACTTATGATCATGCAAAGAGAGCTGTGATGAAGCAATTATGCAAAATAAATACAACATTTTAAACGAATGTTATGCGAAGAAATGCTACAGCAAGCTCGTACACAAGCAAGTAAACACGATCCAAACTACATCTCATGTAGAAAGGATGTAAGAAAATCATGCAATCTTAGCGAACATGTGCGATATATACACAAAGCGAGCGTGTGATAGATACGCAAAGTGAGCATGTGTGATGGATACACAAAGCGAGCGTATGATAGATACACAAATTGAGCATGTGATAAATACACAAAGTGAGCATGTGGTAGATACGCGAAGTGAACATGTGTGATGGATACACAAAAGGTGAATGAAGTGTGATAGATACACTAAGTGAGCATGTGTGATAGATACATGAAAGGTGAATGAAGTGTGATAGATACACTAAGTGAGCATGTGTGATAGATACACGAAAGGAGAACGAAGTGTGACAGATACACTAAGTGAGCATGTGTGATAGATACACGAAAAGTGAACGAAGTGTGATGGATACACTAAGTGAGCATGTGTGATAGATACACAAAAGGTGAACAAAGTGTGATAGATACACAAAAGTGAACAAAGTGTGACAGATACACAAAAATGAACACAGTGTGATAGATACACTAAGTGAACATGTGTGATAGATATACAAAAGTGAGCGTGTGATAGATACACCAAGCGTGCGTAGTGTGATAGATACACTAAGCAAACTTGTGATAGATGCATGAAGCAAACAGAGTGTGATAGATACACTAAGCAAACATGTGATAGATACATGAAGCAAACAGAGTGTGATAGATACACATAAGCAAACATGTGATAGATACATAAAGCAAACGAAGTGTGATAGATACACATACGGAAACATGTGATAGATACATGAAGCAAACGGAGTGTGATAGATATACATAAGCAAACATGTGATAGATACATGAAGCAAACGGAGTGTGATAGATACACTAAGAAAACATGTGATAGATACATTAAGCAAACGGAGTGTGATAGATACACATAAGCAAACATGTGATAGATACATGAAGCAAACGGAGTGTGATAGATACACTAAGCAAACAGAGTGTGATAGATACACTAAGCAAACATGTGATAGATACATGAAGCAAACGGAGTGTGATAGATACACATAAGCAAACATGTGATAGATACATGAAGCAAACGGAGTGTGATAGACACACTAAGCAAACATGTGATAGATACACAAAGTGAAGCAAAGTGTGATGATACACTAAATGAAATAAAGTGTGATATAAAGAAAAGAATGGTGTGATGGATACACAAAAAGAAACATGTGTGATAGATACACAATATATGAACAAAGTGTGATAGATACACTAAGTAGAGCAAAGTGTGATAGATACACTAAAGTGAGCAATCTTAAACGGAACTTCTTTGAATGAACCGTACATACAATATCATGCATGAATGAGAAAGAAACTTGATAGGTACAATGCAATACAATGCATGATGTTTAAGGAACGCAATGAACAAACATAGCAGTGCTTTAGAAAGCACCTCACAGGGTGAGTGGCAATGAACCACTCTACTCTGACGGGGATCTCCCCTTGTGTGTTCTTCGAACACTTACCTTCAACTCACAGTATAAAGGTTCTGAAATATTGACAAGGAGTAACCTCTGCCTGTAGAAGTCACGGATGCCGCTTTTTTTCCTGATCATATTCACAACTTTCCCTATTCTCCAACGGGGTGACAGACTAGGTTGGTTCAGTATCTAGAATTGAGGCGTATATACATGTTATCTCAACCTATGGGGCTTCCATACTGATTTCAAGCCAGGGATACACCCCTGGGCATTTAAACCAGACTTTAGTCTCAGAAATCCCAAACGTTTGTGTTCTAGGCACCAGCCATTCAAACTCTAGTTTCCACCGTCGCAGTTGATCTCTTAGGAACTTATTGTAAACACAACCAAGATGCCTCTAGCATGGACTAGTATTCGGGAGAGCACTTCTGATTGCCATTCTGGCTTGAAGCAGACTTGATCTTGAGCTTGAGGTAGAGGCATACTCATTCTTCAGAGCAATGACAAGGCCTGAAGAGGTACATCCGGAGTACAATCACGAAATTTGCTGAAGTCGAAACACACTAAGATGCTCTGATTTTCCTTCTTTTCTTTTACTTTGCAGTTCGGAACCTATGTAGCTTCAAATAGGTCCTTGTTTTATTGTTCTCATATGACCTGGGTTGAACCCTGCCATTTTATGAAAGAACAAATTCTGTTTTGTACAAATGTGGAGAACGACACAGCACTCTGAGCACAAAACGATTTATTTTTGAAATTGAAATGAGAAAAGGGTTCTCAACTGGGTATTGAGCCTGTGACTGACCACAGCAAAAATGACTCAACAACGGAAAACAAAGGTAAAACAACCTAAACACATCTATTGACACTCGAAATGACTCAAAACAAGAATCGAGACAGACAAAACACAACAAAACACAAGACTCAAATGAGCACAGGGAGCCTATTTCTCCGGGTATTGTTTCCCACCCTTCCTTATTTGTGATTCTCATATCACTCGGCCATCAGGCTCTGTTTTTCTGAAAATCCGTTTTCTCACTTTTTCTCTCAGCGCACATCTCTCTATTCTTCAATCTCTCTTCTTTTTTATCCCTCCCCTGGGTGGTTGATGGATAAATAGGAAGTTGTGGGCTTTTCCCTCTAGCATTCTGCTAGATTCCCATTCTTCTGCTCACAACAGCGAGCTTTCCCACAGAGGGGTTGTGATGCGGCTGGATGTGCAGCAGATCTGCAATTGACATTGTAGACGTGCCCAAACGTCCCGTCCCCGCGCGCGAGATGGCGTGAAATCCGTTTTGTTCATTAGCATACTGCAGTTCAGACTCAAATGTCACGGTTCTAAATCTAGTCTCGCAAAGTACAATGCAAAACCGATAAATCACCAAAGAGTTCAAATCCGGCAAATCATTTTGGAAAATTGATTTTTATAAAGAAGTGCCAAACATGGACTGCTTTGCCAAATTTAGCGTCGCCACCTAAATGTTTTTGTTTTGGTAAATTTAAGAAACCTTGACTCGTGCCTAAGGCCATGTGTCCGTCATCACCAAAGTTGCCTCGGCTCGAGAACTTGGGTACGAGAGGAGAAGGTTATGCAATGAGCACCCTTGCTCGCCCGATCAAAGATCGGCCTTTACTAACATGATATATTGTTTTTGAAAACACATGTGTTCTTGTTCCGGTTATTAACTAGAATTACTATATGATGCGCACAACACACAAGTATAGACTAGATCGCCTAAGTTGGAACAAAACATCTCATGTTTGTTTGTTTGAAAATGGTTTGAAAGTGCTACTCGCAAGTAGGCTAAGACGTGGATTTGCCACCCTCGAGTGGGCTTAAGAAAACATGATTTTGCCACTTTCAAGTGGGCTTAAAACTCGCATTTCAATGAATTGTTCCAATTCAAGTAATCTGACCTTCACCCACAGGCATTCAGACAGTTAAACACACAAGCAGTTAGCCTCATGGCAAGCATGCTATCATGGAAACACTCACACTCATGCAAGATGCTAAAGCATAACACTTACAGTGTACTCCGAGCCAAAACAGAGAACTGGTTAGAAATCATGCATGATCCTAGTTCATGTTAAGATAGCTAATGCAACGCATGAAAAATGTAACTAGAAATAGGCTCGACTATTCTAAGATGGCATGTGAAATGCAACTTGATACTCATGTATTCAAATTGGTATCGAAATGCAATGCAGTTAGTATGATGCATCGAGTCCGGTGCATGCAATACGAATGAATGTATGCAAATATGCTATCATAAGTATGCTAATTGAAATATGACCTAGAACTAACTATCGAAAGCAGGTAAGTAAAAGGGAGAAAGACGTGGGGTTGGAAGACATTCACACACTCACGCACACTTATTACAAAATTCGCCCTCTCGACGGAGGGTCCGAATAAATAATACAAACCAACTAATTAACTAACTAACAGGCTAATTAATTATTACAAAACCCTAACTGATTAAACAAATTAATTAAGCTACAAAGCAGTTAAAGCAGCCTTAAGAAGAGGGACATATGCATGCTCGGTCAGCTTCGCTTGGAAATCCGTTGCCATGCCCCTTGTTGCCTCTGTTTGCACTGTTTTGCACCTCTGAAAATTATGAAAACCTCTGTGATGCTTGTAGACCACCTCATGGGCACTCTAAGATATCATCGGCCAAATGGTGAAGCCATCGGCCAAGAGAAAGGGGTTATCGACCATTTTTTATTCCATCGACCAAAAATTGTTGTTCGATCGGCACTGAATATAGCCGATCGGCCATTTCTTCCTGCAAACTGCTTCTTTTGCTACTGCAGAGGACAAACAAGGGCATGGCAATACATTTGCAAGAAAATGTTGTGCACCTACATCCCTTATCATGTTTGAGACTCAAAAAAGTGTAGTGTTCGACTCTCGAGCCATCAATCACGCATTCCGATGCATGATGGCCCAAGAGTCCAAATTGCTCAAATCAATACGGAATGAATGCACAAAACTCATGAATGCTCCACACTCTATCATGTTGGATCTAGAGTGTCGGCGACCGAGGATTGAGGCACGTTTCGTCACTTCAAGTACAAAACGTCCCTCGGTCCTCGTGTTTGGTTTGACATCCCAAACCAAACACAATGCAATGCATGCAACATGGAGATGCGATACAATGCAACATAAGCATGCCATATGTAATATGACTCAAGCATGCTCACAAGGCTAAGGCAACAAGCATGCCAAATGCAATGCAACCTAAACATGCAAACATGTAATGTGCCAAGCATGCAAAATGCAATGCAACGTAAACATGCAAACATACAATGTGATAGGCATGCAACAACAATATCAACAACAAGCATGCAACAACATGCAATGCGATAAGCATGCAACAACACACAAACTGCATGATCTATGGACTTATACTAAAAACGGATAGACCTCAGCCATACCAAAAACAGTGGCCAAAATGCTAAGAAATGATGGAATGAAATGCAAAATAAGCATGCATGCTAATTGGCCTATCACTTAGGCATAAGGACACAACTCTCAAACATGAGCAAGGAGTGACAAGCATGATAATGTGGCAATGAGGTAAACTCTAAAATGATGTTAGGAATGATGCCAAATCAACCAATCAATGCAAGTATAGTATGCAATAAAGCTCAAGGCTTAAGGCTAGAAAAGGGGTTAAACCACGGCCATGCAAAGCAAGCCCTAAAGAGCCAAGGGCACCCAAAACAATCCCAAGGCAGGTCAATACAAGACCAAACACATGTTCAAACCTAGCTAACACAAGTTGGAATAAAATTCCAAAAGGCATGAGGCATGCAAGGCTAAAAAGGAGTATTACACAACAACTATTACAACCAAACAGGGCATGACTTAACCAATAAAAATCAGAGTTACGGCATGTCAAAATAAGCCCAAAAACCCACTTAGATGAGATCCCAAAGACCTAAACATGGAGGCATGCACAATGATCCATTCATGAGGCATAAAACATTAACTCTTTAAAGCATTAAAGGAGTGACAAAGGCAAGTGTATGACCCCCCCTATATGGACTAAAATAACATTTCAAATGATGCCAAATCATGGAAATGGTCCAAGTAATGCATGCTAATGACTTGGACACTCAAAGCTAACAAGCAAGATTGAACCATGGTTATACAAAGCAATGCATGCATGTCCAAAACAACATGAATCAGACCTAGAGCATGGTAAATCATGACTAAAAGTTCCTTTGAGTTGAGCCAAAATATGCAAGCATGATGGTCTAAATGCATGATGCATGTTAAGGCAAATAAGAGGATTGCAAGGCAAGTGCATGATGCATGCAAGATGCTATTAAACCAACTTAAAATAGAGGTATAGCATGGCCAAATAACACCAAATACTTGCTGAAATAAAGCAAAAACAAGCTAGGCGAACATGCTAACATTGTGAGCCGTATATACAAGCAAATGAGAGACAATGAGAGAGGGGTGTCCCTCTCCTATTCAAGACTCTAAAACCACCTTTCTACCACTGAAAATCCTCTGGATTTTAGTGGTGGAAAGGTCATGCAAAGGCAAGAACAAGGGCCAAAAGGGATGGCTCAAAACAAGGCCAAACAAGGCCTAAGAGGGGGTAGATAACCCCCAACCAAAAGGTGACCTTAAACAATCATCTCAAGCACACAAAAATAGAACTTTTTGCAGTTTATAGTCAAGGTTAAAACAATATGCAAATAGGTCTAAAAGTTTAAGCAAGAATGGGGGATCAAAAGGTAGTTTACTCACTCTTGAAGAATACCTTCAAGAACACCACTCTAGCAACCTTTCTGAGTTCAAACCAACCCAAGAACACCAAAACTAACTCCTAAGGACCTCAGCAACCAAATGATGGTGCTCTACTAGGTGCGCTAGTTCAAAAGTACGAAGAAAATACACTTTAAGGCACAAACACACACACAAATATAGAGAGAGAGGGAGATATATAGAGAGAGATGTATAACTTCTATATCAATTTGCTAAACCTCTGGAAAGGGAGGGGAGGCTCCCTTCTTATAGAATCTTAATTCTCAAGCTTGTTCAACAAGCTTGAGTCATGAAACAAATCCCTCCATACACGTGTATAGAGGATGGGAATTGTGCATACCAGTTGTCACAGCTGGCAAAAAATATCTGCAAAAAACAGATGGAAAGGTCTCGGCTCAAAAATATGGCCGATCGACCAAACAAAGTGTCGATCGACCAAAAAAAGTGCCGATCGGCTACCACTTTTGGCTGATGGTAAGAAAACATGGCCGATAGCACAATGCCTTAGCTGATGGGTTGAGGGGATGGCCAACAAGCCACCCTCTTCCTTCAGAAGCAAAACCAAAAGTCCTTGGTCCACAACCAAGTACAAAACAGACAAGTTGAGAGATCCTAAGGCAAGGCGCGCAACTGAGACTTCCGGGGCTCAAAACAATCACAAGCATGGATGATCATCGAGTGTTCAAACGATGACGTCCAAGTCTTAAGGACGGCCAAAAATGGGGTGCCTACAGTTGCCCCTCTTTGGCAAAACTCAAAATTCATAAGATGACGGGAGTGAATGTCAAAGCCTAGAAACAACTCATTTTTTACGAGGCTGAAGACTTAGACAAGCATACAAGATAACAAAGATATGCGCCCGCAGGCAGGGGTAAGATGCAAATGACATGCACGATGCAGAACATAACTTATGATCATGCAAAGAGAGTTGTAATGGAGCATAACATGCAACAATTTAAGCAAGCAAATAAGAATCAAACTACACTTCATGCAGAGAGGATGTAAGAGAATTATACAATTCTCGTTACGTCTCATGCGGAGTACATACACTACCGTCTGGTTCGTCTGGTCGTGCCAGCTTCAAATGAATCGTACATACAATATCGTGCCTATAAAAGAAAGAAACTTAACAGATACTATATTGTTAGAAATGCATGTAGGTAGAACGTGCATAACAATGCAAGTGAAAACATTGCATGACAATGCAAGCGAAACAGACGCATAACAATGCGAGTGAAAAGGTGCATAACAATGCAAGTAATATATGCGACAACGCGAGATAGAGTGTGCATAACAATGAGGGTGGAACGTACGTGACAACGCAAGTGAAGAGGTGCAAAACAATGCAAGTAATGTGTGTGACAGCGCAAGTTAAAGAGGTGCAAAACAATGCAAGTAACGTGCATGACAGCGCAAGATAGAGAAGTGCATGACAATGTAAGTAACGTGCGTGATAGCGCAAGATAGAGAAGTGCATGACAATGCAAGTAACGTGCATGACAGCGCAGGATAGAGAAGGTGCAAAACAATGCAAGTAATGTGCGTGACAGTGCAAGATAGAGAAGTGCATGACAATGCAAGTAACGTGCGTGACAGCGCAAGACAGAGAAGTGCAAAACAATACAAGTAACGTGCATGACAGCACAGATTAAAGAGGTTCAAAACAATGCAAGTAACATGCATGACAGTGCAGGTTAAAGAGGTGCAAAACAATGCAAGTAACGTGTGTGACAGCGCAAGATAGAGAAGTGCATGACAATGCAAGTAACGTGCGTGACAGCGCAAGTGAAGGGGTGCAAGACAATGCAACCTAAGGGTGCGAGACAACGCGAGTGGAAGGGTGCAAGACAATGCAACCTAAGGGTACGAGACAACGCGGGTTGAGTGTAACGCATAACAATGCGGAAGGGATGCATGACAATGCAACCTAAGTGTGACGCATAACAATGCGGTGAAAACAAGCATAACAATGCAAGTGAAGTGTTCGTAACAATGTAATGCACTAACAAGTGTAGGTAAGGTACGCAAGGTAGCGCGAACAATGCAATGCACTAGCAAGTGCAGGTGAAATGTGCAAGATAGCGCGAATGATACTATGTAATGCACAAAATAGCACGATGCGCAAAATAGCGCGAACAATGCACTAACAGATACAGGTAAGCTGCGCAAAATAGCGCGAATGATGCAATGCACAAAACAGTGCGACGCGTAAGATAGCGCGAATGAAATACAATGCACTAACAAGTGTAGATGAGGTACGCGAGATAGCGTGATGCGCAAAATAGCGCGAATGAAATGCAATGCACAAAACAGTGCGATGCACAAGATAGTGCGAATGAAATGCAATGCACTAACAAGTGCAGATGAGGTGCGCAAGATAGCGCGATCAATGCACTAACAGGTGCAGGTAAGGTGCGCAAAGTAGCGCAAATGACGCAATGCACAAAACAGTGCGATGTGCAAGATAGCGTGAATGAAATGCAATGCACTAACAAGTGCAAATGAGGTGCACAAGATAGCGCGATGCGCAAAATAGTGCGAATGAAATGCAATGCACAAAACAGTGCGATGCGCAAGATAGCGCGAATGAAATGCAATGCACTAACAAGTGTAGATGAGGTGCGCAAGATAGCGTGATCAATGCAATGCACTAACAAGTGCAGGTAAGGTGCGCAAGAAAGCGCGAACAATACAATGCACTAATAAGTGCAGGTAAGGTGCGCAAGAAAGCGCGATACAAATTCAATGCAAAAGATACAAGCATTTTCTATGCAATATGAGAGCGTGTAATGAAAGGCACAAGATAGAGTGATGCGCAAGAGAGCGAGAGTGTAAACTGCACAAAATAGTGCGATGCACAAGAAAGCGCGAGTGTTAACTGCACAAAACAGTGCGATGCGCAAGAAAGCGCAAGTGTAAACTGTACAAAAAGTGCGATGTGCAAGAAAGCGTAAGTGTGAATGCAGGATTTTAAGGTCTCCTAGGCCAGAGAATGCACATGACAATGCGATGTGTAAGAAAGCGCGAGTGAGACACAAAGTGTAAGTGCAGAAGATAGTGCGAGTGAGATACAAAGTGTAAGTGCACAAGATAGTGCGAGTGAGATGCACAAAAAAAGTGCGATAAAATGCATTTTCTATGCAAATGATGAAGAATGCATTTTCTAGGCAAGAGATACGAGCATTTTCTATACAAGTATGGAAGGGTGCATTTTCTATGCATGAAACAAGAGCATATTCTATGCAATATTGAAAGCATATTTTATGCAATATTGAAAGCATATTCAATGCATGAGGCTGGCATATTCTATGCAACAAACAGGCATATTCTATGCATGAATCATAACGATACGCGGCACGCATGCAACAGAAGTGTATATGAAAGTGCACATTCTATTTAATAGAGGGGCATCAAACATGTACTCTAGTGCCTCCGATTTACCTCTCAGAGGACTTTGCAACACACTCAGCTCGAAAAGGGTACACCCCGTTCGTACTGGCGAGGGGTAACATCAGCATGTGAAAACCACAGGTGCTGCTTGGACTGCCATTCTGACTTGAAGTAGGCTTAAGTTTGGGGTCGAGATATACTCATACTCCAGAGAAACGGCGAGGCCTGAGAAGGTGCACCTGGAATGCAGTCTCAAAATTGCCGAAGTTGAAACATGCTAAGATGCTCTAAATTTCCCTCTTTTCTTTTGCTTTGCAGTCCAGAACCTATATAGCTTCAGATAGGTCATGGTCCTACTGTTCTCATATGACCTGGGTTGAACCCTGCAGTTTTATGAAAGAACATCCTGTTTTGCACATATGTGGAGAACGGCACAGCACTCTGAGCACAAAATGATTTTATTTTTTGAAATCGAGAAATGAGTTCTCGACCGGGTATTAAGCCTACGGCTGAACACAGCACACCACGACTCAACAAAGGAAAACAATGGTAAAACAACCTAAACACATCTATTGACGCATAAAACGACTCAAAACAAGAATCGAGACAAACAAAACAACACACACGACACTCAGGTGTATTCCAATGACAAGAGACCTCTCAGTTCACGAGGAGCTAGTTTCTCCGGGTATTGTTTCCCACTATTTTCTCATTTGTGATTCTCACATCACTCTGGCACTTAATCTCGTTTTCTCTGAAAAGCCCATTTCATCACTTTTCTCTCAACGCACATCTCTCTATTCTTCAATCTCTCTCTTTTTTTTTATCCCTCCCCTGGGTGGTTGATGAATAAATGAGAAGTTGAGGGCTCTTGCCCCTAGCATTCTGCTAGATTCTTCTTCTTCTACTCACAACAGTGAATTTTCCCACAGAGGGGTTGTGCTACAACTGGGTGTGTAGCAAATCTGCAGCTGACATCGGTTGATCACGTCTGCTGGGGAGTTTGGACGTGATAAGATGTGTCCGGACAAGGGAGTGGAATATCTAGACCCATTCCAGTTCGTGCTTCGCACTTGGCTTGATACCTCGTTGCTCGGAGGATGAGATAGCTTTCGGCATTTTGCTGTTAGCTTCAGTTGTGCCCTTTCTAGCAGGTAGAGTGCCCTTTTGTGGCAAGTATGTTCACAATGGGGGAAAAGACAGAACACCTGGCTTAACTGTGCCCCTAATTCATCATTTTGACCATTTTTTTGTTTTGGCTTTCTACTAAAACAATTTTGACCAATTGTAGACGCGCCCCGAGGACTCCCGGAGCTCCGCGCTTGCAAAGGCGCGAACCTCGTTCATTATCTAGCTACTACAGTTCTGACTCAATGTCACGGTTCTGAATCTAATCTCACAATGTGCAATGCAAGATTGATAAATCACCAAAGAGTCCAAATCCGGCAAATCATTTTGGAAAACTAATTTTTGTAAAGAAGTGTCAAACATGGACTGCTTTGCCAGATACAGCGTTGCCACCTAAATATTTATTTTGGGGGAATTTAGGAAACCCTGACTCGTGTCTAAAGCCACGTGTCCGTCATCGCCAAAGTTGCCTCGGCTCGAGAACTTGGGTACGAGAGAGGAAGGTCATGCAATGAGCACCCCCGCTCGCCCGATCAAAGATCGGCCTGTGCTAAGCATGATATCTTGTTTTTGAAAACACATGTGTTCTTAGTCTAGTTATTAGCTAGAATTACTATGTGATGCGCACAACACACAAGTATAGACTAGATCGCCTAATTTGGAACAAAGCATTACATATTTGTTGTTTAAAAAAATGGTTTGAAGGTGCTATTCGCAAGTAGGCTAAATCAAGGATTCAATGAATTGTTCCATTTCAAGCAATCCAACCTTCACCTACATGAATCTAATCTCACAATGTGCGATGCAAGATTGATAAATCACCAAAGAGTCCAAATCCGGCAAATCATTTTGGAAAACTGATTTTTGTAAAGAAGTGTCAAACATGGACTGCTTTGCCAGATACAGCGTCGCCACCTAAATATTTATTTTGGGGGACTGTAGGAAACCCTGACGCGTGTCTAAAGCCATGTGTCCGTCATCGCCAAAGTTGCCTCGGCTCGAGAACTTGGGTACGAGAGAGGAAGGTCATGCAATGAGCACCCCCACTCGCCCGATCAAAGATCGGCCTGTGCTAAGCATGATATCTTGTTTTTGAAAACACATGTGTTCTTAGTCTAGTTATTAGCTAGAATTACTATGTGATGCGCACAACACACAAGTATAGACTAGATCGCCTAATTTGGAACAAAGCATTACATATTTGTTGTTTAAAAAAATGGTTTGAAGGTGCTACTCGCAAGCAGGCTAAATCGAGGATTTAATGAATTGTTCCAATTCAAGCAATCCAACCTTCACCCACAGGCATTCGGGCAGTTATATCAACTAAGCAGTTAGCCTCATGGTAAGCATGCTATCATGGCAGTAACTTACATACATGCAAGGATGCTAAAGCGTAAACACTCACAGTGTACTCTGAGCCAAAGAAAGAAGCTAATTAGAAATTATGCATGAATCCTAACTATGCTGAGATGCCTAATGCGACACATGCAAAAATGCAACTAAGACGGGCTCGACTATTCTAAAATGGCATGTGAAATGCAACAATTGATACATGTATTTAACTTGGTATTGAAATACAATGCAGTTAGCATGACACGTCGAGCTCGGTGCATGCAAGACAGAGGAATAATGCAAACATGCAAGCATAAGGATGCTAATTGAAACATGCCCTAAAACTAATCATCAAAAGTAGGTAAGTAAAAGGGAGGAAGATGTGGGATTGGAAGACATTCACACACGCACGCACACTTATTACAACAATTCGCCCTCTCGACGGACGGTCCGAAAGAATAATACAAATCAACTAATTAATCAACTAACAAGCTAATTAATTATTACACAACTCTTAACTAATTAAACAAATTAATTAAGCTACAAAATTAGTAAAGCGACCTCGATAAGAGGGACAAATGCATGCTCGATCGGCTTCACTCGGAAATCCGTTGTCATGCTTCATATTGCCTCTGTTTGTACTGTTTTGCACCTCTGAAAATTGTGAAAAGTCCTGTGATGCTCTAGAACCACTTCATGGACATGTTGAGAGGCCATCGGCCAAATGGTGAAGCCATCGGCCAAAGGAAAGGTGTCATCGACCATTTATGAGGTCATCGGCCAAACACTTTTAGCTGATCGGCACACCAGATAGCCAATTGGCCATCTTTTCCTGCAAAATGCTATTTTGCTGCAACAGAGGACAAACAGATGTATGGCAATACATTTGCAAGAAAATGTTTGCAACTGCACCCCTTATCATGTTTAAGGATCAAAGGTGTGTAGTTCTCGACCCTCAGGCCACCAATCACTCATTCCAATGCATGGTGGCCAAAGGAGCCAAGTGTGCAATTCAATGTGAATGAAATGCACAAAAACACATAAGGGGCCTTAACCTCTATCATGCTTGATCAAGAGACAACACATGCACACACAATGCAATGCGGCAAGCATGCAAACTGCTATACAATGCAACATGATTGACTCGGAACTAATGGCATGCCAACTCAATGCAATGCAACCTAAGTATGCAAGTAAAGCTAATGCAACATGAGTATGCTGTAACAAGCCCGCGGGGGACCTCGCTACAGCTCGGACTCGACTTTTCGTAGTCACGGTTCTAAATCTGAACAAAAGAGTCCAAATCCGGCAAATCGTTTTAGGAAAACTGATTTTTGAAAGAAGTGCCAAACATGGACTGCTTTGCCAGATACAGAGTCGCCACCTAAATATTTTATTTTGGGAAATTTAGAAAACCCTGACTCGGTGCCAAAAGGCCAAGGTCCGTCATCACCAAAGTTGCCTCGGCTCGGGAACTTGGGTACGATTGGGGAAGGTCACTTCGTGAGCACCCCCGCTCGCCAGAT
>NW_021027398.1:160325-176788 GCF_004153795.1 Camellia sinensis
CCATGTATGGAGTGATCAATCCAAGCAAAAACAGGGGTAAGCCTTAGCAAAATAACCACAAATACATGCTAATATACAAGCTAAAACAAGCCTAACAAACATGCTCACACATGAGGCATTCAAGGCAAGTATTGAAGACACAAGGAGAGGGGATGACCCTCTCCTTTTTGGGACCTTAAAACACTATCCCCACTACTGAAATCCCTGGTGGTGAGAAAGCCAAAACAAGGTGATCCCTAAGCTCACAAAGAAGGCACAAAAGCAAGGCCAAACAAGGCCTAAGGGGGGGTAAACAACTCCAAACCAAAAAGTGACCTTAAACAAAGGTCTCAAGCATGAAAAATTAGAACTTTTTGTATTTAGTTAAGCTTAAAACAATATAAAAATAGGTCTAAAATCTTAAGCAAGAAAGGGGGTTTAAAAGCAAGAAGCTCACCCTTGAAGAACACCTTCAAGAACACTACTCCAGCAGCCTCCTCTAGCCAAAACCAGCTCAAGAACACTAACAACAACCCCTAAAGACCTTAGCAACCAAAGGATGGTGTTCTACTAGGTGTTTGTGTGCAATAGTAAGACAAAAAGACACTTTAGAGCACAAAACATGGATCAACAAGGAGATATAGATACAAATGTATATCTATCTCTCAAGACTCCATTTTCTGAACCCCTGAGAAGGGAGGAGGGGCTCCCTTCTTATAGAATTCCAATTCTCAAGCTTGTTGAGCAAGCTTGAGTCTTGAAACAAATCCTTCCATACACGTGTATGGAGGATGTGAATTGTGGATACCAACTGTCACAACTGGCAGAAAATATCTGCAAAAAGCAGATGAAAATGTCTCGGCTCAAAAATATGGCCGATCGACCAACATAAGTGCCGACCGACCAAAAGGAATGCCAATCGGCCAACACTTTTGGCCGATGACAAGAACACAAGGCCGATGGCATCATGCCTTGGCCGATGGGTTGAGGAGATGGCCAACAAGCCACCCTCTTCCCTCAAAAGCAAAAACACAAGTGTTTGGTCCACAACCAAGCACAAAACAGACAAGTTGAGAGATCCTAAGGCAAGGCGCGTGGCTGAGACCTCCGGGAACTCAAAACGAACACGAGAATGGATGATCATCGAGTGTTCAAACGATGACGTCCAAATCTTGAGGACGGTCAAAAATGGGGTGTCTACACCAATATGAGAGTTAGATTAACAGACTTGTTCAATTTTCTGATTTGAAATCAGGCAAGTCAGGCTATGAGTACTAAAAATTTTCCTTTTTTGAGTCCAAGAGATGGTCCAGTTTTAGAAAAAATGGAAAAAATTTCGAGAAAATTAGTCAACTTCATTAAAAATTCTCAAAAACTATTTTTGCAAATGGCCACTGCTTGACCAACGTGGAATTGACTCTTGAGATACACAACCTCAAATTCAAAACAATGCCCCTTGTCTAAATGGCACTGCATGGCAACAGAAAGTTGTCCCTTGTTTGAATAGCACCGCAGCACACTGTATGGCAACGGAAAGTTACCCCTTGTCTGGATAACGCTGCAGCATACTGTAATCAGTCCTCAAAGTGACGGTCACAACTGAGCTCCCGGATTCAGAGAAGACAAAGATGATCAAAACCATTACATGGACACAATCGATTTGGAAGTGTTTAGGGCTGGCCTTCAGAGTGAAGTTGCCTATGTATCCCAAGCATGGGAATCAAGCCTTACGTAGTTTCGGGTTAAGGTACACTTGGGTATTTAACCTCTCCTTTTGCGCTATAACTTTTGCCAAGGCCGCCCTTCCGGATTTTTAACCTTGCGAGCTTTGTTTTTCTTTTTCTTTTTTAATTCTTTTCATTTCTTATTTTCTTCTTTTTTGAACCTTTTCTTCTTTTTTTTTCTTTCTTCTTTTTTTTTTTTTTTTTTTTTTTTTTTTTTTTTTTTTTTTTTTTTTTTTTTTTTTTTTTTTTTTTCTTTTTCTTTTCATTTTTCTTCTCTTTTTTTTTTCATTTTTTTTCTTGTTCTTTTTCTTCTTTTCTTGCTCTAACTTTTGCCTTGGTCGCCCTTCCGGGTTTTCGGCCCAGCGAGCCTCTCAGGGGTAAAAGTGTAGCTTTGTCCATGTCAAATGATTTTGAGATCTCGAAGCCATTTGAATCCAGGAGAATGGCTGTTGTTCGCTGATGATGTAGAAGTCCATCCAATGGGGGGTTGAATTTTCCTCTAGTGTTGTGGATAGGAACTCAATTGTCCTTCAGTAATACTTTCTTTTTTCCTCCCTTCTGGGATTTGGCATTCTTGCTGATCTTCGATAGTTTGAGAAACATCCCAATTTTTGACTCTTCAAGCACATCTGACATCTTTGCCCCTAGCTCGAAGGGTGCTTCTGATCTAGCTTTACAAACTTCTTTTGACAACGGCTGACCTTCTTGATCTGACTTTCTTGTCCCTAGTTCGAGGGTTGTTTCAAATTTGGCCACACAGGCCTCACATTGTGGTTAACCGTTTGAAAATTCTGAATCCAAGTTTAAGGTTTGAAAGAAAAGGGGTTGAGTCTCGAGGCCGAGAGCGATCCTATGTTGCACAATCTCAAGAGCGATTCCACACAGGTCTTCACAGGACCACGCAAAATATTTTTTTGAAATCTTTTAAGAAAGCGACTAGTCGCTAGGGCTGAAGACAATGTAGAACCAATCTGGATCAAGCTAGGATCCTTCCCAGTATTCACATTAACAAACATGATTTCATTTATTAAAGGCTTAGCATGCCTCTCTTTCTCTTAATTGATCAAGTTTTTGCAAATCCCGAGGAATTCCTTCCTTTTTGTTTTCATCACAATGTTCAAAAAGTTTTGAAAAATTTAGGTCAAAGCAATAATTTCAAGGCATAGAAGAGCAGGTGAAATGCATTGCCGTTTCATTCTAAACTTCTGGCACAACTGGCGCAAGGCAGAAGCAAATACAAGAGTGTGAAAATTACTTCTGTTTCATTCAGATCTGTTGGCACAACTGGCTCCAAGGCAAAAACAGACTCAAAAGAAAGCAAAAAGACAAACACAAAACAAATAGTGATGTCCAAGGTAACACCCCTAAAATCACCCGACTCAAACAGGACTGGCCCGATACAACAAGGTAGACCCGACTGGCATAGTACAAAAAGACTGACTATATACAAGAACAAAACTGACTGAATACCCAAGTTAGAAAGTACAAAAACTAGCATTCGCAAATGTTCAAAATAGTGTGTGCCATACGCCACATCTGAAGTAATCCAAGCGCCGTCCGCAGGTGGTTCGTCCTCTGATCACATCACATTATCCTCCAGGTTTACTGATCCAGTGACAATAGACTTTGCTGACCTTGGTAGGAGGATGACCCCGTTGTCAAACAAATCCTGTACTTCGTGGCGAAGACGGAAGCAATTGTTGGTGTCATGACCAGTTTGTTGATGGTACGCGCAGTACTGGGTTGCATCATGACTAGATAGAAGACGACTAGGGAGAGGCCGAGGCTCGAGGGGTTTGAGATGCCCCTTTTCAGTAAGGATTTGAAGAGCCTTGGACAAAGGCATATAGAGGGCTGCGACCTCGGGGTAAATACTTCGAGGTTTGTGGATTTTTGCTGGATACACTAGCAAAGGGGTCAGCAGGTGCTGGCTTGGTTTACTGATCTTTCCCGGGTGTAGAATTAGGGTTGGGAGGAACAGTTCTGGTACGACGGCCTTCGCTCGATTTTCCCCTTGGCTCGAACTGCCCTCGTTTTGAGTAACGAAAGTGTCGTCCATATTTTTTGCAACAACTGCGAGCATTTGCTGTTTGCTCAGTCCCCCAGCTTTCAAAGCCTCAACAGCCTGCAGAAGTTGTTCATAGGGATCAGTGTCCGCCTCCAACTTGTTCTTACCACTCGCCTCAGCTTGGTCGAAGGTTTGGGTTGCTACATCAGTGCGAAGTCCTGTTGTTGTCGACATGTCATTGTCGGAACTTGGGATGGTTTCGGGTTGACTGAGTTCAATTACAATTCACTGCAATAGTGGAGGCTCTTCTGGCATGAAATTCCCGGCATGTGATATGATCAATGGCAGAGCCGACATTCCGAAGGCTAGATCAGCCACAGACCTCTGGAGATCGCCGATCATTCCCATCAGCTCAAAAGTGGTGGGCTCACGGGTTTGGAATAATTAGGGTTCCCAGATTGGATGTGTGGCAGGTGACCTAGGCGGGCATTGCATTTCAACATCGGTCTCACCCTACATGGCGATTCCCTAGTTTAATGCTGCTGCCATGACCACAATTTCTTCTGAATTTTGCGTCATCACGAGTCTGCTGAACTGAACAGAGGTGATGTGACTGGTGACTAATGGACCAGATGAACCAGTGAGCCTTGATTGGCCTTTCTCTGCCTTGCCTCAGTGAAGGAAAATACCGGTTGCTCTTGAACTAAATCTCTGACCTAACAAAGTCTATCAGCACAAATCAAATGAACCTCGGGGATATTGGAGCCTTCTGAAGCTACGGTTCCCAAGACTACCTTGCAAAAGAGAAAACCAACAGCATCTCAGCCTAATTTCACCAATACAGACATGAACACAACTGAATGACTACACTCTTTACTGAATTCTACCCAAAATTCTGCCTGTAAACTGATACCCTCAGGCCGATACTCGGACTTGCAAACTGATAGATGCATTCCTGTAGAGACGCACTCTAAAAGCACATAGCAAGCAAGTGAGATTCAAAACGCCCCCATGTTAGGGTAGGGTTTCCCTGTCCTATTGTCAAGAGCTAGGGTTTCACTATGCACGCAGCGGTTTCAAACAACCTATAAAATCGGGTAAGCAACCTGTCCTAGTTTGGAATAGTCACTACAGTTTCCGATATGCACTAGGTCGAATGGTCAAAAAGGCTGCCCTGGTAAAAATCGGGGTTTGTGTTCCCGTCGTGGCAGAGCCCCCAACCGGTCAGCCTTATGGCAAGCTTCTCAAAATGAGCCTCTGGCAAACCGTTCAGGAATAACATAAGGCAAACACGGTGTCCTAGGCGCACCAATGCAAATGCAATACAAAGAAACACATAAGTATAGTCAAAACAAGATATCATGAGTTCGAGTCAAGTTCTCTAAATCCCCAGCAGAGTCGCTAGAAACTGTAGACGTGCCCGAACGTCCCGGCCCCGCTCGCGAGATGGCGCAAAATCCGTTTTGTTCATTAGCATACTACAGTTCGGACTCAAATGTCAGGGTTCTGAATCTAGTCTCATAAAGTGCAATGCAAGACCGATAAATCACCAAAGAGTCCAAATCCCGCAAATCGTTTTGGAAAACTGATTTTTATAAAGAAGTGCCAAACATGGACTACTTTTCCAGATACAGAGTCACCACCTAAATGTTTCTGTTTTGGAAAATTTAGGAAATCCTGACTCGTGCCTAAGGCCACGTGTCTATCATCACCAAAGTTGCCTCGACTAAGACGTGGATTTGCCACCCTTGAGTGGGCTTAAGCAAACATGATTTTGCCATTCTCAAGTGGGCTTAAAACTTGCATTTCAATGAATTGTTCCAATTCAAGTAATCTAACCTTCACCCACAGGCATTCAGATAGTTAAACACATAAGTAGTTAGCCTCATGGCAAGCATGCTATCATGGCAACACTCACACGCATACAAGATGTTAAAGCATAACACTTACAGTGTACTCCGAGCCAAAACAAAGAACTAGTTAGAAATCATGCATGGTACTAGTTCATGTTAAGATGGCTAATGCAACGCATGCAAAATGCAACTAGAAATAGGCTCGGCTATTCTAAGATTGCATGGGAAATGGAACTTGATACTCATGTATTCAAATCGGTATCGAAATACAATGCAGTTAGTATGATGTGCCGAGCTCGGTGCATGCAATACAAATGAATGTATGCAAACATGCTATCATAAGTATGCTAATTGAAATATGACCTAGAACTAACCATCGAAAGCAAGTAAGTAAAAGGGAGAAAGACGTGGGGTTGGAAGACATTCACACACTCACGCACACTTATCACAAAACTCGCCCTCTCGACGGAGGGTCCGAATAAATAATACAAACAATTAATTAACTAACTAACAGGCTAATTAATTAATACAAAACCTAACTGATTAACCAAATTAATTAAGCTACAAAGCAGTTAAAGTGGCCTCGAGAAGAGGGACATATGCATGCTCGGTCGGCTTCACTCGAAAATCCGTTGCCATGCCCCATGTTGCCTCTGTTTGCACCTCTGAAAACTGTGAAAACCTTTGTGATGCTTCTAGACCACCTCATGGGCACTCTAAGATGTCATCGGCCAAATGGTGAAGCCATCAACCAAGAGAAAGCGGTCATCGACCATTTTTTATTCCATCGACCAAAAATTGTTGGTCGATCGGCACTGAATATAGCCGATCGGCCATTTCTTCCTGCAGACTGCTCCTTTTGCTGCAGCAGAGGACAGACAAGGGCATGCCAATACATTTGCAAGAAAATGTTGTGCACGTACACCCCTTATCATGTTTGAGACTCAAAAGAGTGTAGTGTTCGACTCTCGAGCCATCAATCATGCATTTCGATGCATGATGGCCCAAGAGTCCGAATTGCACAAATCAATATGGTATGAATGCACAAAACTCATGAATGCTCCACACTCTATCATGTTGGATCAAGAGTGTCAGCGGCCGAGGATTGAGGCACGTTTCGTCACTTCAAGTACGAAACGTCCCTTGGTCCTCATGTTTGGTTTGACACCCCAAACCAAACAAAATGTAATGCATGCAACATGGAGATACGATACAATGCAACATAAGCATGCCAAATGCAATATGACTCAAGCATGCACACAAGGCTAAGGTAACAAGCACGCCAAATGTTATGCAACCTAAACATGCAAACATGTAATGTGCCAAGCATGCAAAATGCAATACAACCTAAACATGCAAACATGCAATGTAATAGGCATGCAGTAACAATATTAACAACAAGCATGCAACAACATGCAATGCGATAAGCATGCAACAACACACCAACCGCATGATCTATGGACTTATACTGAAAATGGATAGACCTCAGTCATACCAAAAACAGTGGCCAAAATGCTAAGAAATGATGGAATGAAATGCAAAATAAGCATGCATACCAATTGGCGTATCACTCAGACATAAGGACACAACTCTCAAACATGAGCAAGGAGTGACAAGCATGATAATGTGGCAATGAGGTAAGCTCTGAAATGATGTTAGGAATAATGCCAAATCAACCAATCAATGCAAGTATAGTATGTAATAAAGCTCAAGGCTTAAGGCTAGCAAAGGGGTTAAACCACGGCCATGCAAAGCAAGCCCTAAAGGGCCAAGGGCGCCCAAAACAATCCCAAGGCAGGTCAATACAAGACCGAACACATGTTTAAACCTAACCAACACAAGCTAGAATCAAATTCCAAAAGGCATGAGGCATGCAAGGCTAAAAAGGAGTATTACACTACACCTATTACAACCAAACAGGGCATGACTTAACCAATAAAAATCAGAGTTATGGCATGTCAAAATGAGCCCAAAAACCCACTTAGATGGCATCCCAAAGACCTAAACATGGAGGCATGCACAATGATCCATTCATGAGGCATAAAACATTAACTCTTTAAAGCATTAAAGGAATGACAAATGCAAGTGTATGACCCCCCTATATGGACTAAAATAACATTTCAAATGATGCCAAATCATGGAAATGATCCAAGTAATGCATGCTAATGACTTGGACACTCAAAGCTAACAAGCAAGATTGAACCATGGTTATACAAAGCAATGCATGCATGGCCAAACAACATCAATCAGACCTAGAGCATGGTAAATCATGACTAAAAGTTCCTTTGAGTTGAGCCAAAATATGCAAGCATGATGGTCCAAATGCATGATGCATGTTAAGGCAAATAAGAGGATTGCAAGGCAAGTGCATGATGCATGCAAGATGCTATTAAACCAACTTAAAACAGAGGTATAGCATGGCCAAATAACACCAAATACTTGCTGAAATAAAGCAAAAACGAGCTAGGTAAACATGCTACCATTGTGAGCCGTATATACAAGCAAATGAGAGACAAGGAGAGAGGGGTGTCCCTCTCCTATTCAAGACTCTAAAACCACCTTTCCACCACTAAAAATCCTCTGGATTTCAGTGGTAGAAAGGTCATGCAAAGGCAAGAACAAGGGCCAAAAGAGAAGGCTCAAAACAAGGCCAAACAAGGCCTAAGAGGGGGTAGACAACCCCCAACCAAAAAATGACCTTAAACAGTCATCTCAAGCACACAAAAATAGAACCTTTTTCAGTTTATAGTCAAGCTTAAAACAATATGCAAATAGGTCTAAAAGCTTAAGCAAGAATGGGGGATCAAAAGGTAGTGTACTCACCCTTGAAGAACACCTTCAAGAACACCACTCCAGCAACCTTTCTAAGTTCAAACCAACCCAAGAACACCAAAACTAACTCCTAAGGATCTCAGCAACCAAAGGATGGTGTTCTACTAGGTGCTCTAGTGTAAAAGTATGAAGAAAATACACTTTAAGGCACAAACATACACACAAATATAGAGAGAAACGGAGATATAGAGAGAGAGATGTATAACTTCTATATCAATTTGCTGAACCTCTGGAAAGGGAAGGGAGGCTCCCTTCTTATAGAATCTCAATTCTCAAGCTTGTTCAATAAGCTTGAGTCTTGAAACAAATCCCTCTCCATACATGTCTATGGAGAATGGGAATTGTGCATACCAGCTATTACAGCTGGCAGAAAATATCTGCAAAAAGCAGATGGAAAGGTCTCAGCTCAAAAATATGGCCGATCGACCAAACAAAGTGTCGATCGACCTAAAAAAGTGCTGATCGGCCACCACTTTTGGCCGATGGCAAGAAAACATGGCCGATGACAAAATGCCTTAGCCGATGGGGTGAGGGGATGGTTAACAAGCCACCCTCTTCCTTCAGAAGCAAAACCACAAGTCCTTGGTCCACAACCAAGTACAAAACAGACAAGTTGAGAGATCCTAAGGTAAGGCGCGCAACCGAGACTTCCGGGGACTCAAAACGAACACAAGCATGGATGCTCATCGAGTGTTCAAACGATGACGTCCAAGTCTTAAGGACGGTCAAAAATGGGGTGTCTATAGACATCGGTTGACGATGCTCTGCAGGGGAGTCTGGACATCATCAGATATGTCCAGATGAGGGAATGGAATATCTTGATCCATTCCAATTCGTGCTTTACACTTAGCTTGATACCTTGTTGCTTGGAGCATGAGAGAGCTTTCGGCCCTTTGATGTTAGCTTCAGTTGTGCCCTTTTCTGGCAGGTAGAGTGCCCTTTCTGGCAAGTAGAGTGCCCTTTCTGGCAAGCAGAGTGCCCTTCTGGCAAGTATGTTGACAAGGGGGAAAAGACAAAAAACCTGACTCAACTATGCCCCTAGTTCATCATTTTGACCATTTTTTTGTTTTTGAGCTTCTGCTAAAACAATTTTAATTAATATGAGTGTTAGATTAACATACTTGTTCAACTTTTTGATTTGAAATCATGCAAGTCAGGCTATGAGCACTGAAAATTTTTCTTTTTTTTTTTGGGTCCAAGAAATGGTCCAATTTTAGAAAAATGTAACAATTTTCGAGAAAAAATTAGTCAACCTCATTAAAAATTCTCAAAAACTATTTTTACAAATGACCACTGCTCAACCAACACAGAATTTACTCTTGAGATGCACAATCTCAGATCCAAAACAATGAAAAATTTCCCCTTGTTCGAATGGCACCACAGCGCACTGTGTGGCAACGGAAAGTTGCCGCTTGTTTGAATGGCAACTGAAGACAACGGAAAGTTACCCCTTGTCTAAATAGCGCCGCAGCATACTGTAACCAGTCCTCATAGTGACGATCACAACCGAACTCTCAGATACAAAGAAGACAAAGATGATCAGAACCATTACATGGACACAGTCGATTTGGAAGTGTTTATGGCTGGACTTCAGAATGAAGTTGCCTACGTATCCCAATGATGGGAATCGAGCCTTACGTAGTTTGGGGTTAAGGTACGCTCGGATATTAACCTCTCCTTTTACGCTCTAACTTTTGCCAAGGTCGCCCTTCTAGGTTTTCAACCTTGCGAGCTCTGTTTTTCTTTTCTTTTCATTTTTTTTCATCTTTTTTTCTTTTCTCTTTTCATTCTTTATTCATTTATTTTTAGAATTTTTTCATTTCTTTTTCGTTCTTTTTCTTCTTTTTCTTGCTCTAACTTTTGCCTGGGTCGCCCTTCCGGGTTTTCGGCCCAGCGAGCCTTTCAAGGGTAAAAGTGTAACAAGTCCATGTTGAATGGTCGTAGGATCTCGAATCCATCTGAATCCAAGAGAATGGCTGTTGTTTGCTGATGATGTAGAAGTCCATCCATTAGGGGCTGAATTTGCCCCTAGTGTTGCGAATAGGAACTTGATTGTCCTTCAGCAAAACTTTCTTCTTTTCTCCATTCCGGGATTTGGCATTCTTGCCGATCTTCAATAGCTTGAGGAATGTCCCAATTTTTTACTCTTCGAGCACATCTGACACATTTTTTATTTGTGCCCTTAGTTCGAGGGGTGTTTCTGATCTAGCTTCGCAAGCTTCCTTTGATAACATCTGATCTACTTGCCCCTAATTCAAGGGTTGCTTCTGATCCGGCCATACAAGCCTCACATTGTGGTTGACCGTTGAACACTCTGAATCCAAGTTCAAGGTTTGAAAGCAAAGGGGGTTGAGTCTCGAGGCTGAGAGCGATCCTAGGCTGCACAATCTCAAGAGCGATTCCACACAGATTTTCATAGAACCACGCAAAACATTTTTTGAAATCTTTTAAGAAAGCGACTAGTCGCTCGCACTGAAGACAATGTAGAACCAATCTGAATCATGCTAGGATCCTTCTCAGTAATCACATTAACAAACATGATCTTATTTATTAAGGGCTTAGCATGCCTCTCTTTCTCTCAGTTTGATCAAATTTTCACAAATCCCGAGGAATTCCTTCCTTTTTGTTTTCATCATAGTGTTCAAAAAGTTTTGAAAAACTTAGGTCAATGCAATGACTTCAAGGCACAGAAAAGGCACAGTTTTTTAGTCAAATACTGCCATCTTATTCAGAACTTCTGGCACAACTGGCGCAAAGGCAAAACAAACGCAAAAGGGTGAAAATCACTGCTGTTTCATTCAAGTCTTCTAGTGCAACTGGCCCCGTGGTATAAACAGACTCAAAAGAAAGCAAAAAGACCAACACAAAATGAAAATAGTGATGTCTAAGGTAACACCCCGAAATCACCTGACTCCAACGCAACAGGACTGACTCGATACAACAAGACAGACACGACTGACTCAGTACAAAAAGACTGACTCTATACAGCACAACAAGACTGATCCAATACCCAAGTCAGAAAGTAAAGTAAGCAGCATTCGTAAATGCTCAAAATAGTGCATGCCATCCCCACAGCTAGAGTGAACTGAGTGCCATCCGCAGGTGGTTCATCCCCCGATAACATAATCACATTGTCCCCCAAGTTCACTGATCCAGTGCCGATAAACTTTGCAGGACCCGGCGCGATGATGACTTTGTTATCAATCAGATCTTGTATTTCGTGGCGCAGACGAAAACACATGTCAGTGTCATGGCCGACTTGTTGATGGAAGGCACAATATTTGGCCGGATCATGGGAGGGAGGGAGGTTATTTGGTAATGGCCGCGGCTCAAGGGATTTGAGATGGCCTTGTCCAACGAGGATTTGGAAAGCTTTGGACAAAGTCATGTAGAGGGCATGGAAGACCCTCTAACCTCGGGGTGGGTATTTAAAGGTTTGTGGAGTTTTGCTGGATGCACTGGCTAAGGGATTGGTAGGTGTTGACTGGGTTTGCTGATCTCTTCTAAGCGTGGGATTAGAGCTGAAAGGAACATTCCTGGTACGACAGCCCTTCTCCCGGCTTGCCCCTTGATTCAAACGGCTCTCATTCTGAGTGGCAAAAGTGCCATCCACAGTCTTTGCAACAACTACCAACACTTGCTGTTTGTTCAGTCCTTCGGCTTTCAAAACCTCAACAGCCCACAGAAGGTGTTCTCGGGGATCAATGCCCGCCCTTACCTTGTTCTTACCACTTGTCTCCACCTTATCAAAGGATCGGGTCGCTATATCAGAGTGGAGCCCAGTTGTTGTCGACACGCCAACACCCAGATCTGAGATGGCTTCAGGTTGGCCCTTTTCGATTGCAGGTTACCCCAAAATCAAGGAGCCTTTTGTCGACACCCCATTATTGACTTACCTTGAGACTCAGACGTCACCGATTGAGCGCTTGGTGATGTTGCATATCGTGCTCGTCCAGAGGTTTCAGAATCTCGGCTGCGAGCCTTGCCTCCGAACTTCCGGACTCTTTTGTGCTTTGTCTCGGTTTGCGAACCAGGCCTTGTTTTCTCTGTTTACTCTTCCCGAAGGGAGGGAGAGGTTTCGTAGACCATCTCTCAGTGGCCGTAGGCTACGTTTCATGGTCGTAGGCCATTTTGCCCATTTGGAGTCCGGTTTCTAGTTTTTCAGAGCCGTCGGCCGTGTGCCTCGGTTCGGGACCGCTTAACCACCTCCGTTTGCTCCAATTTTTTGCATGCATCTTATTTACTCCCTTTTGAGGGACACTGTGGTCCGAGAGACGGACTTCGTGGTCGAGCACCACTTCCGGTGCCTAACAGCCCACTTTCGGGGCCCCGGGCTGCGCGTTTCGGCCCCCCGAACCTTCATTTTGCACCGGTTTTGGTTCATTTTTAGCAGGGACCTCTGTTTCATTGGTAAGAAGGTCGTAGAAGGGTGGGAGGCCAATAATTGTTCAGACAACCAGTTTTATTCCTCCATCGACCTCCGTCGCCCGTTTTTCCTCACTTCAAAGCCAATGTTGACCACCCTTGGGCCATTTTCTTGCACCCTAAACCCCATATTTGTGATGTACACATCTGGGAGGCCACCAATATTTGGTGGCCGGCCAGTAATTGCTTTTGAACCTTTTGAACCCCTTTGAAAATTGGGATGTTCTCTCTCCTGGTTCATTGTCTCCTTTTTTTAACCACATGGTTGTGTTGTGCACACATCAGAGGCTCTCTTTTTTGGGGTGGCCGGCCACTAATCCTCATTGAACAACAAACAGCACTGACGTAGGTAGAACAACAGGGTTCTGAGAGAACCGGGAAAACTAAAATCCATGAGGGGGTCGAAAGTGCCGCGCGCACAAGAACAGAGGATGTTGTGAGCATGCAGGCCGAAAGTGCTAAGAGTACCAACATGTCCGAACCAGATAGGTGCCTTCTGAATGCAGCGGAATGTGGTGGGAAGACGATGACTTATGTCTTGCCCACACAGACGAAGACTGGGGATGCAATCAACCGGATGACACCTGGTACCTCGATGAGGTTGATCACATGACAAGAAGCGAGCGGTAC
Organism: Camellia sinensis; assembly: GCF_004153795.1. NCBI lineage: Eukaryota > Viridiplantae > Streptophyta > Magnoliopsida > Ericales > Theaceae > Camellia > Camellia sinensis. Next base: position 173,777 of record NW_021027398.1, read on the forward strand.
TTTAAGCCCCCGCACCTAGACCAACCCGAGGCATCTGGGAAGGATAAAGAAGCTGAGAAACAGAAGGAGAAGCAGATCGAAGAGGATGCTGTACTGAAACAGCTGAAGAAGATACAAGCAGACATCTCCATCTGGGGACTGCTGATGGCGTCGCGAGTACATAGACAAGCTGTCTTATCTGCTATGGACAAGTCCAAACTCTCTATAGATACTACATCAGAACAGTCGGTTGGGCTGGTTTTTCCGGGAGGAGGTTCCCCGACATTAACCTTTTCAGACAAAGAACTACCGCCTGAGGGCACAAATCACAACAAACCCCTCTACATTTCCGTGGAATGTAGAGACAAGTGGATACCGGTGGTACTTGTTGATACCGGGTCCGCCATCAATGTCTGCCCAGCCAGAACAGCATATGCAATCGGGTTGAAGCCTGCGGACTTCGTGCCAACTACTCAGGTGATCAAAGCATACGCTAATACTAGCATGGAAGTGATGGGGACTGTCAAAATTCAAACCCAGGTTGGTCCCGGACAACACAACACTGAATTCCATGTCTTGGACGTTCCTGCAACCTTCAACCTACTTTTGGGGCGACCGTGGTTGCACCAGGTCAAGGCAGTCTCTTCCACTTTACATCAGATGTTGAAGTACCCTCATGGGAAGGGGTTGGCTATTGTCTTCGGGAATTCATCAATCCATCCGCCGCCGGAAGTGTCCACACTAGTCTTAGAAATTGAGCATGGCACAGAGGATGTGTTCTTATCAGGGTTCACTTTGGCTGAGGCTCGAGTGGTGCAGAATATTATGGCTGTGAATGAGGGGGTGTACGTCAGTGCTCAATCCGTCTACCTTATGAACAAGTTACAACACATCCCCGGAATGGGATTGGGAAGGAGCGGCCGGAAGGGCGTCGCAGCATTAGCCGAAGTGCCACACAACCCTCATACCTTTGGCTTGGGTTATCTGCCCACCAAAGAGGACTGGGTGAGGAAGGGTAAAGAAATAGCTGGGAGAGCCAGAGCAAAGAAGGCTGGAAAGCCTTTTGAATTAATGCACCAGCCCATTCGGGGTACCCTAAACGGGCGTTTCGTCCGGGAGGGGGAAGACTTTCCATTTTACGGCTTCCCAGAGCCATGGCTGAACGCGGAGAGGAAGCGCGTGCCTGGTTTCAAGATCTTCTTCAACTTGCAATTACCCGGGGATGACGTGGCCGAAGAGCAGACAGACCCATCAGCTGAGGTTGGGCAGTGTAAGGCAGTGGATTCCGAGAGCACCGAACTTGAGATGGGGGTAGCACTGGCATGTCTACTTTCAGATCCTTCGATCGACCAAAAGTGCTTGGGGGATAACTCCTTGGTTTCCATGATTGGGGATGAAACAGTTGCAGGCCTACCAGTAACTATTTTGGATGCATCTATCGCACCCTCTCTCACTTGGTAGTACGGGGAGGGATTTTTGTCCAGCAACGCCGAGTCAGGTAGTGAGCCGGAATCTGATTCCACCGAATCTTGTGAGTCGAAATCAGGTTCCAGCTCGATTGAGTCTGAGTCCGGTAATCCTGGGGATGATACCTCGGATGCCACAGTTATGTCCAGGTCGTCTTTTTCTTTCTCATTTGAGTCTGTTGTAACCGAGAATTCGGACGATTTGGATGTGCTTAATGAGAATCAAGTAACTGTGGTTTCTGAGTACTTTTCTGTGCCCTTAATTTATTGCATAAACTCAGACTTTCAAAATTTTGATGAAAACGACGAGGACGAAATTCCTCCGATTTTGCAACATTTAATTGAGCAGGAGCAAGAGAGATTTGTCAAACCCTTAACGGATGAAATCATTACCGTGAATATTGGTACTGAGGAGGACCCACGACTTGTCCAGGTCGGGTCCACGTTGTCTTCGGAGGAACGCGAGCGCTTAGTCGCTTTACTAAAAGATTTCAAAGATGTTTTCGCGTGGTCCTACGAAGACATGCCTGGGATCGATCCTGAGATTGTACAGCACCGGATCCCCCTTGACCCCGAGGCCCGACCTATCAAGCAGAAACTCAGAAGGATCTGCCCAGATTGGGCTCTCAAGATCAAAGAAGAGGTCACCAAGCAAATCGATGCAGGCTTCCTGCTGGTTTCCGAATACCCGACTTGGTTGGCCAACATCGTTCCAGTGTCGAAGAAGGATGGCAAGATCCGGGTGTGCGTGGATTTCAGGGATTTGAACAGAGCTAGTCCGAAGTACAACTTCCCCTTGCCGCATATTGATGAGTTGGTGGACTTCACAGCAGGGCATGCTTTGCTCTCATTCATGGATGGCTTCTCAGGGTACAATCAGATAGTAATGACACCAGAAGACAGAAAAAAGACTGCTTTCACCACCCCGTGGGGTACATACTGCTACAGAGTAATGCCATTTGGGTTGAAGAATACCAGAGCTACTTATCAACGGGCCGCGACCACAATATTGCACGACATGATACACAAAGAGGTTGAGGTGTATGTGGATGACATGATTGTCAAGTCCAAAGAAAGAGAGGGTCACTACGCCGCCTTGCAAAAGTTCTTTCAAAGGATCAGAGAATTTCGGTTGCGGCTAAATCCTCAGAAGTGTACATTCGGTGTTATAGCGGGAAAAATGCTGGGATTTTTGATTACACAAAGGGGCATCGAGGTCGACCCTTCAAAAATCAAGGCCATCTTAGAAATGCCACCACCAAGGACTGAAAAGGAGGTGCGAGGCTTTCTGGGTAAAGTGCAATTCATAAGACGGTTTATCTCAAAATTAACCTTGACTTGTGAACCACTTTTTGGTCTCCTGAAGAAAGGAAAGAAATATCAATGAGACGGCCCCTGTTCTAGAAATCGAGCACGGTATGGAAGATGTGTTCATATCGGGTTTTACCTTGGCTGAGGCTCGGGTCGTACAGGACATCATGGCAGCTAATGAAGGGGTATATGTCAGTGCTCAAGCAGTCTATCTCATGAACAAACTCCAGCACATCCCCGGGATGGGATTAGGAAG
>NW_021027398.1:178940-358075 GCF_004153795.1 Camellia sinensis
CAGTCATATCGATGGACCTGTGATAGGTCAACCAGAGCGCTCAGCAGGTATAGCCCGACTGTGTTTCCTCTATCGGCGAACAGGGTAGTCCCGAAGAGGAACATAAGGAAACCACTGGCGTACTGCTCCGTCTCCTCAGGAGTCTCGGGCACCATCTCCGCCCGCCGGAAGTGGGAAGAGAACCAAGTATATCGGACTCTCCCAGAAACCCTATCAACAGGCGGGCGAGCCCCTAGCAGATATGTCCAAGTGGCCTCCCACTCGCCCATGTCCTCGTCATAGGGGATGGACCAACCTCCTATGTCCAGGCCGGTCAACACAGCGAAGTCCAGAGGGGTCATTGTCATGTCCCCGGTGGCAGAGAAATGAAAGGAGTTGGTGGGGTCCTACCATCTCTCTACCAAGGCGGCCATCAGCGTCCTCCTGGCAGGACAACGGGATAGCCCAGTACAGAAGGGCCCAAACCCCGCTAAGTCAACCAAATCCCAAACAGCCTCCGGGAGCTCAGCATACCAGTCTCTCGCCACAGTAGAGTCATATCCCCGCACGGTGCGAGAAGTCACCTGCATTCAGAATGAACAAATGTTTCAGCATGAAATGAATAAGCTGCGTGCAAATAAAAAGAACAGGCTGCATACAAAGTAAAGTAAGTGTGTTGCGTGTTCACCTTCAATTTGGGCTGTGTGTTCAGAAAATTAGTGTTTTGGGCTGCGTGTTCAAATCTCAATCAGTGTGCGCTGCGTGTTCACCATCGATTTGGGCTGTGTAATCAGAAAATTAGTGTTTGGGCTGCGTGTTCAACTCTCAATCAGTGTGTGCTGCGTGTTCACCATCAACTTGGGCTGTGTGTTCAGAAAATCAATGTTTTGGGCTGCGTGTCCAAATCTCAATCAGTGTGTGCTGCGTGTTCACCATCAATTTGGGCTGTGTGTTCAGAAAATCAGTGTTTGGGCTGCGTGTTCAACTCTCAATCAGTCTGGGCTGTGTGTTAAAAAAATCAATTTGGGCTGTGTGTTCAGAAAATTAGTGTTTGGGCTGCGTGTTCAACTCTCAATCAGTGTGGACTGTGTGTTCACCTTCAATTTGGGTGTGTGTTCAGATAATCAATGTTTTGAGCTGCGTGTTCAGAATATCAGTGATATGGGCTGTGTGTTCAGATAATCAATTTGAGCTGCGTGTTCAACTCTCAATCAGTGTGTGCTGCGTGTTCACCTTCAATTTGGACTGTGTGTTCAGATAAATTAATGTTTTGGGCTGTGTGCTCAGAATATCAGTGATATGGGCTATGTGTTCAGATAATCAATTTGAGCTGTGTGTTCAACTCTCAATCAGTGTGTGCTGCGTGTTCACCATCAATTTGGGCTATGTGTTCAGAAAATCAGTGTGTTGGGCTGCGTGTTTAATCCTCAACCGATGTGTGCCGTGTGTTCACAATCAATTTATGGGCTGAGTGTTCAGGACTTCAAGTGATTAGACCGTGTGTTCAGAGTGCAAACAGAATGCAAGAAAAATTCGTAATACGTTACAGAAAAATGGAGGAATGGAGTAAATACCTCTCATGCCTCATAGGAAAGATGACACTTTGGCTCCCGCAGAAGGAGATCCCCGGGTGCCCTCTCGTCAAAATCGGTGAAATGGTGGAAAACAGCCCGCGGGAGGACGTATACTGGTGGGTCGTACCTCTCAGGGATAAAGGGGCGAACCCTCGGAGGCAGAGACATGATGTCAGGCTTGTCTCCAGCGCCTGGAGAACCTCCGCCGTGGGGAAATTGACCCGCCATTTCAAGAAATCTGCAAAAAGGGGCAAAAATGAGCAAAAACGAACCAAAATTGGAAAAAGTCAACAAAAGTCAACCCCCGGGAAATGAAAAGTCAACAAAAGTCAACTCCCAAGAAAATCTTCCAAATATTGAGACAAACTCACCTCAAGTGGCGAAAATATGAAAAGAAGCCCCGAAACCAAAATTTAATCGGTTCAAAGTGCTTAGAACTGAAAGATTTCGCGAAAACAACTTGTGTGGGACGTTGGAAAACGTGTATAGAGCACAGATCTGAGGGAGAAAATGGTTTGGGAAGCTAGAGAAGAAGATTTCGGAGCTACACTTATGAGCCCGAAGTGTTTGGATGGATGCATTTAAAGAAAGGAGGCCGAAAAGACAAAACTGCCCCCGGATTTGGCAAAGTGGCCGGCCGGCCACTTTTTCTGGCAGGCCGGCCATTTCATTTTCAAAAAATGGTCGGTGGCCTCCCTCTCCCAATGAAACTGGCCGGTGGTGTTCCCCACATGCCCTCCAAGGTCCCTGCAAATTTTGGGGAGGATTGGAGTCCCCGAGACCTGAAAAAGTACAAGAGAAGTGCACTTTCTGTCGCAAAATCGCTCCGCCGGAACTTCGGCTTCAACTTCTGATGCTTGTCTCATCGTTTACTCATCGAAAGTGAGGTATATCCTTCTTAACATGTTGTAACCTCTTCGGGAGGTGGGCCGGAGGCCGCGATCGAGTCACCCTCGCCGAAACGCACATTTCTTCCCGCATTGTGATGCACTTTTCTATCAAACACCGTGATTGTCTGCATTCGATATCACATTGAACAGTATGTTGTTAGATGTTTGTGCTCGTTGAGTTTCTTTATTTTGCAGGCACGATATTGTATGTACGGTTCATTTGACGCTGGTGCGACCAGACGAATCGCGCAGGTATCGTATCTTCTCCGTGTGAGACGCGACGAGAATTGAATAATTCTCTGCATTCCTAACTGCATGAAATGTAGTTGTTGCTTTGCATTCTTGCTTAAAACTGTTGCATCTATTTGTGAATGCTTGCTTCATTACAGCTTGCTGCATTTGCATGATCATCAAGTCGCATCTGGCCTTGTGCATACCATTTTGCATTTTGCCCCCGGCCTGCGGGCCCATCTCTGTTTATTTTTGCCTGTTTGTCTAAGTCTTCGGCCTTGTCAAAAATGGGTCGTCTCTGGGCTTTGACATTCACTCCCGTCACTTATGACTTTCGAGTTCTGTCAAAGAGGGGCAACTGTAGACACCCCATTTTTGACTGACCTTGAGACTCAGACGTCACCGATTGAGCGCTTGGTGATGTTGCATATCGTGCTCGTCCAGAGGTTTCAGAGTCTCGGCTGCGAGCCTTGCCTCCAGACTTCCGGACTCTTTTGTGCTTTGTCTCGGTTTGCGAACCAGGCCCTGTTTTCTCTGTTTACTCTTCCCGAAGGGAGGGAGAGGTTTCGTAGACCATCTCTCAGTGGCCGTAGGCTATGTTTCATGGCCGTAGGCCATTTTGCCCGTTTGGAGTCCGGTTTCTGGTTTTTCGGAGCCGTTGGCCGTGTGCCTCGGTTCGGGACCGCTTAACCACCTCAGTTTGCTCCAGTTTTTGGCATGCATCTTATTTACTCCCTTTTGAGGGACACTGTGGTCCGAGAGACCGACTTCATGGTCGAGCACCACTTTCGGTGCCTAACAGCCCACTTTCAGGGCCTCAGGCTGCGCGTTTCGGCCCCCCGAACCTTCATTTTGCACCGGTTTTGGTTTGTTTTTGGCAGGGACCTCTGTTTCATTGGTAAGAAGGTCGTAGAAGGGTGGGAGGCCAACAATTGTTTAGACAACCATTTTTATTCCTCCATCGACCTCCGTCGCCCGTTTTTCCTCACTTCAAAGCCAATGTTGACCACCCTTGGGCCATTTTCTTGCACCCTAAACCCCATATTTGTGATGTACACATCTGGGAGGCCACCAATATTTGGTGGCCGGCCAGTAATTGCTTTTGAACCTTTTGAACCCCTTTGAAAATTGGGATGTTCTCTCTCCTGGTTCATTGTCTCCTTTTTTTAACCACATGGTTGTGTTATGCACACATCAGAGGCTCTCTTTTTGGGGTGGCCGGCCACTAATCCTCATTGAACCTTTTGACCCTTGGCCGGCCGGCCATGGGAGGTAGCCGGCTGGCCACCTAAACCCTGGATAACTAGCCGGCCAGAATCCTTGCATCAAGTATAGTGCAGATATGCATCTCTTTTCCCCCCAGATTGTGTATCCGAGGGGGTGCATTTTTGAAGGGAAACTTGGATTGTTTTCCCTCCATTTTCCCCCCCTTTTTCCCCCCTCTTTTGTCTATATAACAGCAGCTCCAGCTCTGTTATTAGGGTTACAAAAATTCCCCCCAAGCCTTTTGCCTTGTATCTCTCCCTCTCTATATTTCCAAGCTCTAAACCCTCAAGTCCTACACCCATTTCTTCACCAACCCATAGCCCTACCCTTCCATCCTCCATTCCAGAAGCTTGAGGTTGTTCTTCAGAGCCTAGGAGTGCTGCATTTTGGTCCAAAAATCTGTCAAGGAGTAGTCTTCAAGGGTAAGTCCTCTTCTCCCCTTTTTTGACCCTTTTCTTGGTTCATACTCTATTTCCTTGTGCTTGCTGTTTTTGGCTCCGAACCTAACTGGAGCTAGGCTTATTTTGAGCTATTTTTCATATTTGTTTAAGGGCTTCACCCTGTTTGAGGCCTCCTTGTTGCACTTGCTTCATTGCCTCTCTTGTATGCCAATTTCTTGTGTAGTATTTTTGGCCTATGTATAAATTTTTTTGATCTCTGTCATAAACTGTAAAGTTTCTTATTTTGAGCCATTCTTCAACATTGTTGAAGGGCTCATCACTGTTTGAGGCTTTCATTTGCCACTTGCCGTTATATCTCTCTTTTGGCTCCCATTTTGCATGATTTGTTAGCCTCTTTTGCTTCGGTTTTTGGGCTCTGGACCGAACTATAAATGGCCTTATTTTGACCCCCTATTCATGTTTCATTAAGGGTATTTGACTGTTTGAGGCATCCTTTTTATACTTTGTGTTATAGCTCTCTTTTTGGCCTTATTTCGCATAGCATTTTGAGCATGCTTGTACACTGTTTTGGGTCTGACCACCAACTGGAAAATGCCATTTTTTGGGTCCCTCTTCAACATTGTTGAAGGGCCATCTCTTGTTTGGGGTCAGCAGCTGTGACTTGCTTCTTTGTCTCACATTTAGGGCCATTTTCGCATATTGGTTTAGCCCTATTTGTGTTCATTGTTTGGTCTTGATTAAAACTGTAAACATGCTTATTTTGGGACTTCCTTGAATCTGTCTTCATGCTTCATGATCAAAAAATGCATGCTTTGTATAGCTATAGGCCATTGCGCATGCCTAGTTTTGCATTTCGGGTCCCATTCCATGCATCGAGTGCCATGTTTCCATGATTCGGGGCTGTTTTGGGTCATATTTTTGCACTGAAATTTTCATGTTTGCATATCATATTTCATGCCTTGCCATGTCTTGTTAGAGTGGCATTTTGTGCCTTAGGATCGGTCCTCGGTTTGCGTGCATGTGTGCACGCATTCCGAGTTGTCTCATTTTCATCTCATGGCCTCTTATGTGAGTGTGGCTGAGGTCCGCTCATGTTGTTGTAAGTCCATTATGTATTGTGTATGCCATTTCATTTCGCAGCATTGCGTATGCTAGGTTGTATGTTAGCGCATTGTGTATGCCATGTTATCTCGTGCATCGTGTATGCCATTTCATAGCATTGTGTATGTTAGGTCGTATCTTAGTTGCATTTCATGCATGCCATGCATATTGCATTGTGCTTGGGATAGGAATTAGCCCAGGCACGGAAAACAAGGGACGTTTCGTACTTCGAGTGACAGAACGTGTCTCAATTCCCAAAATAAAATATTTAGGTGGCAACTCTGTATCTGGCAAAGCAGTCCATGTTTGACACTTCTTTCAAAATCTGTTTTCTCAAAACGATTTGCCGGATTTGGACTCTTTGGTTCAGACTTAGAACCATGACACAAATCGAGTCCGAGCTGTAACGAGGTCCCCCGCGGACTTGTTACACCTTTTGGATTGAAACTACCGGCCCGTGATGTGGTCGATGATGGAGCCAAAACTCTAAAGGCTAGGTCTGCCACAGTTCTCTGAAGATCACCGATCATTCCCATCAGCTCAAAAGTAGTGGGCTCACGGGTTTGAGATGATTGGGGTTCCAAAACTAGATGTGTGGTAGGTGCTCCAGATGGGCGTTGCATTTTAGCGTTGGTCTCACTCTGCATGGCGATTCCCTGGTTTAATGATGCTATCATGGTCACAACTTCTTCCAGACTCTGTGCCATCACGGTCTGCTGAGTTTGAACAAAGGTGATGTGACTGGTGACTGTCGGATCAGATGAACCGGTGAGCCTTGACTGGCCTTTCTCTGGCTTGCCTCAACGAAGGAACACACTGGCTGCTCTGAACTGAATCTCTGACTTGACAAAGCCTATCAGCACAAGTCCAGTGTACTCGAGGGATATTGGAGCCTTCTGAAGCTACGGTTCCAAGAGCACCTTGCAAAAGAAGAAAACAGACAGCATCTCAGCCCGGTTTCACAAAGGACGAATATGAGCATAGCTGAATGACTGTGCTTTCTACTAAATTTTGCACAAAATTCTGCCTGTAAACTAATACCCTCAGGTAAAACTAATTCTCAAATACTGATGCCCTCAGGCCTGATACCCAAACTTGCAAACTGATACACATAACCCTGTAGAGACACACTCTGATAGCAAATATCATGCAAGTAAGAGCCAAAACACCCCTATGTTGGGGTAGGGTTTCTCTGTCCTATTTTGTCAGGAGCTAGGGTTTCACTACACACACAGCGGTTTCAAACAACCTATAATTGAGTAAGCAACATGTCCTAGTTTGGAATAGTCACTATGGATTTCGAAATGCACTAGGTCGAATGGTCAAAAGGGGTGCCCCTGTAAAAATTGGGCTTTGTGTTCCCGCCATGCCAAAGCCCGCAACCGGTCAGCCTTATGGTACGTTTCTCAAGGCGGGCCTCCGGTAAACCGTTCAGGAATAGCATATGGCAAACACGGTGTCCTAGGTGCACCAATGCAAATGCAATGCAAAGAGACACATAAGTGTAATCAAAACAAGATATCATGAGTTCGAGTCAAGTTCTCTAAATCCCCAACAGAGTCGCCAGAAACTGTAGACGTGCCCGAACGTCCCGAGCTCCGCGCGCAAGATGGCTCGAAATCCGTTTTGTTCATTAGCATACTACAGTTCAGACTCAAATGTCACGGTTCTGAATCTAATCTCGCAAAGTGCAATGCAAGACCGATAAATCACCAAAGAGTCCGAATTCGGCAAATCGTTTTGGAAAATTGATTTTTATAAAGAAGTGCCAAACATGGACTGCTTTGCCAGATACAGAGTCGTCACCTAAATGTTTTTGTTTTGGGAAATTTAGGAAACCCTGACTCGTGCCTAAGGCCACGTGTCCGTCATCACCAAAGTTGCCCCGGCTCGAGAACTTGGGTACGAGAGGGGAAGGTCATGCAATGAGCAGCCCCGCTCGCCCGATCAAAGATCGGCCTTTACTAACATGATATTTTGTTTTTGAAAACACATGCATTCTTATTCCAGTTATTAGCTAGAATTACTATGTGATGCGCACAACACACAAGTATAGACTAGATCACCTAAGTTGGAACAAAACATCTCATGTTTGTTTGTTTGAAAATGGTTTGAAGGTGCTACTCGTAAGTAGGCTAAGACGTGGATTTGCCACCCTCGAGTGGGCTTAAGAAAACATGATTTTGTCACTCTCAAGTGGGCTTAAAACTTGCATTTCGATGAATTGTTCCAATTCAAGTAATCCAACCTTCACCCACAGGCATTCAGGCAGTTTAACACATAAGCAGTTAGCCTCATGGCAAGCATGCTGTCATGTTAACACTTACACACATGCAAGATGCTAAAGCATAAAAGCTTACCTAATACTCCGAGCCAAAACAATAGCTAGTTAGTAATCAATGCATGATCCTAGCTATGTTAAGATGGCTAATGCAACACATGCAAAATGCAACTAAAAATAGGCTCGGCTATTCTAAAATGGCATGTGAATGCTACACTTGATACATGTATTCAAATTGGAATTGAAATACAATGCAGTTAGTATGATGCGCCGAGCCCGTTGCATGCAAGACAGATGAATGATGCACGCATGCAAACATGAGGATGCTAATTGAAACATGCCCTAAAACAAACCATCAAAAGCAGTTAAGTAAAAGGGAGAAAGACGTGAGGTTGGAAGACATTCACACACTCACGCACACTTATTACAAAATTCGCCTCTCAACGGAGGGTCCGAATAAATAATACAAGCCAACTAATTAACTAACTAACAAGCTAATTAATTATTACATAACCAAATTGAAACAAATAACTATTCTAGGTTATTAAAACACTGAAATGGCCTCGTGACGAAGGATGCATGCGCGCTCGGCCGGCTTCTCTCGGAAATTCGTTGCCATGCCCCATGTTGCCTCTGTTTGCACTGTTCTGCACCTCTGAAAACTGTGTCAACTTCTGTGATGCTTCTGACCTACCTCAAGGACATTCTGAGAGGCCATCGGCCAAATGGTATGGCCATCGGCCAAGGGAAATGGGTTATCGGCCACTTGTGAATCCATCGGCCAAAAATTGTTAGCCGATCGACACTGAAGATAGCCGATCGGCCATCTCTTCCTACAGACTACTCCTTTTGCTGCAGCAGAGTACAAACAAGGGCATGGCAATACATTTGCACGAAAATGTTGTCCAACTACACCCCTTATCATGTTTAGAACTCAAAGGAGTGTAGTGTTCGACTCTCGAGCCATCAATCATGCATTTCGATGCATGATGGCCAAAGAGGCCGAATTACACATATCAATATGGAATGAATACACAAAAACATATGGATGCCTCACACTCTATCATGTTGGATCAAGAGTGTCGGCGACCCAGGATTGAGGCACGTTTCGTTACTTTAAGTACGAAACGTCCCTCGGTCCTCATGTTTGTTTTGACACCCCAAACCAAACACAATGCAATGCATGCAACATGGAAAAGCTATGCAATGCAACATAGGCATGCCAAATGCAATATGACTCAAACATGCACACAAGGCTAAGGTAACAAGCATGCCAAATGCAGTGCAACCTAAACAAGCATGTGACAAAATGTAAACTAGCAAGCATGCAAAAGGCAACCTAAACGTACAAACATGCATGGCATGCAAAGATGGACAAGCATGCAACAACATGCAAACTAGCAAGCATGCAACAACATGCAAAGATGGGCTTAAACCAAAATGGGCAGACGTCAGCCATGCCCAAATCAGTGGCCAAAGTGCTGAAATGATGGCATGAAAAGGCAAGGAAATGCATGCTCATGCATTGGTCTATGAACTAAGCATAATAGCACAACTCCCAAACATGTTGAAGAAGTGACAAATGTGAGAGTGTAGCAATGAAGTAAGCTCTGAAATTTCAATCCAAAGGATGCTAAATCATGCACATATGACAAGCAAAGCATGCTAGTGGGCTCAAAGCTTAAAGCTAGACAAGGGACTTACACTATGGCCATATCAAGCAAGCCCCAAAGAGCCAAAATGACTGAAAATAGTCCCAAGTCAAATCAAAATAGGGCCAAAACATGCATGGAATGAAGCCAAAACAAGCTAGCATGGTGAGCACAAAACATGATGCATACAAGGCCAATGAGGAGGATTACACTACACCAACCAAAACCAAGCATGAGATGACTATACCAACAAAAATAAGAGTTATGACATGTTAAATAATGACCAAAAACATGCTAGAATGGAGTCAACACATGCTAGAAAGATGAGCCAAAACCTTAAGCATCCAAGACTAGTTTGCAAGGATTACACTACAAGTGTATTAAGCATGCATGAGACAATCAAACCAACCCAAAACAGAGTTATACCATATTAGAATAAGGCCCTAAACATGCTAAGATAGAACCAAAACATGCTAGAAAGACATGCACCTTTGCAAAGCTATAAGTAGGATTATACTACAAGTACAAGAAGCATGCAAGGGGTGACCAAGACAGCCAAAAACAGAGATATGGAAGGTCTGGAAAGTCACAAAAATGATCCAAACAAATCCATAAAGAAGTAAAAATACATGCTCATTTGGTTGGCCATCAACACTAGCAAGCAAGACAAGAGGAGAGGGGACCACCTTCTCCTATTTGGAGCCTCAAAATAAGTTTTTTACCACTGAAAATCCTCTAGATTTCAGTGGTTAAAAAGGCACGAAAAGTTGTTTTGAAAGGACTTAGAAGATGGCTCAAAAGCTATATAAGCTAAGAACAAAAGGGAGAGAGAACCCCCCAACACAAAATAGGCCTAAACCATCACTTTTAAGACTAAAAAATAGAGATTTTCTCAGTTCAAAACCAAGCCAAAAAAAGTTTAAAAGGGTGGCAAAACAAGCATGCAAAGTTAGCCAAGATAGTGTACAAAATGAGCTTAAAAGAGAGAGATGCTTACCCTTGAAGCATAGCTGCAAAATAGGTCCAAACTCTGAGCTAAGACCAACTTTTGGAGCTCAAAATGACCCTCAAAGAACCTCAGCCCAATGGTGGTTGAGTTTGATCAAGGATGCCTAAGCAAAGGTGAGGTATATCTCCAAGTATAGCTCTTGTTATGCACACAAAGGCAAGAGAAGGAGGCTCTAGGGAGAGAGGCAGAGATCTTGCTCTGGAAGTTTTGTAGAGAGAGAGGGAGTTTAGTGAAAGAAGCTCCCAAGCTTGTCCAAGAAGGTTGTCCCCTTTGAAAATGAGAGATATAGCCTCATATATAGCAATGCAAAGCTTTTGGTCGAAAATATCCAAGTATGGGACAACTGAAGGTTGTGTGGAACAGCTAGAGATGAAATATCTTCAAAAATCTGAATTTGTGTCACCCTTGACCGATCGGCCATCTTTAGTGCCGATCTGCTACTTGTGATGGCCGATATGCTACTTTTTTAGCCTACTGCATATATTTGTGGCTGATGGCAAATTTTGCTCTGCAGGTCTAACTTCAAACGGTCATAACTCCTTCATATGGACTCCTTTTTAGGTCATTATTGTGTCCAAATTGAATCCCCGGAAGTAAGCTCTCCAATGGTGGAAGCCTTGCATCAAAATTCCAACTGTGAAAAAAGTTATGCTTGTTTTGGTGAAGCCACTCAGTTTCGATCCTACCTGGATTGATGCCCATCTTCAACCAACCATATCTTCCTCATCCGGACTCGGCTTTAGGAGATTCTTGAGTGTAAAATGAAGCCCTAAAAGTCTTCTTTCCAACGGTGGTGGCCTCATAGCTTAAATCCAAGTGTATAGACAGATAAGCCTGATTTAGCGAGGCCCGCTCGACTCTCTCTTAGCGATTCATACCCAACTTCTTCCTCAGATAGGTTTCTTCCCTCTTCTCCTCTTTTCTTCAACACCAAACCCCTAAACAAGGTGTTTTGAAAGACTTTTCAAAGATTGCATTTCTCTTTCATTCATTTCCACTTTGTCCTCGCTCGGTTTACCAAAAAGGGCGACATTTAGCAAAATACGAGCGTCGGAACATCGTAGGAACTTTATTTTAAAAATATTTTGAAAGAAAGGGTTTTAAAGTCTAAAAACTATCCAAAATAGCTTTGGTCTAAAATGGGGTGTGAGGTTAGGATCTGACTCTCATTTTGCCGAAGAAATTGAACCTTTTGCCCTGCACATCTTTCACCACCTGGTAAACCATCAGTAGCGCCCAAGTCTTAAGGGCGGTCAAAAATGAGGTGTCTACACTTAGTTTAAGTGGTATGAGTCCCATATCAAACCCATGGTCGTGGGTTCAAATCAAGCCTTGTCCACCTCTTCATATAATTCTTTTCTAAATAAAAAATAATGTCACGTGACATGAGGAGAGCAAAAGTTTCCCTCCACCAATTGAAGTCTTTGCTTAATAATAGTACTAGTGCTGAGTGTGTAATTCAAATAAATAAGAATAAAAAAAATAATAATGAAACTAATATTATAATGTGTACTTAACTTAAGTGGTATAAGTCTTACCCACCACTTTGTGTAACTTTTCTTTTAAAATAAAAAATACTATCACGTGACATGAGGAGAGTAAGACTTTACTACACCAATTGAGGTATTCTATTAATAACGGTGTAGATAGATAGATGGATAGATAGATAGATAGAATACAGATAGATTTGTGTCGGAGAGCCTTACAATATAGCCATATAAGGCTATTTATAGGCAGAAAATTGTAAAAATACTACCTATTATCTACCCTATTATCTCATCTTCATTCTTGTCTTGTCATTTATCTCTTCCAACTCTTTCACTTTATGTTGTATGTTCTTTACTTTTTCCATCATTTTTTCCACATGTGCTCATTCCTTCATAAATTTTTCTAACTTTTAAGTGAGTAAGAAAATATCACATGTTCTGCAATTATAAATAATAAATAATAATAATAATTAAAAAATTATTATTTTTTTATGCTGCCAACAAAATTGCATCTTGCAAACTTATTTTAAAATCATTTAAATGGATTGATTATATTCCCAACTCAGCTTGGCCCACCTGGCAGTAGGCTGTTTGGCAATAAAATAAAAAATTCAGGGTAAATTATAGCCTTTTTATTTTGATCGTTGTATCAATTTATTCTTTGTAATTTTAATTAGATCAATTTCAATTCAAAATTTTTTTTATTTTGTCTGAAATTAGTCCAATTACTTCTAATTGTTAGCATTTTCTTTATGGTAACTATTGGGTTGGGCTATGTGGTTTATTCGGCTTATTTTGGCAACTCAGTTAAAAATATATTTTTTTTTTTTTGGCTTTTTGATTTTATTTATTTTTTGGTCAGATGGTCTCTCTATTTTTTTACACATTTTTTTTATATAAAAAAAATTAAAAGAACTAAAAAGCCACCTTTTTCAACTTGATGTAATAATTTTGATACTTATAATTAATTTCTTATTGATTGGGAAAAAAAAAAATCAATATTGATGTCACTTCGTTACAAAAATTACACCAAACGAGGAGCTCATTCTAGCAATGGACTGGACGCTTGAACTGAAAACAATGTTCGGCTTGTAAAAAATTATAGCAAACAGATAATATTGCCACTTCATTAGAGCGGGACTGTGACTTACTGTAAACATTAAAAAATTATACACTTTATTTGGTTTTTATTTTCAGAATTCAATTTTTAAAAAATTATATTTTCTCATTTTTCATATTTTTTTATTTTTACTAAATTTTTTGAATATTTTAAATAATTTTTTTTTTTAATTTTTAGACACACCTAACATAAATACACTTAAAAAGTACAATATTTGTGAAAAAAATCTTTAAAAAATTCACTAAATAACAAAAATACAAAAAAAAATGAAAATTCAGTACATTTTTCATATTTTTGTGTATTTATTAATTTTTTTTTAAAAAAAATTTACAAATATTTTACTATTTAGATATATTTAAGTAAGGTGCATCTAAAAAAATAAAATAAAAAATGCTTAAAATTTAAAAAATATTCAATAAAAAAATTGAAAAACAAAAAACTCAATTTTTTAAAAATTAAATTCAGAAAAATGAAACCAAACATACTGATAAATTTTTGTGATGAACAAAGTTAAGAATTTTGGTAATTTTATTATAAATAGTTATGATGTAGCTATGAAATACACATTTTAAGATTGTGGATAATATAATTTTTCGTACAAAAATATTTTTTTTGTAATAAAATGTATTTCTTCATTCGTGCTATTGAGTAGTATATTTGATGCACAACTTATTATAGGGTAAAGGATGATAATGAAAAATAAAAATAAAAAACGCTTCTCTCCTTGCTTTCAAATTATTTTCCCCTAATAAAAGTAAAATCTAATCGAGGCCTGTAGCCCAGTGATTGATTATCGCCCTTTGTGGTAGAGGTGTACCCAAATCGGATTAGTCTGCTTTAAAAAATAAATAAATAAATAAATTGAATTGTAACTGAATTGTTAAATCTGTGCAATCGGATTAAAATTAAATCATAGAAACTTTTAATTGGTTTGTTTTGGTTTTATAGTTCAAAAAATTTTATATAACAATAAATATGATATATATTTTGCATTAGTAAACGAGTTTTTATTTTTAATATTCTAAAAAAAAAATTATTTAGAGAATTGACTCACTTTTCAAACTATTTGAAAAACTAATTTACTTTTTGAAATCGCATTTTCAAAGTGCGATTTTTAAATTGAAATTGCATTTTTAATATACAATTTCATCTTAAAATCGCAGGTTGAAAATACAATTTATGATGACATGGTGAAATTACATGTTTGACATGCAGTTTCAATTGAAATTGCATTTTCAACGTGCGATTTCAAAGTGAAATTTCATGTTAAAAATGCAATTTCAATTTAAAAATAGCATTTTGAAAATGCGATTTCAAAAACAGGTTACTTTTCCAAATAGTTTGAAAAGTGAGCCAATTCTTTAAATATATATATATATATATATTTTTGGAATATTAAAAAAAAAAAAAACTCATTAGTAAACAAACTAACAATAATTGGTTTGATTAAAATTTATCAATTTTACAATTTGAATTAGTGTTCAAATCTTATAGTAAACTTTTTATATTTTAATTTTTATATCTAAAAATATTTTATAAAATGATAAACAAATATGTCAAGATCTGATTTGGTTCGGAAACATAACCAAAGTCTTGGAATCGAACCGGTTTGAATGATTCTATCATTTTCAGAATTAGAATCAGAATTGAAACTAAGAAAAACTAGACCAAACTAAACCGATGATTTGGATCGGATTGAACTAGTTTATTGATTTCATTTTTTGAACACCACTACTTTGTTATAAGAGGCATCAGGTCAATTTCTATGGAGATAAGTTTGGCACTCATTGTGGTAGTATTTATTTTTCTCCCGTTATAGGAGTTGTTGGGCTTGGTGAATGTTGATTTTTTAATTATTATTGGGGCTAGACAACTATTTGCTATAATATTTCAAATATTTACAATTATTCTGTTGATTGACCAAAAAAAAAATAATTATCAAACAATCTAATACAAATTACACAAAAAAAAAAAAAAAAAAATAAATTGTACCAAACAATTCCAAATTACTAGTAATTGTTGAGTTTGGACTTGGTAATTGTTATTGTTGGGCTAGTGTGTATTTGATGTAATGTTAATAATATTTGTGATTATTGATTGACCAAAAAAAAAAAGTACCAAACAATCTCTCACAAATTACTGAAAAAATAATGGCTCAAACAAATTGCACCAAATAACTCCAAATAACTAGTAGTTGCTGGGCTCTGTGATTGTTGACTTTCTAGTGGTCTATTTAATGTAATATTTCTAATTATTCTTCTACCGATTGACCAGGAAAAAAAAAATCTATAAGCTATATAAAACAATCAAACACAAATTACTATAAAAATAAATAAATTGTAAATTGCTTAAATAAATTGTACCAAACAACTCCAAAAATATAGTAGTTGTTGGGCTTGGACTTGATGATTATTGGCTTTCTAGTTATTATTTGGCTAGTGATCTATTTGATATAACATTTCTAATATTTGTAATTATTTTCTTACCGATTGAATAAATATATATATATATATATATAAAAGTAGAAACTGTATGAAATAATCTAACAAAAATTACTAAAAAAATTACAAATCGCTCAAATAAATTGCAACAAACAACTCCAAATAGCTAATAGTTATTGGGATTGGGCTTGGTAATTGTTATTGTTGGGCTAGTGTCCATTTGATATAATATTTCTAATATTCGTAACTATTATACTGATTGACAAAACAAAAAATTTAAAAAAAATTAAAAACTTGTGTCAAACAATTTAAAACAAATTACTCTAAAAAAAAAATGGCTCAAATAAATTACACAAAATAACTCCAAATAACTAGTAGTTGTTGGGTTTAGGCTTGGTGATTATTGACTTTTTAATTATTGTTCAGTTAGTAGTCTATTTGATGTAATATTTCAAATTATTCTTTTATCGTTTGAAAAAAAAAAAAAAAAAAAAAAAAAAAAAAAAAAAATAAAAATAAATAAAAAAAAAAAAACTATATGTAGAAACTATATGAAACAATCTAACACAAATTACTAAAAAAATATATAAATTGCACCAAATAGCTCCAAAAAAATCAGTAGTTGTTGGGCTTGGGGTTGAGTTTGGGCTTGGGCTTGGTGATTGTTGACTTTCTAGTTATGATTCGACTAATGGTTTATATGATATAATATTTCTAATATTTGTATATATTCTCCTACCAATTGACCATATATATATATATATATATATATAAGTAGAAACTATATGAAACAATCCAACAAAAATTACTATAAAATTATAAATAGCTCAAATAAATTGCAACGAACAACTCTATTCCGGGAGATTCTATTTGCACCCTAAAAATTATTTAGTACTCCTAATTTCACAGTACTCTCTATTAAATCATTTAGAGTTATAATTTATTTTCAGTACACCTTATTTTTTTTTTCCAAATTAACCTTCAAGATAAAATCATAATTTGTAATACACCCAAATAATAAATATCAAAAACTCCAAATTACATCACTTTAAAAAAACTTTTCAATAACCCTTAAATAGATTTCATTACACCTAGGGGTGAGCAGCAGATACACCGATCCGTCAAAACCGACCGAACCGAACCGATCCGCCGCATTTTGGACGGATGCGTGATGACGAGCGGATGGTTGCGGATTGATTTTCTCCAATCCGCCAATTTGACGTCATAATTGGCACACCATATTCTCACATAGTTTCAACATTGGGTAGTACACAACCTTGAAGATCATAATGCATATTATAACAATTGCCATTGTGTTTGCTTCGATAGAATGATTATTTTATGATATATATTTACTTTTGCTAGTAAAGATGGTAGTTGAAAAATTAGATATCATTATTTTATGATATTTATTTAACATATGAAATTTCTAGGTGAAAATGGATTTTGCTTCTCAAGGAGTCTTTCCAATAGAAAACCCACACGAGATTACAAAGTAAGTCATCGTGAATGAGTATTGATTTAGAGTGGTTTCGATCGCTGCTGATGATGATGATGAAAAGTAGTGGATTCAAATGAAATAAAGATTGTGGTGGGTTGGTGAAGAAGCTCTAACAACCGTAGATCTTATATGGTGTAAAGTTTTGTAGATTAAATAAGATATTGATTGAAATTGTAGCCAAAAGAGAAAGGACTTACCTGTTCTTCAGAGTTTTGAAATTTCTTAGCCCTAAAACCCAATTCTTTTATGAACCTTATAATCCTAAGTTAATTAGTTACAAGTGAATATGGTGTATCATGAAAAAAAAAAAACATAATATTTTATTTTAAGATTTAATGTGTATTGTTTTTATTAATAAATTTATATTAAGATATAATACGAAATAAAATTTTTAAATTTTATTGGAGCGCAATTACAAATTGGATGCAAATAGAATTTATCCTCCATTCCTCCGCACAAAAAAAAAAACAACGCTAATAGTTTTAGTTTGGGCTTGGGCTTTGGTTTGGTTTTTGTTGAGTTTCTAATTTATTTTTATTACGGATTGATCAAAAAAATAAAAAATAAATAAAATAAAATTACAGTAATGCTACAGACCCCCAGTTGGGGTGACCCCCAGTGACCCCCAGTGCCACGTGTCGGCCTGGGGGTGGCTGGAAACTCAAAAAAAAAGAAAAAAAAAAAAAAAAAAAAAACATTGTTTTTTTGGACCAATGGGCAGCGACCCCCAGTACCCCCACTGGGGGTCCAAAGCTTTATTCATAAAATTATAAGCAAAAATTATGTAAAAAATAAATAAATAAATAAATTATAAATGGCTCAAATAAATTGAGCCAAATAACTGTAAATCTTTAGAGACAGACATGCAGCACTATGTTGACAGGATGTGTTAAAGTATTTTATTTTATCTTCGTAGTGCTTGACATGATTTTTTCATTTTTTATTTTTTTATTTTTTTATTTTTTATTAGATGGGACTTGACGTGATTGTTAGACACATAATTTTGTTTTATTTCCACTATTTTCTTAGAGGGCAGGCATGGCTTTTGTCCGGTTCTTAATCGGATTGGGTTATACTGTTGAGTTTGTGGAAGTTCACCACGGATCCCGTTTTGATAATCTGAATCGTTCAATGTGTAGAAATCGTAAATTGAGCCAAATAACTGCAAATCTTTAGAGACAGACATGCAGCACTATGTTGACAGGATATGTGTTAAAGTATTTTATTTTATCTTCGTAGTGCTTGACATGATTTTTTCATTTTTTATTTTTTTATTTTTTATTAGATGGGACTTGACGTGATTGTTAGACACATAATTTTGTTTTATTTCCACTATTTTCTTAGAGGGCAGGCATGGCTTTTGTCCGGTTCTTAATCGGATTGGGTTATACTGTTGAGTTTGTGGAAGTTCACCACGGATCCCGTTTTGATAATCTGAATCGTTCAATGTGTAGAAATCGTCGAGTACTATATGCTTGTAAAAAATCACATTAATTGAATATCGATAGTTATGTGATCAAATCAATTTTGTATAAAAAAATAGACGGTGAATAAATTAACGATTGACAAAAATCTATTTTGATCACATAGCTATCGATATCCGATCAACGTGATTTTTTACAAGTATACAGTACTCAACAAATTCTACACATTGAACGGTTCAAATTATCAAAACGAAACCCGGAATAAGCCTTCATGAGTCCAACAATACGGTCCAGTCCGATTAAGGAATGGACGGAAGTCATTCCCTTTCTTAGATAAGCTCTAAATTCATAGTCAGATTGGATCCTTAACTTGTGAGGGAGGGAGGGGATGTGATCCTATGAGCTCGTTTGGAAAGTATGTTGGTTTTTAAAATTTTTGACTTTTTTAGTTATTTTAATCTGAAGTTAAAAAGTCTAGTTTACAAAAAAAAATTTGATTTTTTTGATTTTTTGTAAGAGAAAGAATGTAATAATTATAAATTGAATGTGATATTTTATCTTATTGAGTTAAAAAGCATATTTTATTTTTTTATAACTATTTTAATCCAAAAAATCTCAAAACCAACCTCCCAAAGGAGGCTATATAAAAGACTGTGGATTTGTCATTTATTTATTTATTATTTTTTGGGTTGGAGTTTATGTCGGCTCACCCAACTATATGACTTGTTCACACTTGGTGGTTTGCTAATAACTGGACTTTATAAATGTCAATTTATCTTGCTTTGTTTTCACGAAATTATTCTCATATTGACGAGTTTGAATTGAGTAATTTTGTTTTCTTTCCACCATTTTCTTTGATAAGCTCTCAATTCATAATAAGATTGGATCCTTAACTTGTGAGGGAGGGAGGGGATGTGATCCTATATAAATGACTGTGGATTTGTCATTTATTTATTTCTTTCTTTATTTATTTTTTGGGTTGGTATTTATGTCGGCTCACCAAACTAATATGACTTGTTCACACATGGTGGTTTGCTAATAACTGGACTTTATAAATGTCAATTTATATTGCTTTGTTTTTAGGAAATTATTCTCATATTGATGAGTTCGAATTGAGTAATTTGATAAAAAGTAATTTTAAAAAAATTGGCTCTGTTTGGTAGAGTTTTAGAAGGTTAGTTCCAAAGCTTGATTTGAACATAGTATTTGCTTATGATTTTCAAAAATTAATTCCACACCCACTTTTGAAAATACGATCGAAGGCGGAAAAATTTGGGTCAACCGATCGTCCCACTTGTTGACCAAAACAGTATAATTTTTTTTTTTTTTTGCAATTGACACATGTTAATTTTTATATATTCAATAAAAAATATTTTTCGAATTTTTTAAAATTTTTTATGAGCTTTAATAGAATTTTGAGTTGTGTGTTTGATTATAAGTTGTAAGTTTTTATATTAAATATCATATGTCACATCAAAAATTTTTCACTCAATTCAAAACTCTTTTCAAAACTCATTCACCAAACAAATTTTTCATACTCAAATCATAATTCCAAAACTCACAAACTCAAAATACAATTCTTATTCTCAAATCATATTTAGAAAGCTCTACCAAACGCTACCAAGAATTCTCATATGTGATTTCTGAATTTCATAAGATAAGGAGTCAGATATGGTGAAAAATAAATAAAAAGAAAACTCGCTTACTAGGTTATTTTTATTTATCAAAAAGAAAAAAAAAAGAAAAAGAAAAATTACTAATTATCATCAATACACATATGTGACAATTTATTTCAGGTGACCGCTCAAGCGGTCAAAGACCACTTGAGCGGAAATGAAGTGCTCCCAGTAATTTGTTTTGCATGTCGAGGGACCACTTGAGTGAACTAATGGTTGCTCGAGCGAATATGAGGGGCTCCTAGTATCTCATTTTGCAGGTAGAGATACTAAGAGGTCTCATTTACCGCATTCACCACTCGAGCGGCCTGCACGAATTCAAAAGCTTAAAAAGCACTTTTTAGATCATTTCTTTCACTTTCCTTTTTATCTCTTCTTTCCATTCTCTCTAGTTCCGAAAAACCCTAGATTCTCGCTCTACATGTATCTCATTACACTAAGATTCAAGCCTAAATCACTTGCAAAAAGGGAAGCCTACGTAAACATTGTGCTTGCTACCTGTTGACACCATAAATAAATAATTTTATTAATAGTTATTATTGCAGGACATGTGGCACTTTCTTACTCATTTGGAGTTATGAGAAGTTATAAAATACTAAACACGTGCAGAAAGATGATAGAGGACAAAGTGAAGAACATAGAGTATGAATTCGAGGTTAAAGGAAGTTATGGAGACGTCGAGATGAAGTGGAAAATCATGCAGTGTGAAGTGTGAGAGATAGAAGAATAAGGTAGTTATTAGATAATTTTTTCCTATAAGTTTTTGCCCTATAAGTAGCCATTCATGGCTATATTTTAAGGGATCCAACTCAAATCAAAGACAAATGATTTATATTTTTTATTGTCATTTATATTTCATACACTTTATTTTCAACACTTCATTTTCGAAGCAAAGGAGTAGAGGTAATTTCATACACTTCTTTTTCAAAGCATAGGAGTAGAGGTAATTAATTGTTATTTTGATTGTTCACTCAATCACCCCAATTGTTCACTCAATCATCTTTCTTCATCTCCTTCCTTCTTCTTTTAATTTTTTTTTTCTCTACGCTTGGCAATTTTGAAGTCCTCTTCATTGAGGTAAAAGAACCGTCAATACAATTGCTTGATAATTGGCATGAATTTAATCTGTAAGGATTTTTCAATCCTTGCTGGCACGCTTGCATTTATGGTATTTTCCTTTATAAGAAAAATAAGCCAACAATTTTTTGGCACGCCCAGTGGGACGTCAAGTGTAAGAAATGAAAAATTAATTGGATTCGTCCATTCCAAAAATCTTAGATGAAATCTTTTGGTGTAAACAAAAAATTTTGAATTTTCAAGAAGTGATACATTTTCTTGATGAAACAAACTTCCATCCATTATAATATTATTTGGTGGAAGAAAAAAGACACAATTTAATTGGAGAAATTCATGAACTTGATATGGAAGTTTGCCAATGGAATGATGAGTTGTCAACTCTACCAAGTCTTTAACCATGGCTTTAATAGCCGGAATTAGTATTTTTTAGAATTTTTCATTGTTGAAAATGTAAAAGGGAAAAGTTGATTTCATCAATGGCTCGGGAGGGGTTTAAAAAAACCATTTTTAAAGAGCTAAGTTATAAAAACAACATGAATAAAAAGCATATTGTTAAGCCCAGCATGGTTACCAATGATGTTCCATATAAGGCTCAGGGGTTGAAAATTTCATTCTTCAAAAGTCAAACCATGGAAATAATGTCTATGAAGGATTTTCATAAGACATTAATGGCTAAAATGGAGCAACTAATTAGGCCAAGAAATGATGAAACTCACATGGAGGATTTTCATAAGCCGTTATTGGCTAAAATAAAAAAAAAAATAGCTCCATTTGTCAATGAATGATGAAAGTTATTTGGCCAAAGACGATGTTCTTAGATCAAAAGTGATTAAAGATGATGATCAACCCACTATTGACGGATTTAAAATATTTGTCATTGTTGAAAATGTCAAAGCATTTGAATTTCCAAGGCTATATTATGCCATGACTTTCGGTGTTCAAAATCTATTTTGGATTTGTGGGCCACATCAAAATTTAATTTTGATGGAATGGCTAGTAAAACAATCATCTATAAGCATTGTTCTGATGAGTTTGATTCACTGACGAACAAATTAACCATTTGAAATGTAGAACTCGGCTAAGAATGGCCAATTTATTAGAAGCATTGGCCACTAAACTTTATTTTATTTTATTTTCAATTTCTGAAATATTTAGGCTTTATGAACAACCACATAACACCATAATTAATTTTATGGAGTGGTTTTGGTCTCGAAGCAAAGCATAGAAGGGCCAACTGTTATTAATGGCTCAAAGAAAATAACATTGGCATGCATTACGACTAAATCAAATTGGTAATATTTTCCTAAGAATTCACCATTTCAAACACATGCAAAGTAATCCAATTTCGAAACACACATTAAAATTTGAAGCATGTGAACTTATTTTAATTATGTTTTCAAGCTTTATAAACTCTTCAAACAAGTAGCTACTATGCATTCAGAGCTTTTAAAGCTTCTAAAATATGCTGTGAGCACCTTTGAAGCAAGGTTTTGGTTCTTTTTTTAACAAAATTGAATCATGTTGTGTGATAAAAAGAACCTTCGAATGTGTGTCTCCCTTCAAATACATTAATTAATTGCCAAATATGGTCTAAATTGATGTACAACTCTTCATGAATTCGATGTTCCTCATTCCGAAAGATATTAATTTTATTAATAGATATAATTTTATTAATAATCATTTAGAGGTTGTGAGAAGTTATTAGAAAATATTAAACACATGTAGAAAGATGATAGAGGACAAAGTGGAGAACATGGAGCATGAATTGGAGGTTAAAGGAGGTTATGGAGACATAGAGATAAAGTGGAAGATCATGCAGTGTGAAGTGTGAGGGATGGAAGAATATGGTAGTTATTAGGTTATTTTTTCCTATAAGTTTTTCGACTATAAATAGTCATTCATGGCTACATTGTAAGGGATCCAACTCAAATCAAAGACAATTGATTTATATTTTTTCTTGTCATTTGTATTTTATGCGCTTTATTTTCAACACTTCTTTTTCAAAGCATAGGAGTAGAGGTAATTTTATGCACTTCTTTTTCAAAGCATAGGAGTAGAGGTAATTAATTGTTATTTTGATTGTTCACTCAATCACCCCGATTGCTCACTCAATCATCTTTCTCCATCTCCTTCCTTCTTCTTTTTTTTACACTTGGCAATTTTGATGTCCTCTTCATTGAGGCAAAAGAACTGTTAACACAATCGCTAGATAATTGGCTTGAATTTAATTTGTAAGAATTTTTCAATCATTGCTGACACGCTAGCATTTATGGTATTTTCCTTCATAGGAAAAATAAGCCAACACTACCGATTGGATTTTTATTCTACGAAGGATTCTTCTTAAAGTTTCGTCTCCTTGCTCTATTTTTGAGGTAGAGTTACTTTTAACTTAGTATCTCTGTAATTTGAGGATAATTATGTGGTATTGTTGTGACCATGATGTTTTACCTTGGCTATTGAGTTATAAATTGAGTTTTTTGTTCCACAACAATGGCTTTACCCAAATTTCTAACAAGATTTCAAATAAACATGTATTGATTATGAGTATTGGTGTTGAGAACTATCATATACATAAAAAAGAGGGTAAAAGTCCCAAATTTATTAAAACCCTAGTTTTGATTTTGGTGAACAATGATGATTGAATGGAATAGACTTCCAAATCTTGAAATCATGTAGATAATTGAAGTTTGGATTACCTTATTGATGTATGTTGAGTTGAGATTGTGGACAGGTAAATTGTTAACCCTTGTATCCTATTTCTTTTTACTACTCACCTCATTTTCTATTAAATACTTGGTTATATGGAATGTGGTACAAAGGGGGAGGTAAACAGTATATGAGTCCGGGTAGAGAGTCAATTTTTGAGAACGTATTGTGTTGGTACCCGTGCGGAGAGTTAAGTTGCCCAAATGCCTTGTGTTGAGCTTATCGCCGAACGAATGTGGAAAATGTTTTTGGGTGTCCACTGGTCCTGCTGTATAATAGTTGGTAAAAGTGGAAAAAAAAAAAGGGGATGATTTTGGGTGCCCACCACCATCCGTATTAATAGCAGACAAATGTAGAGGTATTTTCGATCATAAATCTATGTATATGTGCAGTATGGGCTCCTATGGGATTCATGGTATGTTTACCACCCCAAAGCTTACAAAGGGTTTCAAGAGGAACATGATGTTTTCTCTTCTTACTCTTTTACATTAGAACGTAAACTTTAACTGATGTTTAGGTTACAATGATGCCATGTGGATGTTCAAATGATTAGATACTCTATTAATGTAACTCTAATGGGCATATAGCTCATCCCTATCTAACTTTTTAGGAATTGATGATGTACCACCATGTAACCCCCCTACAAATTTATACAGGAATGCACCATAACAACCATAGCAATATACAAAATAGCCATCTTTCTAATTGAACTTGGCTTCAAGAAGTTACAATTACAAATTTTATATTTCCAAAATACCTTGAACTCATCTCCAAGTTCAACGATCTAGACAACCTTACAAAAAGGGAAAAGGCTCCCAAGTGCATACAACATTCCAAAATACTTGCTTGGTACAACCAAAAAGTTCTTGATCTATCAAGTCCAAACTGAACCATTGCTAAATCCAAGTCATTTCTAAAGTAGTATTTCATCATCTCCTGTAAAATAAATAGGGGTGAGCTATATGCCCAGTAAAAATACATTTAACCAAGTATTTAATCATTTGAATAAGCCCACTGCACCATCGAGACAAAACATGGTCAGTAATTAACATGCATTTATAAACATAGTTAATTATGTAAACTAAAGCACAGTTGAATAATCACATTTCCATCTCACACCAAGCATCATCGTATCAAAAAGAAAAACATACCATGAGTCCCCCATAAGAGATCGAATTAAAAATTCAAATAACTTTTATTTAAAAATCCTTCCCACATTTACCAACTAATATACGGCAGGACATGGGCACCCAAAATCATCCGTTTTTCCACCTTTACTGGTTATAATACAGTAAGACCAGTGGACATCCGAAAACATTTTTCTCACATTCGTCCAGCAATAAGCTCAAGACATGGTGTGGACGAATCCTCGAGCTTTATGCCACCACAGTTTGGACTCCCTTTTGTGTCACGGTTCTTAGTCTGAACCAAAGAGTCCAAATCCGGCAAATCGTTTTGAGAAAACAGATTTTTAGAAAAGAAGTGCCAAACATGGACTGCTTTGCCAGATACAGAATCGCCACCTAAATATTTTTTTATGGGGAAATTTAGGAAACCCTGACTCGGTGCCAAAGGCCAACGTGTCCGTCATCACCAAAGTTGCCTCGGCTAGGGAACTTGGGTACGATTGGGGAAGGTCAGCTATGAGCACCCCTTCTCGCCCGATCCGAAGATCGGCCTCTACTAACCATGATATCCAATTTTGAAAACGTTATGTGTTCTTATTCCGATTAATTAGCTAGAATTACTATGTAATGCGCACAGCAAAACAAGTATAGACTAGATCACCTAATTTGAAACAAAGCATCGCATATCCGTTTGTTTGGAAAATATTTTGAAATTTGCCACTCGCGAGTAGGCTAAAACACGGATTTTGATGAGTTGTTCCAACTCAAGCTATCCAACCTTCACCCACAGACATTCAGGCAGTTCATATCACATAAGCATCTAGCCACATGGTAAGCATGCTGTCATGTTAACATTCACACTCGTGTGAGATGCTAAAGCACAAAATACTTACATTGTACTCCAAGCCAAAACAAAGAACTCGTTAGTAATCAATGTATGATCCAAGTCCATGTTAAGTGCCTAATGTAACGCATACAGAATGCAATTAGGATAGGCTTGGCTAATCCTAGGATGGCATGTGAAATGCAACCATTTGATGCGCATATTCAAGTTAGATTTGAAATACTTATGCAGTTTGCATGATGTGCCGAGCCTGGTGCATGCAATACTGATGAATGATGCACGCATGCATAACATAAGGTATGCTAAATTAAATATGCCCTAATACTAACCATCAAAGCAGGTAAGTAAAAGGGAGAAAGAAGTGAGGGTTGGAAAACATGCACACACGCACTCACACACCCACACTTATTACAAATTCGCCCTCGCTCAGAGGGACCAAAAGAATAATACAATTAATTAACCTACAAGCTAATTAATTATTACAGACAAATTAAACTAGTTAAGCAAATTAACTAATCTAATAAAATAGTAAGCAGCCTCGAGAAGAGGGCCCAATGTAATGCTTGTTCGGTTCTGTTCGGAAGTCCACTGCCATGCACAAGTTACCTCTGTTTTTAATGTTTGGCACCTCTGAAAATTTCACAAACTCCAAGGTTGCTTCTCTGAGTGCTGTGGAACACCACCAGCCATGAAGAATGGTCGCCGGCCATGAGGAATGGTCATCGGCCATGAGGAATGGTCACCGGCCATGGGGAATGGTCATCGACCACCCATGGAGATATCGGCCACAAATTGTTGGTCGGTCGGCACTATATGTAGCCGACCGGCCAAAACTTCTTGCAGAACCTGTTTTGACAGCAGCAGAGGGCAAAACAAGGCATGACAATGCATTTCAAGCAAATGTGTGCACCAACACATCCCTTATCATGTTTGTAACTTAAAAGGACATGGTTCTCGATTCTCGGACTACCAATCGCGCATTTCAATGCGTGATGGCCCAAGAAACCAAGTATGCACTTTGATTTCAAATGAGATGCACATCAAACAATCAAGTGAGGCTCAACCTCTATCATACTCAATTCAAGAGGCAAAGCATGCATGCCAATGCAATGCAACCTAGGCATGTTAACTAAGTATGCAACATGGGCATGCAATGCACAATGCATACTAGGCATACAACCTATGCAAGCAAGCATGCAAGGCATGAGGCAATGCAAGGGGCATTACATTCATGAACATTGCAAACTGAGAGTGCATCTGTGGAATTCATAAACAAACTGAGAGTGCCCATACAAGGGGCATTACATTCATGATCATTGCAAAGTGTATGTAAGAAATCCGTCACTACTTTGGAGGGGATTGGAGTAAGTTCTTAACATGCTGGGACAGATGGGAAACATTAGTTTGATTTGTTGGTAGCCCTTCCAGGATCTGATGATCCCCATCACACGCGCTTGCATAATGTTTAAAAGGGTGGCCAGTGACTGGACACTAGGGGCAATTTTTAGTACATCTATCGAGTCATCAATTGAATAAGGGGCATAAACCCAACCTTTCTCTCAGTCCATTTGTTGGGCACTTTTCCCTAGGTTAGGGTAGGCTTACCCCTATGATGATTTTGATATGATTCGGCTTTCGAAAGTTGTCTCCAACCATTTTAAACTCTGATTAATACACGTGCTTTGGATTGTGCATGCATGCTCATACACTCTGGTTGATTTGAATTGCATGATTGGTTGCTCCTGATCTTGACTTTGTTCTGTACTTTACAAAGGTTCGTCGAGTTGCCTCCCTTTGTGTTACATTTCAATAAGTTGTGGTAAGTTGCCTTACACTCATTTCATAAGGTACATGAAGTACTGCTCATTTCCCTCTACATACTATGCATCTTTTCCCTATATCGCACTGTCTTGTGCATCTTCATAGCACTATTTTGTGCATTCTACCTACATCGCACTGTTTTGTGCATTCACCTGACATCACATTGTTTTGCGCATTCACCTTGCATCGCACTATCTTGTGCATTTACCTTGCATCGCACTGTCTTGTGCAAACTTACATCGCACTATTTTGGGCATTCTACTTGCATTGCACTATTTTGTGCATTCATCCCACATGACACTGCTTTGTGCATTCACCACCTTGTATCGCACTGTCTTGTGCACCTTACACAACATTGTTTTGTCCACCCTGTATTGCGCTGTCTTGTGTATCCACATCACATTGTTTCGTGCATTCAGCCTCGCATCTCACTATCTTGTGTATTCACCTTGCATCGTACTATTTTGTGCATTCAGCCTTGCATCACACTATCTTGTACAAAATGCATAGCACTATTTTGTGCACCCTACATAGCACTATTTTGTGCACCTACATAGCATTACTTTATGCATTCACCCTTATAGCACTATCATGATATCGAGTTTTGAAAACATTATGTGCTCTTATTCCGGTTATTAGCGTAGAATTACTATGTGATGCACACAGCAAAACAAGTATAGACTGGATTATCTAAGTCGGAACAAAGCATCGCATATCCGTTTGTTTTGAAAATAGATTGAAGTTTGCTACTCGCAAGTAAGCTAAAACACGGGTTTCGACGAATTATTCCAACTCAAGCAACCCAACCTTCACCCACAGGCATTCAGGCAGTTATATCACATAAGCAGTTAGCCTCATGGTAAGCATGCTATCATGGCAGTCACTCACACACATGCAAGGATGCTTAAAGCATAAACACTTACCGAGTACTCCGAGCCAAGAAAGAAGCTAATTAGAAATCATGCATGAATCCTAACTATGCTGAAATGCCTAATGCAACACATGCAAAAATGCAACTAAAGTAGGCTCGGCTATTCTAAGATGGCATATGAAATGCAACAATTGATATACGTATTCAACTTGGAATTGAAATACGATGCAGTTAGTATGATGCATCGAGCCCGCGTGCATGCAAACAGATGAATGATGCAAACATGCTTCATAAGTATGCTAATTTAAATATGCCCTAATCTAACCATCATAAGCTGGTAAATAAAAGGGAGAAAGACGTGGGGTTGGAAGACATACATCACACACACACACACACACACTTATTACACAATTGTACCCTCTCTCGGAGGGTCTGGACAAATATTACAAAACCAAAATGGATAATAACTCACAGCTAAGTATTACACAATTCTAGCTAATTAACAAATCAGCTAAGTAAGCAATAAACTAGCATGCAAACTATGTAGAATGGACTGTTTCGGCTCTATTTTGGATGACCATGGATGCATGCTTGCTCGAGTCGCCTCATCGGGAAATCCATCGCGATGCCTCATCTCGCCTTTGTGTGCAATTGATTTCAGAAACTTGCAAGAAGCTCCAAGAGGCTGAAACTCTACTCTGAGAAATTGTGGGAGGGCTGCCGACCAGCCAATGACATGGGAGACCATTGCCAACCACCCTTTGTGGTGGAGACCAAAAAAGGTGGTCGGCCTGCCAGAAAACCTGGTCGGTCGACCACTTTCTGCCCCTGGATTCTGGTTTTTGGCAACACAAAGCAATAGGGAGGCATGGCAAGGTATTTTCAACAAATGTGTGCTCGACCACTCTCCCCGTCATAGCATAGGCTCTAGGGAGTGTAACCCTCGATCCTTGGACCACCAATCATGCATCTCAATGCATGATGGCCGAGGAGTCGAATTGCATGACTTGATGTGACATGAATGCACAAATAAGCATCTAAAGTCAACAACTCTATCATGGATAGTCAAGAGTGTCGGCGACCAAAAATTGAGACACATTTCGTCACTTTGAGTATGAAACGCCCCTCGTTTCCCGTGTTTGGACTAACCCTACTCCAAACACAATGCAATGAGATGGCATACACAATGCGACCAACATGCAACCCTAAATGCAATCCAACCTAATCATGCTGGCATGCGAAGGATGATATGCACACATGCAACCTAGCATACGCAATGCTAGGGACTAAAATGGCATACACAATGCACATGAGTTATATGGCATACACAATGCACACGTACGAAGATGGACATACACGAAGGCATAATCAAAGCATACACAATGCGATGGTCAAACATGCAACAACATGAACCAAATGGCATACACAATGCAAGATGGACTTAAACCAATATGAGTGGACCTCAGCCACACTCAAATCAGTGGCCAATATGATGAAAATGAGACAACCGAAATACATGCAAACATGCACGGATGCAAAGGACCAATCCTAAGGCACAACATGCAACTCTAACAAAGCATGGCAAAGAATGAAATATGGCATAGAATGGCACATGATCCAGCTCTGAAATATGATACACAATGGTCCCGAATCATGCAAACACTTCACACGATGCATGCTAAATGGCCCAAATACCGAAACTAGTGAAGTGCGTTACACTAGAGGTACACAAAGCAATGCACAAATGGAAAAACCAACCCCAAACAGACCCTAGGCAGGTCCAAGACAATGGGAAATTGGTCTAAAATGATGGCTCGAAATGCATTCAAATGAAGCCCATGCAATGATCGGTAAATGAGGCATACAAGCCCGACTCTTTGATGCACTTAAAGAGTAGAAATCATAGGAATATGGCATGCATATAAGCTCTGAAATATGATGTGCAATGGCCCCAAAACATGAAAACACCTCACTATATGCATGCGATGGACCTCAAAACTCAAAGTTAAGCATGGATATTGAACTACAGGCATGAAAAACAAACATCATTCGACCATGAGACCCAAAAATAGAGCTAAGGCAGTCCAAAACATGCACAAAATCAGTTTAAGGCATGGCCAAAATATGCTAGGAAATGCGGCCAAAACATCATACGAAACAAGCTAGTGAGCCATGATTTGCACTACAACTATATGAAGCACAAGAGAGGTCACCAAACCAACCAAAAATAGGAGTATGCCATGCCAAAATATGACCAAAACCCCACTGAAACTCAGTCAATGCATGCAAGAATGATATGTCCCTTTGAAAGGCCAATAAGAGGATTACTCTACACATGCAAGATAGACACCTAACATGGAAAAAACAACTCTAGACAGAGTTCATGCAGGTCATAAAACTCACAAATAATGGCCTGAAACATGGCTTGAAAACATGAAAATAGGGGCTCCTTTGTAAGGCCAATAATGCTAAAAAACAAGACAAGGGGTGAGAGGGTCACCCCACTCTGATTTTGATGCTCAAAAATACATAATAACCACTGAAAATCCACTGCATTTCAGTGGTCAAAAGGTCCAACAAAGCTCAACACAAAGGCCCTAATGCATGGCTCAAAACAAAGAGAAATGAAGCGTGCAAGGGGGTAGATGACCCCCAACAGAAAAGAGGTCTTAAACAAACATGTTTAGAAGCTCAAAACAAGACTTTTTTTAGTTTATGACAAAGCCTAAATATGCTTGAAAACTAAGCTAAGAGATGAAGCAAAATGAAGACAAAAAGAGGGAAAGAAGTATTACCCTTGTAGAGAAGAGAACCAGGAGCTTTTGGACCAATGTAGCAAACCTTCAACCTCTGAGAAACAGCTCCAAGGTGCTTAGAGTGATGGTGGAGGTGTTAGGATAGGAGGTGGTGTATGATGGTGCAAGAACAATGGAGTTTTGAAGGCCAAATGGGAGAGATACAAAGGGAGAGTGTATGGTGTTTGCTCCAGCAATTTCAGAACCCTTGCAAGTGGAGAGGAGGGTCTCTCTTATAGAAGAAGAGGTCCAAGGTTTCTCTTAGAAGCTTGGAGCAAAGGGGCCAAGCTTCTTAAGGAAGCTAAACCAAAAGGGTCAAGCTTCTCTAAGAAGCTTAGAGCAAAGGGTCCAACTTCTTTAAGAAGCCAAAACAAGAGGGTCAATCCTCCATACATTAGAGCAAAGGGTCCAACTTCTTTAAGAAGCCAAAACAAGAGGGTCAATCCTCCATACACGTGTATGGAGGATGGAGCAAATGCCTCCCAGCTGGCACAGCTGGATAGCACTCAGTGAGACAAAAAATGAGAAAGCTGGCCGACCAGTTCAGGTGGTCGGCCGACCCCTTGCCCTGGTCGGCTGACCAGGTTCAAAAGGGTCAATCATCAAAAGCTGGTCGGCAGCCCTGATTGGTGGTCTCCCAGGTGAAAGCAACTTAGTGGTGGTATGGGAGACCAGAAAATGTGGCTTAAAAGTGAGGGAGACCACTTACTTGACAAGAAAAATTGGCCGGCGGGGAAAAGCGGTCTCCAAGAAGAAAAGGTGGTCTCCCACCCTTATACCACCTTCCTAACAATGAAACTAGGGTTTATGCCAAAAATGAACCCACGCCGATGCAAAACGAAGGTTCGGGGGCCAAAACGCGCAGCCGGGGGCCCCGAAAACTGACTGTTAAGCACCAGAAGTGGCGTGCGACCACAAAGGTGGTCTCCCGGGCCATAGTGTCCCTCTAAAGAGAGGAAACAAGGTGTGTACCAAAAACTGAAGCAAACGGAGGTAGTTAAGCGGTCCCAAACCGAGGCGCACGGCCGACGGCTCCGAAAACCAAAAACTGGTCTCCAAACGGGAACAGTGGCCTACGACCACGAAAAGTAGCCTATGGCCACTGAGAGATGGTCTACGAGACCTCTCCCTTCCTTCGAGAAGAGAAAATAGAACCTGGTTCGTAAACCGAGGCAAAGCACAGAAGGGTCCCGAGGTCCGGGGGTAAGGCTCTCAGCCAAAACTCCGAAACCTCAGAACGAGCACAACATGCGCGATCACCGAGCACTCAATCGATGACATCTGAGTCTTAAGGTCGGTCAAAAATGGGGTGTCTATAGTTTCCCCTCTTTGACAGAACTCGGAAGTCATAAGTGACGGGAGTGAATGTCAAAGCCCAGAGGCGACCCATTTTTGACAAGGCCGAAGACTTAGACAAACAGGCGAGATAAACAAGAGACGTGCCTGCAGGCAGGGGCAAAATGCAGAATGATATGCACAAAGCCGAACGTAACTCATGATCATGCAAAGCAGCAAGCTGTAATGAAGCAAATATTCACAATAGATGCAACAGTTTTAAGTAAGAATGCAAGGCAAAAACTACATTTCATGCAGTAAGAATGTAAGAGAATCACAATTCTCGCTATGTCTCACACGGAAAAGATACAATACCTGCATGGTTCGTCCGGTCACACTAGCTTCAAATGAACCGTACATACAATATCGTGCCTGCAAAAGAGAGAAACTTAACAAGCACAACATAGTTAGCAACATATGTTCAACCGTTATATCGAAACGTGGACGAATAGGACGCCGGTGGAAAAGTGCATAACAATGCAAACGAAACGTGCGCGACAATGCAAGTTAAGCAGGGATGTATGACAATACCAGTGAAATGCGCATAACAATGCAAGTAGGGTGCATAGTAATGCAAGCGACGTACATAACAATACAGGATAAGTATAACTTCAAAAGTAGGTTTCAAACTAAACATCGAGCAAAGAAATGCAAGCTTTGGCGAGGGCAACTCAAATGCGACCTCCGATTTACCTCCCGGAGGGGTCGTAACATACTAAAAAAGGATACATCCTGCTCTTGACGAGTAACGATGAAACACGCATCGAAAATTGGAGTTGAAGTCCCCACAGAGGGATTTCGCGCCGAAAAGTGCACTTTCCTTGTACTTTCTTGAGTGCCGGGGACTCTAATCACCACCAAAATTTGCAGGGAGCTCAAAGAGACATTGGAGATCACCTAGGAAGGATGGCCGACCATCATAGAGTACCAACTACCAGGTTTGATGCAAGGGTTTGGTCGGCCTACCAGAAAAGTAGGTCGGCCGACCACTTTGCCAAAAACAGGGGCAGTTTTGTCCTTTTGCATTTGTTTCTTTAAATATACTTGGCCAAATCACTTTTCCTCATAACTCCAAGTCCAAAATCAGTGCTCCTTCCTTCCTAGACCAATTTCTCTCTCAGATCTGCGCTCTATACGCGCTTTCCAATGCCCCACGCGAAGTTGTTTCGCGAAATCTTTCAGTTTTCTTCACTTTGGACCGATTAAAATTTGATTTCGGAGCTTCTTTCTCCATTTTCACCACTTGAGGTAAGTTTGTCTCAATATTTGGAACATTTTCTCGGGAGTTGACTTTTGTTGACTTTTTCATTTCCCGAGAGTTGACTTTTGTTGACTTTTTTCAATTTTGGCTAATTTTGCTCATTTTTGCTCCTTTTTGCAGATTTCTTGAAATGGCGGGTCATTTTCCTCACGATGGGGGTCCTCCAGGTGCCGAGGGTGAGCCAGACATCATGTCCTTGCCCTCGAGGATTCAGCCATTTGATCCCGCGAGGTATCACCCCAGGGAGCACAATCCTCCCCCCGAGTATTTTCTATCATTTTACCGATTTTGATCGACAAGCGCCTACGGATCTCCTGCTACGGGAGCCAGAGTCTCACCTCTCTCACCAGGCGCGAGAGGTACATACTTCATTTTTACATTTTCTGCAATGTATTTTGCATTTCTTGCGCATTTCATGTTTTTGATATATATGTTCATCTGCTCGTTCTGAACACACTTGCACACCATACTTCTTCTTATTTTAGCACATGTCTCACAGCACAACATTTTGTTAAGTTGGCACACAGCTCAAGCACATGAATTTCTAAACATGCAGCTCATTCTTTGATGATGAACACACAGCCCACTATTTGACGGCAAACACACACAGTCCACTATTTCTAAAATCTGAACACACAGCCCAAACTCTGAGATGAACACACAGCCCACTATTTTTGAAATCTGAACACACAACTCAAACTTGTTGATTATGAACACACAGTCCACTGTTTTTGAAGTCTGAACACACAGCTTAAACACTTGATGTTGAACACACAGCTCGAACTTTGAGATGAACACACAACCCACTATTCAATTCTGAACACACAGCTCACTGTTTTTGAAGTCTGAACACACAGCCTAAAGTTGTTGATGTTGAACACACAGCTCAAACTTTGAGATGAACACACAGCCCACTCTTCAATTCTAAAGACACAGCTCATACACTTCATGTTGAACACGCAGCTCACAGCATTGTATCTGATTCGATATGCACACAACTCACACTTTCATTTTGAAACTGAATACATGTTCTCATTCTGAATACAGGTATCTTCCAGCATTACATGAGGCTATGGCTCGATCATTGCTAGGGAGTGGTACGCGGAGCTTCTGGAGGCTGTTCGTGATCTGGTTGACCAGGTAGGGTTCGGGCCCTTCTGCACGGGGATATCACGCTATCCGGCGAGCAGGACCTTAATGGGCGCCCTCGTAGAGAGATGGTGGGACACCACCAACTCCTTCTATTTCTCAGCTACCGGGGATATGACGATGACCCCGTTCGACTTTGCCGTGCTGACAGGCCTTGACATAAGAGGCTGGCTGATCCCCTACGACGAGGATATGGGCGAGTGGGAGGTTGCCTGGATCTATCTGTTGGGAGCTTGCCCACCGATTGACAGATCTTCGGGTAGAGTCCGATACACCTGGTTCTCTACACAGTACAGGGAGACTGTACCCGAGACTCTCGAGGAGGTTGCACAGTACGCTCGCGGGTTTTTGATGTTCCTCCTCGGGACCACTCTGTTCTCCAATAGGGGGAACACCGTTGGACTTTATCTGCTGAGTGCTCTGGTAGACCTATCACAGGTCAGCCAGTATGACTAAGGTGGCGTCGGCCTGGCTACCCCCTACTGCTACATAAGTGCGACCTCCCGCGGACAGGGGAACATAGTTGGCGGCTATTGGAGAGCCTATGAGGTACTTTCTGCCCTCTTGATTTACATTTCTTCTTTTCATTATCTGTACACTGCACACCCGATACACTTTACATTCTGTACTTTGCATTCCGCTCTCAGCATTTTGCATTCTCTGTACATTCTGCATTCACATTCTGCACTCGGCATTCTGTATTCTAATGGCTATTGCCCTGTTTTCCACAGCTATGGGTTTTCGCGTACTTTCCGACGCTAGCCCCGGAGCTCGAGGTGGAGGTGCCTCTTACGATTCCTTACTCGCTCGTATTTGAGGGCCAGTACCGGCCGAGGGCTCAGGAGACTTTGCCCTACCTGCGGTAATTTTTTGACACAGTGCGAACGACTAAGGTAATTCAGAACTCTCAGTTCTCCATGTTTTCACCTTTGATTCATCTTGCACATTTATGATTTCTAATTGGCTTATGCATTGGTTATCCACAGATCACCTGGCAGCCATGGACGCCCTTGGGTGGAGATACACGATTTCAGTTTCCTGGGAGATGGGTCGCTTCTCGGTACAGGATCTTATTTGAGGGGCCCGTTGGTAGGGCCTGGTTTTTGGGGGACCGCTTCATGCGCCAGACGATGGGCTACCCCGAGCAGAGTGTCCCCTCAGCACCTTCGGATGATATGCGGTCCGCTAAGGGACTCACTCCCCAGGAGGTTGATTTGGCTACGCTGGGCACTGATGCAGCTCTACATTTGGAGGAGGGGGAGTACGCAACCTACCGTCATACATACTTGATGCCCCAATTGACAAGTGTCCGTACTCCCACTCAGAGGGCTACTGGCATGCCATCATCGAGTCGAGCCCGGGCTGCAGATATCCCTTCGACTAGTAGGGCTAGCACATCGAGAGGTGGGGCCGCACTGGTTCCCTCGATTCTCCCGCCTCATCAGCACACCGGGTGGTCAGGTCTTCCGACCGAGTTGACTGGATGGCGATATGGGTCATCTTACTCGATTTCGATAGAGCCTCCTATGCCCGATCACCGATATGGCAGTGATCCTGACTCACCATCGGTATGTTCCACTACTTTTCATTTACCACTTAGATACTTAGGCATTCATTTATTCATTGATGACTTGAGCTTGTATCTGCTGCCTCGCAGGGAGTATACGGAGGGGTTACTCGGGTTAGTAGCCTCACTTGAGGGCATGGTAATGCGGAGAGAGACGTAGTTGTTCATTGTCAGTGTTTCGGTACTTTTCAGTTTTCTTGCATTTATCATACTTTTGATGACATGCCAAATTCGACTATTTCACTACATTGGTTGACTGTATGTGTAGAGCACATCTGACACACACCACATTCATATACTATATCTGTATGCACCCACTCCATGTAGTTTTCTTGCCACTGCATCTAATATACATATTGGCTAATGTATTCAAATTGCACTTTTCCTTTTCAGATGCCTCCACTACAGGCTGAGCCACAAGCCGGGCCATCTAGGCCTCCTCGGGGAGCTAGGAGAGGGGGTTCAACTCGCAACCGACGCGGACGCAGAGCGCCTGTCATAGAGGAGGAGTCCAGCAAGGAGGAGGAGTCTGCACATCCCTAGTCAGAGACATCCGCTGGCAGAGAGGATGACTCTGGTTCCGGTTCCGGTAGTGGAGATGATGCCGAGGAGGATTCCGAGGGTGGCGACTCCGATTCAGATGATAATGATGGTGCAGAGGTTGTTCTGCAGAAGAGGATGAAGAGGGCCTCTTATTCCTGTGCTTGATAGCACTGATGCAGCTGTTCCTGCTTTATTTGCCTTTTTTACTAGTAGTTGTAGCACATTGTACATTATTAGGCAGTTTTATTTTCTGTAAAACTTGTACCATTGTTGTAAAATGTTGTAATAAAGGAAACATAATGGAATGAAACAACTTTCTGAAAAAGTGTTGCATTTTATGTTCTTGCATCGCATCACATCATTTTGCACAAAAATGAGATAGAATGAAAATTGAATAACGAATATTGCCAAGTCAGGTAGTGAGCCGACACAACAAACTAAACAACTCAACTTACAAAGAAACAACAAAACCTTAGCAAGTTTTCAACTCGATAAGCAAAGCTCAACAATGTTGATTTAAACAAAAAGTAACAACTCACTAGACAAAACTCGACAACTCGACCAAACCCAACGACTCGATAAACAAAATAACTCAACAAGCAAAACAACAATTCGATAAGCAAAACAACAACTCGATAAGCAAGACTTAACAACAACTCGATAAGCAAATGCATTTTGGAGAATCGAGGTAACGGAACGCATCCGAAACAGAGGGAAACGGAGACCTTTAATACTCCCAACACATGGAAATGCTAGGAACTCTCTTCTAGAGGCTAGAACAAGACCAAATCCACATTTCTCCCTATGGCCGACCACCTAAGGAAGCTGGCCGACCAGTTTTCTATCTTGGAGACCAAAGGGGTGGTCGGCTTACTAGAAAAAGTGGTTGGCCGACCACCTAATTTGCCAACCACCAGATTTGTGACACATGTCCCCCGAACAGTGCCTTATCCTCTATAAAGGTTCCAGCTTCGTGGTTCATTCATTTTATCTCAGTTTTGCATCAAAATGGAGGCGCTCCTTACTGAAAATCTCACAACTTGGGTTGCTACTTTGGATGGCTCGAAAAAGTTAAACTTCCGGGGCTTTGGCTTGAATGCACTATTCACACTGGGCCGTACACCGCTGCATCTTCCTTTCCTCCATGCCGTGGCAAGGTTTTGGAATCCGGTAACACACGTCTCTAGCTTTAGCGGGCAAGAGATGTGTCCTACTTTTGAAGATTTCCAAGCTTTGATGGAGTCCGAGCGCAACGAGGCAATCTTGCCTCGACTCCAATTCGGCCACATCCAAGCCTTAGGACAAATATGCGGCCTCACTTTGCATGACGCTCGATAATTGATTCACAACGGGGAGCTGGACATCCCAAGCTTGGTTTGCTAGTTTTTTGATGCTGGTAACCGCGGCGACCATCAGTGGCAGGGCTATCAGCGACACGCACTTTGCCTATGCTTGCTATCTCATTTCTTGCTTGCCCCGGGTTCCGGTGGGTTTAGCACTCGTTTGATTGAGGTGGCCGAGGGCCTGAAAGAAGGCAAAAACTGCATCGCCATGACATTGGCTGAGACATTGATGGGCTTAGACACTTTTCATCGCCGAGAGATAGCTAGGCTTGCAGGGAGCCCACTACTATTGCAGGTAATGTTTCCCACCCCATCTCACATATATATTGCTCACATCTCTCGACCCTCAGGCTCGGTTCTTCTCACAAAACCCTTTTCTCACTTTTCTCTCATCATACATCTCTCTATTCTTTAATCTCTCATTTTTCATCCCTCCCCAAGTATGGTTGATGGACAAGTTGAGAGTAGGGGACTTGTGTCTGGTATACTCAACTCGCGGCTATTTATTCCGACGATGTCTAGTCGATGCCCGGGATGAGTGTGACGTCCCGATTCTACACCATTGGTTGCAGTCAAGGGAGAGTCACTAATAAGTCCTGTGGTCAATAACCAGTAAGATCCCAGATCGCCGAAGGAGTCAAATTAGCCTCCCTTCTAAGTCCAGCTTTCTTAGGCAGCACACTACCCTTTTGACAGATCTTAAAAGGTATTGACACAAGGTCTCATAAGCAACGATAAGGTTCATACATGTAAATATTAAAGCATAAGTACATAACGACCACAAATATCCTTAATCTCAAAAGCTTGTTCCATTATATTACATCCCAAAAGAGAGTTTAAATCTTCACATGAGTCTTTACAAAACATCCAAAAAGAAACTTCTAATTTTCTAAGATAACCAAAAGTCTTCGAAAGTTTCGGGCTCGTCGTCTCTATCTATGAGTTCTGCTTCGTCACCTGGTACGATACGCCGTGAGCTTTGAATGCCCAGTAAACACACACGCACCCTACCCTTTTTTCTCAGTCCAATACACAATCACAATTATAACATCAAGTAATAAAGCATGATACTTTAATAAATAAATGAAGGGTTAAGTTAGATGTTAGCAAACTAGAAATCCCCCAAAGAGATTTCGTCCTCCCAACCACAAGAATCGGACGCGGATTATTCGGTATGCCCTCTCTTTTGCTGCTTTGTTGCAGACCTAACCTCGGATGTCTACCAACGGTTATGTACCGTGTAGCGCCAACCGCAGGGCCTCAAAAGAGACGGTAAAATAGGGCCTTGCCCAAAATCCCTCCTTACACCAAACCACCTAGGGTCCGAATACAACCACTCCGTTCAAGGATTCCGAAAACCACTTGCGCAAGACTTTAACTTTCAAATAGGGAACACATCCCAACCATCCATATAACACATTTCTCATATTTTTATTTCTCAAGTGTCCGAGAAC
This sequence comes from Camellia sinensis, assembly GCF_004153795.1. Classification (NCBI taxonomy): domain Eukaryota; kingdom Viridiplantae; phylum Streptophyta; class Magnoliopsida; order Ericales; family Theaceae; genus Camellia; species Camellia sinensis. The sequence goes on from NW_021027398.1 coordinate 218,867, forward strand.
CCAATACCCTCCCAATTAGGTTTCCCCTTGAGTTAAATATTTTTCAACAAGGTTAGTCCAATTTATAAGACAACAGTATCTGTGTAAGCATGCATTCTTAAGATGAGAAAGGTAAATAACATAACCACAACACATATAATATCATGCCAAGATATGATCATAAGCTAATAAGCACTCTCATGAACTCAAGGGTATAAAACATCCACACAAATAAAATTTCCAGATTTAGCGTCACATAAAGATTAAAATGAAAGGTCTATTTTAGATCCTTTGCTGGACTTGGCCTTCCTATGGTTCGTAGGGAATTTGATCTAGTTTCTAGAACACTTTTTGGAAATGGGGTTGCTTTTTCAGAATTTAAGTTATTTAGAAAATATTCCAGCGCTGTCCAGGTTCTGTCCAGATCCGTTGACCGTTACGAAAAATTGATTTTCTTTTTTTTTGATGAAACCAATTTTAGTTGAAAGCTAACACCTTAAGGAAGATTTTGACATAAAATAGAGGTCCTGAATAATTTTGTACATTTTTCTAGAATTTCTGGAAGTGGGCTGCAAAAACAGATTCTAGGGTACTTTGCCCAAAACAAGAAGATTTATGAAAAAGGGGTTCCACCAAGGGAAAGTTTCATTTCTTTTGTGAAGAAAATATGCTAACTATCACATGTTTGACTCAGAAAATTTGTTTGAAAGAGTGCTCTTGAAAAATTGAGAGATTGGTACAAAAAGAATATGGTTTTGTGCCAAAATGGAGAAAATTCAAGAGCGATAAAATCAATACTCAACCCTTAGCATTTTTAACATAAGAACTTAGTAATGACAGATCTGAAAACACTATTTAGAACCTTTAGAAACATGTATTAGAAAAAGAAAATGAAAGAGAAGGTTGTGTTTGTGGCTTACCTACTAAACTTTGCACAAGAAAGCTTTCTTCTTCCTCTTTCTTCTCCTCTAGACTTCTCCCTCTTGCTCTCGTCCCTCTCTCTAACCGAAATGTGTGTGTGGTGTGGGTGAGTGTGTTATATGTGCTTGCAAGCTAGGGGGGGTGTGTTGGTATTTATAGAGGATTTTGGTGTAAAAGGACAAAAAAACCGATTAGTTGAAAATGGATGGAAAAGTTAGGATTTTGCTTGGAATCTAATGGAATAGGGGTGGTTTTGGCGTTGAACCATAGGATTATGCAACAATTGGTTGATTCTTAGTTGAAAGGAATATAGTTTTGAAAACATCACCCTAGGTCTAGGGTACTAGGTCTTGGTTTTCCTAGAACATTATGATGGTGGTTCTTGAAAATTGGCTCCTCCTTGGGGAAGTGTGATGGGGTTATTATTTAAATCGTTTTAGGTTCTAGGCACACTCCTCTAGGTGTATATATATGTATATATATATCTTGCAAGATTGATGGTACTCAAGGTACAAGGTACAAGTACTAGTTCTTGGGTAAGTTTAGAATTTAATTAAAGGGTGAGGGCTTTGAGTTAAATACATGTAACTTATGTAAAATTAAATTAGGTTAGGGATCCTAATCCGATTAGGGAAATTCTTGTTTCGATAAAAATAAAAATAGTAATGCTAACTGACAAGATTCGAATTAATTCAAGTAAACGAGGGGCTTTAAGAAAATAATTCAAACATTAGGGTTTTCAAAGTGAATACATATTTCGGGGCTTCACAATGAGGGGCGGTGGTACAACTGGATGTGCAGTTTGTCCGCGAACCACATTGCTTGGCGTTGCCCTTGGCTCAATCTGCTGGCAATGAGTTATAACATGACCCGTCAACCTGGGATTCAATTGATTGGCATGACACACTGTGTCTTCTATTTTCCGTTCCGGTTCTGGCGCCAGTTCGGACATGATCAGACTTGCCCGCCAGAGGGGATAGAGTACCCTGCTGCATTCCCAGCCCGAGGCTCACATCTTGCCCAGTATGCCATAGCATGGAGGACTAGAGAGCTCTTGGCCCCTGCTCCCACTTTCAGTTGCACCTTGTATGATGAGTGCATAGATTGGCTCAATGAAGAGGCACAGATTGGGCCCAACTTGGTATTAGAGGCTTCGATCAGCTCTGGGAGGGGGCGCAGGAACATCTGACTTATCTATGCCCCGAATTTATTGCTTTATTAGTACTTTCAAATTTTCTTTATGAATGTAATAAAAAGTAACTTCAATTTGTATGCAAGAGCAGGAGAACTCTGTATTGAAATCAATGAAATTGAAGGTTGTGGGTACTGAAAATTTTCTGCTTTGATCCAAAAATGGTCTAAGTTGTAAAAAGATTAATTTGAGCAAAATCAACTTTTATTAAAACTTTCCAAAACCATTTTCGGAGTGGATCAGAACTGGACATGCCTGAGATCTGTTACTGAGATGCACAACCCCGGATCCCAGCAACTGGAAAGTTGCCCCTAGTTTGAATAGCACTGCACCGGAGATTACAATCGAACTCTTGAATGTTGAATAGACAAAGATGACCGGGATGATCGAATGGACAAAGTTGATCGGGGAAAAGTTTATGGCCGAACTTCAGGATGAAGTTGCCTACGTATCCCAAAGATGGGAATCAAGCCTTACATAGTTCAAGCTCAGGTTCACTCGAGTATTTTCACTCTCCTTTTACGCTCTAACTTTTGCAAGGCCGCCCTTCGCGGGTTTTCAACCTTGCGAGCTCAGTTTTTGTAATTTCAAATTTTTTGTGCTCTAACTTTTGCCTAGGTCGCCTTTTCGGGTTTTCGGCCTAGCGAGCCATTCAGGGGTAATATTTCTTCAACTTGTCCATATTGATCGGTTGGGAGAACTCTAGGCCATCTAGGTCCATCAGAACAACAGCTCCACCTGACCAAATAGACTTAATGATGTAAAGACCAGTCCAATTGGGTCTGAACTTGCCCCTAGGGTCATGGATGGGAGCTCGGTTGTCTTTGAGTACCAAATCTCCTTCCTTCAAATTTCTAGACTTAACATTCTTGTTGAATGCCCTGACGATTCTTCGTTGATAACCTTGAACGTGGTACAGTGCTTTCAGTCTTCTTTCATCAAAGAGCATGAGTTCCTCAAATCTGCTCTGCTGCCAATCCGCCTCGGCCATCTAACACTCAGCCAGCACTCTCAATGACGGAACCTCAATTTCAATAGGTAGAACGGCCTCCATCCCATAAACCAATGAATACGGAGTCGCCCCAGTAGAGTTCTAATTAAAGTCCGGTAGCCCACAGAGTACATGTCAGCTTATCTGGCCAGTCCCAGTAGGTTTCCACCATCTTCTGTAAAATGCGCTTGATGTTCTTATTGGCAGCCTCAACTGCTCCGTTGGTCAGCGGCCGATATGTGGTTGACTTATGAAAAGCCACGTTGTATTTCTCTAGCAAGTCAATCACCTCCTTTTTGAAGTGGGAACCATTATCTAAGATAACCTCATTCGGGACGCCATAGCGACAGATGATGTTGTTCCTGATAAACTTTGCAACATGCGACAATTTCAACACCGCATAAGACTAGGCCTCGACCCACTTCGTGAAATAATCTATCGCGACCAGAATAAACTCATGCCCATTGGCCCCTTTTGGAGTGACAGCTCCGACCACATCGATTCCCCAAACTGAAAATGGCCATGCCGAAGTCATATTGTATAGCTTCAACGGCGGGATGTTCATGCGGTTTGCATGGATCTGACATTTGTGGCATCGCCGAACAAAGCCGATACAATCCTCCTCCTTGGTGGACCAGTAGTAACCCTGTCTGAGGATTTTTCGGGCCAGCATTACCTCGTTCACGTGCGCTCCACATTCTTCTCCATGGATGGCCTCCATTAGGCGCTTTGACTCTTCAGCCTCAACGCACTGCTTATGCATTCCCAGATGACCTCTCTTATACAGTTTTTCTCTGCAGATGATGAATTGGGCAGCCATCCTTCGGATTGCCCACTTGTCTTTGGCATTTGCCCCTGGCGGATATGCTTCTTTCTCCAAGAAGTTCCAAACATCGTAATACCAGGGGTTCTCGTCTTGAACTTCTTCTATGGTGGCAATTCACTCGTAGGCCGATGCAAACTTCTGGTCAATAATGATCGAACGCATCCGGACTCCAGAAGGGATGTCTATCATGGAAGATAGAGTTGCTAGTGAATCTGTGAACCTATTGTTTTCTTTTAGTAGATGAGTGAAGTTTAACTTCTCAAACCGAGGAATCAGCAGGTCCAAGGTCTGGTGGTACATTATCATCTTTTCCTCTTTGACTTTCCAATCCCCCTTAGCTTGGGATACAACAAGGTTCAAGTCCCCAATGATGTCCAACCGTCTTGCCCCTAGTTCCAGGGCCGCTTCTAAACCAGCAATGCATGCTTCATACTCTGCTTCGTTGTTCGAGACTTTGAATTAGAGTTTAAATGCTAAAGGGACACGGGAATTGTCGGGTGTTATCAGCAACACCCCTATCCCATACCCGTACTGGTTTGACGCTCCGTCAGAGTACTTCGTCCAAAACTCATCTTCGATATGCAAAATGGCCTCATCTGAGAATAAGTACTCAACTGCTTCACCTCCTTCAACTGGATGATCGGCTAAGAACTCCGCTACCACTCTTCCCTTGACCGACTTGCGTGTCACATATTTTAGATCGAATTCGAAAAGCAACAGCAACCAACGAGCTAGCCTACCCGTAAGTGCCGGTTTCTCGAAGAGATATTTGATGGGATCTAATCTTGAAACCAGCATTACAGAGTGAGCTAACAGGTAGTGCCGCAGTTTCCTGGTTACCCATACCAAGGCTAAGCAAGCCTTTTCCAACGGTGTGTAGCGGGTTTCATACTCCAACATCTTCTTGCTCAGATAGTAGGCAGCCCTCTCCAGCTTGTCCTCAGACTCTTGTGCTAACATGCAACCCATTGTAGTCTCAGTCACTGAAAGGTACAAAATCAACGGCTTCCCCGGCTCAGGCAATGACAGCACAGGTGGGTTCTGTAAGTATTCCTTGATTTGTTCAAAAGCAGCTTGGCATCGGCCGTCCCATTAGAACTTCCTTCCTTTCTTCAAGAGGCCAAAAAGTGGTTCACAAGTCAAGGTTAATTTTGAGATAAACCGTCTTATGAATTGCACTTTACCCAGAAAGCCTTGCACCTCCTTTTCAGTCCTTGGTGGTGACATTTCTAGGATGGCCTTGATTTTGGAAGGGTCGACTTCGATACCTCTCTATGTAATCAGAAACCCCAACATTTTCCCTACTGTAACACCAAACGTACACTTCTGAGGATTCAGTCGCAACCAAAATTCTCTGATCCTTTGGAAGAACTTGTGTAAGGCGGTATGGTGGCCCTCTCTTTCTTTGGACTTGACAATCATGTCATCTACATACACCTCAACCTCTTTGTGGATCATGTCGTGCAATATTGTGGTCTCGGCCCGTTTATATGTAGCTCCAGCGTTCTTTAGCCTAAATGGCATTACCCTGTAGCAATAAGTCCCCCATAGGGTGGTGAATGCAGTCTTTTCTCGGTCTTCAGGTGCCATCACTATCTGGTTGTAGCCCGAAAAGCCATCCATGAACGAAAGCAAAGCATGCCCCGCTGTGAAGTCCACTAACTCATCGATATGCGGCAAGGGGAAGTCGTCCTTCGAACTAGCTCTGTTCAAGTCCCTGAAATCCATGCATACTCGGATCCTGCCATCCTTCTTCGACACTGGAACGATATTGGCCAACCAAGTTGGGTATTCGGATACCAGCAGGAACCCTACGTCGATTTGCTTGGTGACCTCTTCTTTAATTTTGAGAGCCCAATCGGGGCGGATCATCCTGAGTTTCTATTTAACAGGTCGGCCCTCGGGGTCAAGAGGGATCCGGTGCTGTACAATCTCAGGATCGATTCCAGGCATGTCTTCGTAGGACCACGCGAAAACATCTTTGAAATCTTTTAATAAAGCGACTAAGCGCTCGCGTTCCTCCGAAGACAACCTGGACCCGATCTAGACCAGCCGCGGGTCCTTCTCAGTACCAATATTCACAGTAGTGATTTCATCAACTAAAGGTTTAACAAATCTTTCCTGCTCTTGATCAATTAAGCGTTGCAAAATCGGAGGAATTTTTTCCTCATCATTTTTAAAATTTTGAAAGTCCTGATTCAAGCAATAAATCAAAGGAACAGAAAAGTACTTAGAAGCCACAGTCACATCATTCTCATTAAGCATATCCAAATCGTCCGATTCTTCGGTTACAACAGACTCAAAAGAGAAAGAAAAAGACGACTTAGACAGGACTGTGGCATCCGAGTTGTCACCCCCAGGAATACCGGACTCAGACTCAGTCGAGCTGGAACCTGATTCTGACTGAACAGATTTGGTGGAATCAGATTCCGGCTCACTACCTAACCCAGTGCTGCTTGACAAAAATCCCTCCTCGTACTGCCAGATGAGAGAGGGTGCGATGGATGCATCCAAAATACTTGCTGGTAGGCTCACAACCATTTCATTCCCAATCATCGACACCGAGAAGTTATCCCCCAAGCACTTCTGTACGATCGGAGGATCTGAAAGTAGACAAGCCAGCACTACCCCCATTTCACTTTCAGTGCTCTCGAAATCCACTGCCTCATTCTGCTCAACCTCAGCTAATGGGTCTGCCTGCTCCTCGGCAACATCATCCCCGGATAACTGCAGGTCTAAGAAGATCTCAAACCCTAGCACGCGCTTCCTCTCCGCGTTAAACCATGGTTCCGGGAAGCTGCAGAACGGAAAATCTTCCCCCTCCTAGACGAAACGTCCATTTAGGGTACCCTGAATGGGTCGGTGCGTTAGCTCATATGGCTTCCATGCCTTCTTCGCTCTGGTTCTCCCAGCCATCTCCTTACCTTTCCTTACCCAATCCTCTTTGGTGGGCAGATAACCCAAGCCAAAGGTATGCGGGTTGTGCGGCATTTCGGCCGATACTGCGACGCCCTTCCGGCCACTTTTTCCTAATCCCATCCCAAGGGATGTGTTGAAGCTTGTTCATGAGGTATACTGATTGCGCATTGACATACACCCCCTCATTAACAGCCAAAATGTTCTGCACGACCCGAGCCTCAGCCAGAGTAAACCCCGATAAGAACACATCTTCCGTGCCGTGCTCAATTTCCTAGACTGGTGTAGACACTTCTGGCGGCGAATGGATTGACGAGTTTCCAAAAAAAATAGCTACCCCCTTCCCGTGAGGGTACTTCAACATATGATGCAAGGTGGAAGAGACTACCTTGACCTGGTGCAACCACGGTCGCCCCAAAAGTAGGTTAAAGGTTGCGGGAACGTCCAAGACATGGAATTTAATGTTGTGTTGTCCTGGACCAACCAAGGTCTGAATTTTGACAATCCCCATCACCTCCCTGCTTGTGTTATCATAGGCTCTGATCACTTGAGTAGTTGGCACGAAGTTCGCGGGCTTCAACCCGATTGCATATGCCGTCCTTGACGGGCACACATTAATAGCGGATCCCATGTCGACAAGAACCACTGACACCCACTTGTCTCTACATTCCACAGAGATGTAGAGGGGTTTGTTATGATTTGCGGCCTTAGGCGATAGTTCTTTGTCTGAAAAGGTCAACGTCGGGGAACCTCCTCCCGAAAAGACCAGTCTAACTAGCTGCTCTAGTGTGGTGTCAATGGAGAGCTTAGCCTTGTCCATAGCAGATAGGACAACCTGTCTATGTACTCGTGAAGCCGTAAGCAGTCCCCAGATGGAGATGCCTGCTTGTATCTTTTTCAGCTGCTTCAGTACAGCCTCTTCTTTGAGTTGCTTCTCTTTCTATTTCTCGGCCTCCTTGTCCTTCCCGGACGCTTCTGGTTGGTCTAAATGCGGGGGCCTGAAATATCGCACGCTCCTGGTCATATGATCGACTTCGCCGATGTACCAGGTATCGTCTGGTTGATTTCTCCTCTAATCCTCATCCGTGTGGGCAAGACATAGATCATCGTCCTTCCACTACATTCCATCGGCAGCCAACAGACACCTGTCCGGCTCTGGTTCCATTGTCCTCGTACTCGCAGTACCTTCTGTCCACATGCTCGCAGCATTCTCTGTCCTTGTGCACACAGCACTTTCAGTCTCCACGGGGGCCTTGGCTTTTCTAATTCTCTCAAACTCTTCGATTCCTTTTTGTTCTAACTACGTCAGTACAGCTGGCAGCTCTATAATTCCTGTATTCAAAATGCCCAGATCTTGAGTGAAATTCTTAGCACCGGCACTCTCCGGCGATGCATTCTGATCTCCGGCCCTTCCGGCCACAACTGATGTCCTTGCCCATCTCATCCATCCTCTGACGAAACCCATCCCCCTGTATCACATAAAGCTTTGCCCCTGCCGGCAATTCCACATTTGGCCCAACCTGGCCTACTGACAGAATGTAGTCACTCGGACTGTATACCTCCTCAGCAAAACTCCCAGATTCCTCAGATTCTGACTCAACAATCCCCTTCTTCACTGAAGTCTCCCCTGTTCTGTCTTTGACAGTCACCGCCATGGGTTCGGGTTGGGTTCTGGAGATGTCCAACATGCACAAGTTAGTGCAGTCAAGAAGGAGCACCTCCGGCTTGGGTAGGTGGGACGGGATAATATATATGCTAGGATCGTAAGACACGACCCCAGTCTGGATAAAGTTGATACGTTTAGGAGGTGGAGCTTGGTTGTGCGGTGGGAGAGGGTTGGTTGTGACGTTGGGTTTTTCTGGAGGCACAATCACCTGTTTGTCAATGAGGTCTTGAATCTCATGACACAATCTGAAACATTGGTCGGTGTCATGACCGTATTGTTGGTGATATGCGCAGTATTTTGCCGGGTTATGAGAGGGTGGGAGTGGATTTGGCAATGGCCTCGGCTCCAGGGGCTTCAAGTGCCCTTTTCTGATTAAAACCCCAGAGCTTTGGATAGGGGCATATATAATGGGGTGAAGGTTCTTTGGCCTCGAGGTTGGTATTTGGTTGTTTGTGTATTGCTTCCGGACACACCGGAGAAAGGTGTAGCTGCCATGGGTCTTGGAGGGGGAATGGTGGTGACCATGCTTACTTCTGAAGTTCTATTATTTGCGGTGTTGCTGGTGCCTATATTGGTGTTACGGTTGAAGGTTCTTCTGGGTTGCTCTCTGTCATTATCAATCAAGCCCTGCTTCAAGGCATCCTCAATCTGTACTCCCATCTCATGCAAATCTGAAAAGGTAGGGAAGGGGAGTACGATCATTTTCTGCATAAGCTTAGGCTGGAGATTGCGTACAATCATCCGGATTTGATCATAGTCAGTGGGCCTAAGGGTCATCATTGAGGCCTTGGCCCTCCAGCGGGCTACGAAGTCAGAAAAACTCTCCTTAGGCTCTTGCCTTGTTGTCTCAAGATCACGGGTTGTAATCTCGATTTACGTGTTATAGGAGTACTGCGCAACGAAGGCCTCGTCCATCTCATCCCAGTTCCGTTTGACATCGTCTTCTAATTTTGCATACTAGATAGCGGCCACACCCGACAGGGTCCGGCCGAATAGTGAAAGTTTCTGCGGTCTGGTGAGGCCTATCGACCGTAGTATATCTGAGAACAACCGGAGATGCACCATGGGATCCCCAGATCCGTCGAAGTGGTTGATTTGTGGCATTTTGAACCTATCTTGCAGCGTCACAGCCACGTCGGTATACCTGTCCTCAATGTCTGGGATGGACTTTACCCCTTGGGATTTCTTGAACAATTTTTCAAGCTTGCTCAACTTCAACGTTGTAGGGTCGACCTCGAACTCAAAGGGAGAGTCCGGTTGATTGATAGACGTAGGTGCCTTGGATAGTTGAGGTAGAATCGGGGGCAGAGCCAGCCCTGTTGAAATGTCCGTCTCTCCCTGGACATTTGGTGCCTCCCCGGGTGTCGGAACTCCTGGTGGAGGAGGAGCTTGGTGCGAAGCAGATGCTTCGATTTGCTGTTGTAGCCGGGTAATTAGCTCTGCCTGTTGGGCCATGACAACGGCCTGCTGTTTGGCAAATTCTGCTTGACGAATAGTGTCCTCCTACATGGCTTTCACGCTCTCCTGGAGCTGATGCACCATGTCTTCTATCCCTGACATATAGCCCCCTGACATACTGCCCTGATTTATCTGAACTGCCGGTGTATCTATCTCTGTAGTAGACTCGGAAATCTCAACCAGACTGTTCAAAGACCACTGATCTAGCAACCTCTACTCGGATACACTGCGTCTTCTCGACCTCCATCTGATAACCGGGGGTAGAGAGTGGAACACTGGTTGTCCGTCGACCAAATCCTCAGATCGATTAAGTCGGCTACCTCTTGTCCAGAGTGCTTGGGGAATATCTGCTTGGTCTGAAGAAATTGTGCTAAACTACCTAGCAAAAAGATGAATAAAGCAATAATAAAGAAATAAACAACCAAACAAACGGACAGCATAACAGCTTAAAATAAACACACAACACACGGTCGGGCATAACAACACGCAGTCGATAAGCTGAATATACTGTTCTCAAAAGCACTGATCACTATTCCCAAACTACCGTCCCCAAACTGAATCTGGTACCTGCAGATAACTGATTCCCAAAATACTAAACTGGTGCCCGCAGACCTGATACCCAAACTTGTAAACTGATACACGCATTCTTGTAGAGACGCACTCTAAAAGCACATAGCAAACAAGTGAGAGCCAAAACACCCCTATGTTGGGGTAGGGTTTCCCTGTCCTATTTTGTCAGGAGCTAGGGTTTCACTACGCACGTAGCGGTTTCAAACAACCTATGATCGGGTAAGCAACCTGTCCTAGTTTGGAATGGTCACTATGGATTCCGATATGCACTAGGTCGAATGGTCAAAGAGGGTGCCCCAGTAAAACCGGGGTTTGTGTTCCCGTCATGGCAGAACCCGCAACCGGTCAGCCTTATGGCACGTTTCTCAAAGCGAGCCTCTGACAAACTGTTCAGGAATAGCATACGGCAAACACGGTGTCCTAGGCGCACCAATGCAAATGCAATGCAAAGAAACACACAAGTGTAGTCAAAACCAAATGTCACGAGTTTGAGTCAAATTCTCTAATTCCCCAGCGGAGTCGCCAGAAACTGTAGACGTCCCCGAACGTCCTGGGAGGGAAACCCCGTTTTGTTCATTTGGGCTCACTACAGTTCGGGACTCAAATGTCACGGTCCTGTATCTAATCTCGCAGAGTGCAATGCAAGACCGATGAATCATCAAAGAGTCCAAATCCGACAAATCATTTTTGAAAATAGATTTTTTTGAAAGAAGTGCCAAACATGGACTGCTTTGCCAGATACAGAGTCGCCACCTAAATATTTTATTTTGGGAAATTTAGGAAACCTTGACTCGTTTGCCTAAGGCCACGTGTTCGTCATCACCAAAGTTGCCTCGGCTCGGAAACTTGGGTATGATTGGGGAAGGTCACTTCGTGAGAACCCTCGCTCGCCCGATAAAAGATCGGCCTCTACTAACCATGATATCGAGTTTTGAAAACATTATGTGCTCTTATTCCGGTTATTAGCCTAGAATTACTATGTGATGCACACAGCAAAACAAGTATAGACTGGATTGCCTAAGTTGGAACAAAGCATCACATATCCGTTTGTTTCGAAAATACATTAAAGTTTGCTACTCGCAAGTAGGCTAAAACACGGGTTTCGACGAATTATTCTAACTCGAGCAACCCAACCTTTACCCACAGGCATTCAGGCAGTTATATCACATAAGCAGTTAGCCTCATGGTAAGCATGCTATCATGGCAGTCACTCACACACATGCAAGGATGCTAAAGCATAAACACTTACCGAGCACTCTAAGCCAAAGAAAGACGCTAATTAGAAATCATGCATGAATCCTAACTATGCTGAAATGCCTAATGCAACACATGTAAAAATGCAACTAAGATAGGCTCGGCTATTCTAAGATGGCATATGAAATGCAACAATTGATACACGTATTCAACTTGGAATTGAAATACGATACAGTTAGTATGATGCGCCAAGTCCGGTGCATGCAAAATAGATGAATGAATGCAAACATGCTATCATAAGTATGCTAATTGAAACATGCCCTAAACTAACCATCATAAGCTGGTAAATAAAAGGGAGAAAGACGTGGGGTTGGAAGACATACATCACACACACGCACACTTATTACAATTGTGCCCTCACTCGGAGGGTCCGAATAAATAATACAGTCTGAATAAATAATTAACTACTCTAACTAATTAAGTATTACAAAACTCTAATTAATTAACAAATTAACTAGGAAAGCGAATAAACTAGCATGCAAGCTATAAAATGGACTGCCTCAGCTCTTGTTTCGAATGACGAAAGATGCATGCATGCTCGCGTCGCCTCGTCGGGAAATCCATCGCGAAGCCTCGTCTCGCCTTTGTGTGCAATTTATTTCAGAAACTTGCACGAAGCTCCAAGAGGCTGAAACTCCACTCTAGGAAATTATGGGAGGGCTGCTGACCAGCCAATGACATGGGAGACCATTGCCGACCACCCTTTGTGGTGGAGACCAAAAAAAGTGGTCGGCTTGCCAGAAAACCTAGTCGGCCGCCCACTTTCTGCCCCTGGATTCTGGTTTTCTGCAACACAAAGCAATAGGGAGACATGGCAAGGTATTTTCAACAAATGTGTGCTTGACCACTCTCCCCGTCATAGCATAGGCTCTAGGGAGTGTAACCCTCGATCCTCGGACCACCAATCATGCATCTCGATGCATGATGGCCGAGGAGTCGAATTACACGACTTGATGTGACATGAATGCACAAATAAGCATCTAAAGCCAACAACTCTATCATGGATAGTCAAGAGTGTCGGCGGCCGAAAATTGAGACACGTTTCGTCACTTTGAGTACGAAATGACCCTCGTTTCCCATGTTTGGACTAACCCTACTCCAAACATAATGCAATGAGATGGCATACACAATGCGACTAACATGCAACCCTAAATGCAATGCAACCTAATCATGCTGGCATGCGAAGGATGATATGCACACATGCAACCTAGCATACGCAATGCTATGGACTAAAATGGCATACACAATGCACATGAGCTATATGGCATACATAATGCACATGTACGAAGATGGACATACACGAAGGCATAATCAAAGCATACACAATGCGATGGTCAAACATGCAACAACATGAACCAAATGGCATACACAATGCAAGATGGACTTAAACCAATATGAGTGGACCTCAGCCACACTCAAATCAGTGGCCAATATGATAAAAATGAGACAACCGAAATACATGCAAACATGCACGGATGCAAAGGACCGATCCTAAGGCACAACACGTAACTCTAACAAAGCATGGCAAAGGATGAAACATGGCATAGAATGGCACATGATCTAGCTCTGAAATATGATACACTATGGTCCTGAATCATGCAAGCACATCACACGATCCATGCTAAATGGCCCGAATACCGAAACTAGTGAAGTGCGTTACACTAGAGGTACACAAAGCAATGCACAAATGGAAAAACTAACCCCAAACAAACCCTAGGTAGGTCCAAGACAGTGGAAAATTGGTCTAAAATGATGGCTCGGATTGCATTCAAATGAAGCCCATGCAATGGTCGGTGAATGTGGCATACAAGCCTGACTCTCTGATGCACTTAAAGAGTAGAAAATCATGGGAATATGGTATGCATATAAGCTCTGAAATATGATGTGCAATGGCCCCAAAACATGAAAACACCTCAATATATGCATGCGATAGACCTCAAAACTCAAAGTTAAGCATAAATATTGAACTACAGGCATGCAAAACAAACATCATTCGACCATGAGGCCCAAAAACAGAGCTAAGGCAGTCCAAAACATGCACAAAATCAGTTTAAGGCATGGCCAAAATATGATAGGAAAGGTGGCCAAAATATCATGCGAAACAAGCTAGTGAACCATGATTTGCACTACAACTATATGAAGCACATGAGAGATCACCAAACCAACCAAAAAAAAGGAGTATGCCATGCCAAAATATGACCAAAAAGCCACTGAAACTCAGTCAATGCATGCAAGAATGATATGTCCCTTTGAAAGGCCAATAAGAGGATTACTCTACACATGCAAGATAGACACCTAACATGGAAAAAGCAAATCTGGATAGAGTTCATGAAGGTCATAAAACTCACAAATAATGGCCTGAAACATGGCTTGAAAACATGAAAATAGGGGCTCCTTTGTAAGGCCAATAATGCCAGAAAACAAGACAAGGGGTGAGAGGTTCACCCCTCTCTGATTTTGATGCTCAAAAACACATAATAACCACTGAAAATCCACTGGATTTCAGTGGTCAAAAGGGCCAACAAAGCTCAACACAAAGGCCCTAATGCATGGCTCAAAACAATGAGAAACGAAGCATGCAAGGGGATAGATGACCCCCAACAGAAAAGAGGTCTTAAACAAACATGTTTAGAAGCTCAAAAAAAGACTTTTTTCAGTTTATGACAAAGCCTAAATATGCTTGCAAACTAGGCTAAGAGATGAAGCAAAATGAAGACAAAAAGAGGGAAAGAAGTGTTACCCTTGTAGAGAAGAGAACCAGCAGCTTCTGGACCAATGTAGCAAACCTTCAACCTCTGAGAAACAGCTGCAAGGCGCTTAGAGTGATGGTGGAGGTGTTCGGATAGGAGGTGGTGTGTGATGGTGCAAGAACAATGGAGTTTTGAAGGCCAAATGGGAGAGATACAAAGGGAGAGTATGGTTTTTGCTCTAGCAATTTCAGAACCCTTGCAAGTGGAGAGGAGGGTCTTTCTTATAGAAGAAGAGGTCCAAGGCTTCTCTTAGAAGGTTGGAGCAAAGGGGCCAAGCTTCTTAAGGAAGCTAAACCAAAAGGGTCAAGCTTCTTGAGGAAGCTTGACCAAAGGGGTCAAGCTTCCTCAAGAAGCTAAGAAAAGGTCAAGCTTCTCTAAGAAGCTTAGAGCAAAGGGTCCAACTTCTTTAAGAAGCCAAAACAAGAAAGTCAATCCTCCATACACGTGTATGGAGGATGGAGCAAATGCCTCCCAGCTGGCACAGTTGGATAGCACTCAGTGAGACAAAAAAATGAAAAAGTTGGCTGACCAGTTCAAGTGGTCGGCCGACCCCTTGCCTTGGTCGGCCGACCAGGTTCAAAAGGGTCAATCATCAAAAGCTGGTCGGCAGCCCTGATTGGTGGTCTCCCAGGTGAAAGCAACTCAGTGGTGGTATGGGAGACCAGAAAATGTGGCTCAAAAGTGAGGGAGACCACTTACTTGACAAGAAAGATCGGCCGAAGGGGAAAAGTGGTCTCCAAGAAGAAAAGGTGGTCTCCCACCCTTGTACCACCTTCCTAACAATGAAACTAGGGTCTATGCCAAAAATGAACCCACACCGATGCAAAACGAAGGTTCGGGGGCCAAAACGCGCAGCCGGGGGCCCCGAAAACTGACTGTTAAGCACCGGAAGTGGCGTGTGACCACAAAGGTGGTCTCCCGGGCTACAGTGTCCCTCTAAAGAGATGAAACAAGGTGTGTGCCAAAAACTGGAGCAAACAGAGGTAGTTAAGCGGTCCCGAACTGAGGCGCACGACCGACGGCTCTGAAAATTGAAAACTGGTCTCCAAACAAGAACAGTGGCCTATGACCACGAAAAGTAGCCTATGGCCACTGAGAGATGGTCTACGAGACCTCTCCCTTCCTTCGGGAAGAGAAAATAGAACCTGGTTTGCAAACCGAGGCAAAACACAGAAGGGTCCCGAGGTCTGGGGGTAAGGCTCTCAGCCAAAACTCTGAAACCTCAGAACGAGCACAACATGCGGGATCACCAAGCGCTCAATCGATGACATCTGAGTCTTAAGGTCGGTCAAAAATGGGGTGTCTACACTTGTGCATCCAAATAGCATTGTTTTGCGCATTCACCTCACCACACTATCTTGTGCACTTACTGGGTCTCGGAGACCTTAAATCCTCTAAAGGTGCAATTCCTTTGGTGTTTGTCATGCCCAAATGACTTTAGGCGGTCTAGTATAGCCACCTGATTGTGTTTGTAGTAAGTTCCTAGGAGATCAACTAAGACGGTGGAAACTAAAGTTCGAATGGTGATGCCTAAAATGTAAAGGTTTGGAATTTTTGAGACTAAAGTTTGGTTTAAATACCCAGGGGTGTATCCTCAGCTTGAAATCTATATGGCAGCCCCATAGGTTGAGGTAGGTTGTATGTACCTTAATTCTGGATACTGAATCAACCTAGTTTGTCACCCTGTTGAAGAATAGGGAAAGTTACAAACATAGCCAGGGAGAAAAGTAGTCCCGTGGTTTGGAAGCGCAAGATGAAGGAAGAAGTCCTGAAACTAAGAAGAAGAAGAAGATCCACAGCAGCATAAGGTGAGCCATCGCCAATTGCCCCTGCTAGGTACTTTCTAAAAGGCACCACTTCCTAGCTGCTACATCATATCTATTACCTCTATCGCATTGCATACAACACCTATCACATGCATCTACTGTATTATCCATTACATCATACCATTTTATTGCCTGCATTATTTCCATGTTAAGCTTAGTTTGGCATGTGCCCATACCTTTCCCTCATTAAAGCATAGCTCTGCATGTGTACACGCTTATTCTGTAAGAATTGTGGTCTGAGGGTTCCAATACCTTTTCTGTGTTAGACGTGGTTTGGTTTGTGTCCATGCCTTTTCTAGGTAAGACATATTTCGACCTACACCCCTTTTTCACTTCATCCATTACATCCATTGCATTGTACTTTGTCTTGTTACATTCAGCATTTAGGATCATTATCTTTCCCCAACAGATCATTCCTCACTTATATCATACCACCCAAATTACTTCTACTCTTTCTAGGAAATGCATAGTTTTGCATATGTACCTCATATTCTGCAAGAATTGTGGTTTGAGGGTTCCAGCACCTTTTCTATGTTAAATGTAGTTTGATTTGCATCTCCATTCCTTTATGGTATTCGCGTGTTTTGCATTGCTTGTGGTTTGATTATTTCATTACATTGTGTATCATTTGTATCTTGACCCTAAACTACGCTGGTTTGATTCTTTGCAAAAGGATATGTAGGCAACTTTCGAGTTCAACCAACTGCATCCGCATTTTGTTTGTTTTCCCAAGTCTTACAACCTTGTCAAAATGGGTCGTCTTCGGGCTTTGACATTCACTCACATCATTCCATGACTTTGAGCTCTGTCAAAGAGGGACAATTGTAGACATCCCATTTTTGACCGCCCTTAAAACTTGGGCGTTGCACTTTGAACACTCAATAATGAAAAGTTACGTTGTACAAACGTTTAATTTATTCAGCAAGAAGCCTCAATTTTGAGTTTCAGAGCCTAGAACCTAGCGCCTCTTTTAGACCAAAACCTATTTTTTTCTAGCCTGACCACCCAGAGGCTTGCTGGCTAAAAAGTGGTCGACAGGCCAATTTTCAGTGGCCGGTCGTCCCCATCCATGGCCGACCAGACATGTTTCTCGTCTATTAGATATTTTGCTGCCACCTATTTCCCCATGTGCATGCACTACACCAACTGGCTCAATACAGATATATTCGACAGCGGCACATATTTTCCTATATATACTTGATCATCCTTCATGGTTTTACGTTAGAAAAATTCCCCAAGTGCCCAAACCTTGCAAAAAGTTCTCTCTCTCTATCTTGTAATATACATATACTATACATACACTTCCTAAACCAATATTTTGAGGCTTCTTGCTGAGATTATTAAGCCAAAATTTCAGCCCTTGAGAGTGAACACTTTGTGGTTTGTGAACCAAAGAACATCCCCTCTTCAAGAGGTATAGTTTTGCCATTTCGTTTCTTGCTTACACTGCTCTTTTTCTTCTCTTTTATACATTGTTTTGGACTATTTTCAAGTGCTGAAACTAGTGATTAAAAAGCTACCATAGATAGAGGGGTTAACCACCCTTTCTTAAACCTTATCCCATGGCTAGAATCCTTGTTTTTAACCAGTTGCTTCTCAACGTTTAGCTACTGATTTTCAGAGTTTTCAGAGGCTAAAAGAAGTGATTTTAAAGTCCAAAAAGTGGAGGGGTTAGCCACCCTTCCTTGGGCTTGCTTATTAGTTTTTGTTTTATTTCATTTTGATTACCTTTTTTAGCTTTTTCAAAGTAATTTCAGCATTGTTTCTGTTGTTTTTGGGGCTATTTTAATTGTTTGTTTAGTTTATTCTTTGAATACTATGCGTGTGTTGTTGTAAGTCCTCATAGATTTGGGGGTTTAGGCCTTAGACACCAATCTATTTGAGTTGATAGCTTTCCATTACTTATTTTTTCATATTAAGAATCTTACTTTAATAATCACCTTCACATAATCACTTCTACAACCTTCCTCCATTCTTTGCTCATTTTGGTTAAAGAGTTGTATTTAACAAAAGATTGTTGTCCAAGCATGAGAAAGAGACTTTCCATGCTTAATGGTTTAATTTCTTCAGAGGTTCATTACCAAGGCATTACATATCTCTTATGCTAAGTACAATCACTTGCTTAAACACTTCTTTTTATCACCGATGTATTACTTCTAAGGGACTAACTTTCTAGTTAAGCCCTTGGAAATCATAAAGGAAGGTTTCATTATAGCTTGCTATCAGGTTTGGATTTAGAGTCATTATTTCCCTCTCTCGAGTTTGACTCTAAATCCCTATCGCCCGTAAATGAGTTTGACTCCTCCTTTGTAATTTCCCCCGAAGAAAAGGGCTTGAAAGATTCATTTCTCGGGTTAAGTCAATGCTTGATACCCTTTATCACTTTTGCACTTAGTGGACGTAACTCTCACTTTTAGACAAAAATGACTAAGTAATGGAAAGGTGATGTTAAAATAGGCTAATAAAATTGGAGTAAAAGAGGTTTAAAAAAAAAAAGGCAACAAAATCAATTCGGGTTAAATCAGATGTTAATTGAACCTATTGCATCTTGATTCATTGCGTACTCTCTAATGACATTCAATGGTTCAAAAAGCAATGTCCACCCCTTTCTTTGAGGTAACTCCATGATAGGAAAGAGGTGTATTTGGTCTTTTATTCTCATTTATTGACCTTTTGTCTAGCCGATTCATAGATCATCATGCAATAACTTTGCGACAATTGATGGTTTGTGAATCGAGTCTACTCCTCCCTTGATCAGCTCCATGATAGGAAGAGACAGAGAGAATAAACATCTCCCGAAAACACTCTGTTTTTGCTCTGTTTCATTTCTGTGGTAGTAGGCAGAACCTCAAAACAGTGGCCGGCCGACCACCCTTCCATCCAACCGACCACTTTCCAAGGATAGTCGACCACCTTCTTTTGTGCAGGCAGTGTCATTTTCATGACAGAACAGGGTAGAAGTTGGGACGAAAACTAATTAATTTTCTAACTGCAAACAGAACAATTTCTGGTAGCAAAACAGAGGAGTTTTCGGGCGGATGTAATCGTTCTTGCATGTGCAATTCTTCACTTCCCGTGGCCTATTAAATTAAAGCTTAAATAGTAATATGTTATACTTAATTAGTAGCTTTATCCAAAACTTGTAATAGCTAGTTAAGTAGCATTAACTCATTGATTTAATGTTTTAATAATTAGTCTAAGTAGGATATTCATTCAGACCCTCTTGTGCAAGGGCTAATTTGTAACACATGTAATATTTGTGCATGTCTTCCAACCCCCAATCTTTCTCCCTTTTATTTATACGCTTATAATGGTAGCATCATGTTTTATGTTCTCATACCATTGCCATGCTTCATATCCATTTTTTTCATGCATTGGGTTAGGTTCATCATGCTAACCTTGTTGTCATTCCTACTTACTTGAAAACGTGCACTATTGTGTGCCTTGAGTTAAGCCATATGCCATGATTCATAAACCAAACATAGTAGTTGCATTTTGTATGTGTTACATTAGGCACTTGCATATTAGAGCATGTATTTTTCTAACTATTTTTTTCTATTTTGGCTTGCCTCGGTTGAGTACTAGTTGAGCATTTTCGCTTTAGCATAATTGCATGTATGTCCATGTTGCCATATCAAACATATTACCATAAGGCTAAGTGCTTATTTGATATATCTCTTGAATGCCTGTGGATGAAGGTTGCTTTGTTTAAATTGGGATGCTTTTGATTAATGTATGTATGAGCTCACTTTTTCAAGTGGCACGTGTCCAAAATACTTTTCAAACAAACATGGAATCAAAGCATTCCAAAGTAAGTGAAATAGTCTATACATGTGTGCCTCACATAGTAAAGTTAGCATAATAATCAGAACATGAGCATATACTATACATAAAAATCACATCATGATTAATAGAGACCGATCTTTGATCGGGTGAGTGGGGTGCGCAATTCATGACCTCCCCCTCTCATACCTAAGTTCTGAGCTAAGACACTTTGGTTATGACAGACAAGTGGCATTTGGCACAAATCACGGGTTTCCTAAATTTTTCAAAAATATTTAGGTGGCGACTTTGAAATCTGGCAATGTAGTCCATTTTCGGTCTTTCCGATGATAAATGGATTTTCTAAAGATTTGCCAGAGTTGGACTCATTTGTGTTTATCTATTTCACATTGCACTCGTGAAACCAGATTCAGAACCACAGGAATCCGAATTGTAGGGCTAATCGTATCCAAGAGGCTAAACCCCTCCAAGGAGCACAAAAAGCAAGCTACATAAAGCCCTTCGAAGGAATATTTTATCACCTTCCGAGAAAGGAAATTACACTTCGTGACACTTGACTAGGCTTCGAAATAGATGGGTTACTTCGAAATTGATATTTGCTTAGTATGTGAACAAGTTTGAGGACAAAGACATGCATATTGGCAAATACAAGCCATGCAATTGAAACAAAGAAACCCAATTTTATTAACATGAATATTTACATTGGGAGGGCCTATTTAGCTACTTTTCAATCTCGTAAAAGTAAGGAATAGACAGGGTTACAAGGTCATGGAATTTAACAAAATTCAATAAACACATGTTCATTTTCTAACATTTCCTTTATCCTATCTAAATTGGGCTTGTCTAACTAGTGCGCCCTTATTTGGTGGAAAAACTGTTGGGCCCTTATTTCAAATTCTATTTGTTTTAGGTCCTTCTCTACTTCATCCACCTCATCCATCCCATACATGCCATCCATACCAGCATCTTCTCCATACTCTGAATCGTGGTTCTTGAAGTCTTCATACTCTTCAAGAATATTCTCTGCTTCGTATTGGGTTTGAATGCGAGCGACAGAGATCTCTTCTAACGATTCGTCGATGGTCGAGGCGTTCTTGTGCCAATTAAGCAGCAGAGGAAGCTGGTCTAGAAAGGTATGGAGTTCTGCCTGGGCCACTGGATTGAGGGTATGGCTTCGAGAGATGATGTCACAAGCCCATAGAAGCTTCTTGTGAGGGGTGTCATCTTGAAGCACTTCGAATGATAAGTTAGAGAAGGCAATGAGCAAAGTTTGGCCTTATACTGTTGATAAGCTGTAGCTGGGGCTTGATAGGGAGAGAAGTGTCGGTCCTCAAAAAGAGTAAGCTTCAACTCCTCAATCCAGTTAGGATTAGGAGGAAGAGGAGGAGCAGTTGGGTCCCGTCCAAAGGAAGGTAGAAACTGGTGCTTATTTACACACTCTAGCCAGTCAAAAGAGCAAGGTTTTGCCTTCGTGGCCAAGAGTGAGGGGCTCAGTCCCAGAGCCTCAATTGGATGAAGGGTCTTCCACACTATTTTGGTTGGTAAAGTAGAGGTATACCATGTCGAAAGCAAGTTGTCTTCAAGGCAGCAGAGGTGATCCAATGGTATATAGGGATATACCACGGAGCTGCGCAAAGAAAGAGGAACCAAAGTAGGGTTGTCGAATTCAACAAGTCTATGATGAATTCGCTCTCTTATTTGAGGTTGGGTTGGTTTTGGCTAGGCATTCTAACTAGTGGTTCTAGTAGAAGACAAGACAACCTCATCCCACTCATAAATTTTTGGAATAGATGAAGAGCCTTCGAGATCTATTTGAGCAAGTTTTTGTTCTAAAGGTACAGATTTTGTAAAAGCCTCCATGTCTTGTATATATGAAGGAGGATAAATATGGCTAATAAATGCATAGGAGTTCTTTCGAGGTTGCCATCATTGTCCAAAGCCTCTTCGTATGCTTGATCAATGAAGGAAACAGTTTGATTGGCCATTAAGGATGTATCAGTCCCTTCGGTTGCACAAGGTTCAAGCACAGGAGGAAGTGCAGTGTTTTAAAACATTGCTTGAAAACGGTTATACTTCCAAAACAATTGATTACCATGCACGTCTTAGAATGTGGGTAGTAATGCATCAATCCACTAATATCATCAGGTTTTAGTTATATTAGTGCAGGGGGTAATGTTGGCGGTATATTTTATACAAACCAATCACAGCCTAACACATGGTCCATAAGGGGTAATTTGGGAAATCAGTGAAGGTCTCCAGTCATCCACAGACACGTGGCAACTTGTATCAATGGAGATGGATCTGCGAGGCATGGGAATAGTCAAGATACACAAGGTGATGTGGTCAAACGGTTGCTTACAATTTAAATTCAAATTCATGAGGGAAGCCCAACCGCAAAAGTGGTATAATGGAAGCAAACTGTTCAAAGTCATGCCCAATGATCATGGAGATCACTTCAACAGTTATCACCTACTTCGATAGTTATCAGCCACTTCGATGATTATCCTCAAAGCCTATAAATAGAAGAGAAGGCTGCTAGTGGAGGCCCCAGAACCATATTCAAAAACTAGCTTATTTTACTTTACATTTTCCAGTCTTTTACTTTCCTGAACTGCACTTCAAATTCCTAGGAGTAGCTCTAAGTTAGTCTGTCGCTGTAATCCCCTTCAAAGTTGTGAAAGTACAAAGGTACAATTGTAAACTCTTGATTACTTAATGAAATTTGATTTCTGAAGTTGTTTCTCCCTCTTTCTTTTATTTTTATGATTAGTCTTCTGAATTTTCTCCTAAAAACAAGCCACCAGTAAAAGTCTTCTCCATTGAGGCTAAAAAGAACTTCGAATCAATCGTTTGGTTAATTGGTTGGCATTTAATACTTCTGTAAGGATTCATTGATCCTTGCTAACACACTCAAATTACATTTCTAACATTCAAAAGCCGAAAAAGCCAAGGCTTTCAAAGTCATACTATCCTAACTCCACAGAAGAACAAAAGAAGTTCTCAACCTCCTCCATCTAAGTCATAGAACACTACATTCCCATCTACTCTCTCAACCAACCTAGAACGCTACGTGAGCCAAAACATGGCCCATCTCCGAAGACAATCACCTCCTCACCGTCATTCCAAACCTTGACCAATAAACACAAAACCACTGTGACCCTACACATAGGTCACGCACTGACCATGGGTTACATACCCCACCAACCCTTTCGAAAACATCTCTTAACTTAACCAGA
This sequence comes from Camellia sinensis, assembly GCF_004153795.1. NCBI lineage: Eukaryota > Viridiplantae > Streptophyta > Magnoliopsida > Ericales > Theaceae > Camellia > Camellia sinensis. Next base: position 242,235 of record NW_021027398.1, read on the forward strand.
ATTGAGGTACACATCTCTCGTATCCGAATACAATAGATAAATTCTAGAACTTAGTAAACATTTGCAGTATCATTGCCTGAAATACAACACAAGGTGTTCATAACACATCACCCACCAAGCACTAATAATCAACACTACGAGAAGGGACTAACATCCCTTCACAAGAAACATCCAACCAGATAATACCAAAATCTGCTAACATTACCTACCATTAAGGTACAAGTCTATACCCAACGAAACCATACACTATTCTCAAAACACGAGTAATCCTAAGTCTCTCTATACCTAGAATAAAAGAATACTCCACCCTTGCATACATCCCTACTCTACACCGTACCAGTTTACTAGGTCAATCCTAGACCAGCCCACCACGATAACCCGTCACCAAAACACTAACTCATAACTAATCACACCATCCACAATCTCCTAACACACCTCGTGCCTTATTGAATTGTCCACAACAGCGATAACTCTACCTGGTATTTAACCAATTGCCTCACCCAACTATAGGAAACAACCATGCCTATTCCAACCAATTATACATCATCTACAATGAACAACTCATGGCCTAAATGGCCCAACTAACTTCACCAACCTCGAGGGAAGTCAAACCACAACACTAGATCTCAACCAACCACACCCCACGACACGGATTTCTAGGTTACCAACACCAAAGTTGAAACCATACACCACCACTACCAACACATATAAGTTCAAACCTAACTCTTCATGTTCCAGAAATTCTAACACCACCTACATCCCTTACACCTGACCAACTGAGGTCATGACTAATTCCAAAGCCGTACTAGTCCAAAGATTACTAACCAACACCAAACATATACGATACCACCCAAGTGAGCATCAAAACTCAACCTTCACACGTCGTCACAAAGGACTCGAAAACACTACCGTCTCTCAAAGACGTACCAACCACCACTAAGGCAACCAATGTTAATGCACAACCAACGCTAACTCACAACCAACGCTAATACATAATCAATATAGCACACACTAAGGTACCCACTTCGAGTTCACTACTTCTTTCCAAACGTCTCTATAAAAGAGAGAATACCCACAACCTAAGATACTTAACACTAGGACCCTTTACCTAATATTAACACAATCACATAACAATTATTCAAACAATCACATTGTGGCTCCACTCAAATCACACATCACCTACCACATAACACATAATACATAATTGTGCTAAATCTACCAAGATAGTTATCTGTTCCAACGCTCACTTAGATTTCCCATTAGAAACAACGTTGATCAAGCGTGTTTCCAACAAGACCTCTAAGTTAGTTAACTAGACACTGAATAATATCTATGAGTCTCAACACCATATCCACATAAAATGCAACACATAATCATGTTATCACTTAGCACACAACATACAAATCTCCTCACCGAGCATGATAAACACACTATGGCTAACCACTTCCTATGAGCCCAAGGTTTTCAAACCCAGTTAGCTCTGATACCAAATTGTCACGCCCCAACTTTGCATGGTCCGGCTCACGTGAATAAACCACCCAACGATGAACAATAGATAACAACTCCCATGCAAATAAATACAATATAGTCACACAATACATGTGTTTATTTGATTTTATACATTCCTAGATACAACATCTAACTCGAACGAATGTTCTGTAACTAAAAACATACACAGATGTTATAAATTAAATTAAACACCCTGAGGCTTACATCATACACAAGGGTGTAACGCTTACAAGGATGGCACACAGCCAATAATAACATAAATGGCCTACAAATAACTGAATCACCCTACATGGTTCCAAATGAAACTTCATGTCATAGTCCACATCCACACATGTACAACTGGAAAAATAAATAAATAAATAAATAAAATCAGCCACGTAGGGTAAGCATAAAGCTCAGTAGAGAATATTTCAAAAACTAAACATGCTCTACCAGCATAAATGATCATGATACAATACATATATACAATATGCCCAAATGCATTTTCAAATCCATTTGATTTCTCAACAAAATCCTTTCTTTCCAATTACCAAAACCTTACGTTTAATCAAAACGTTTTCCGAGTTCAAATTTGTTTGATATAAAACCCCTTTCCAAAAAATCAATCCAAATATCTCAATACCAATTAGCAAATCCATTACTAAATTAAATGCAAATACATCACTAAACAACAGTAACACATTCCTAAAACATTTTTCCAAAACATCCTTTCAAGCCAAAACGATAATAAATAAAAATGGATAAATCTCCAGGGCTAGTGTTCATACGAATAACTATACAAGTCACAAGGTCATTTTTACCGTTGCTAATCGGAAGGCTTGACACCTACCGCGCGAGTTTAAGTCTTTCACCATAGACACATAGACCAACTTAATTTTGCTTTAACACCCTCTCATAGCTTTACCACTTTATTTACCTTTTTCCAATAGCACAATACGTGTGATTCAAAATATTGTTTTTTCAAAACAATACAAATGTTCCAAAACAAAATATAAGAATTTCCAAAACCTCTTTCAAACATACGGTTTCAAATCCCAAAAATCCGTTACATGTTCCATGATATGAATGAATTCAAATTGCCTAATCCACATGCAATTTCTAACACATGGCAATGCTATCCTCCACCGATAGCCAAAACAGCTATTCCTAATGTAATAAACAAAAGACAACAATTCGGATACACAATCTTAAAATCACAAATCCCAAAACATTTCCAAAAGAGCAACCAATACTCAGTATTTTTCCCAAATCTCATAATACTTTTCCAATCAAAACTTTTTTCCAGAAATCCAACCAATTCCCAATAATTTATCATTTGGGGCGTTTCTCAAATCGGGGCCTTTTTCACCTTTATAAAACTCATATGCACTTTTGTAAACAGAAAATAGATTTAGTAGCTAAACCATAACTCAACAACCCATTTAGAACGAACCAAAACAAATTTCCAAACTCAACCCAATATCAACAAGATCTATACATTGAAATATACCACAAATACACCACCGAACTCATATTGGGTTTGAGAAATAGACCCTTACCTCTTGAAGCGAAAAGGAGAACTCGGAAAAACTCAAAGTCAATGAAACACAAAACTCTTGGATCAAAAGAAAGCCCTTGACAAAATCTACAACATTTCTCAAAGGACAAGGTGAAAAGATGTCTCTAACCAAGTAGATCTAGAGATCTATGTATGAAAGTTGAGTTTCTAAGAGAGAGAGAGAGAGAGAGAGAAGAAAAAAATGAATCAGAAAAGTGTGTTTGGGGTCTATTTATACTGGTAGTATAATAGCCCTAAAGTTAAAGAAAGAATAAGTCAAAACCCCCAAAAAGTAGCGCCCAAAGCCGAACCAAAAATTTGGAAATAACTTATAGGGGTCGACCTTCAAGATAATAGTGTCAACCCTCAAGAAGAAAATGTTGAGACACTAATGTGTGCAGCAGACAAGGGTCGCAAACAAGGGTCAACCCTAGGAATCTATGGTGTCGACCCTATAAACCAGTAGCAACACCTAGAACATTGTAGCAGACAAGGGTCGACCCCAAAACCTCGACCCAAAAAACCAATACAGACACTAAGAGTATGGCAGCAAGGTTGTGTCGACCCCCAGGAAGACTAGTGTCGACACCAAAACAAAATTTCCAAGTTGCCAAAGAACTTTTTAACGAAATAAGCGCGAACGAACAATCCCAACAAGTCTAAATCAAATTGTACTCCTCCAAAATCAAGATACAACAACTCCAAAGACTCCCAAAATGAAAGTAAAGGAATTAAATTCATTCTCCAATAGTTTAAAGGACACAAGTCCTACATGCCTTGTCACGACCTAAACCCGCCCCTATAGGTTTAACGTCGTAACCGGCCAGTAATCCGAAGATTACTTATGGCCTCAATGACAAAATTCAAAATATTTAAATATAATCAAGGCCTGAAGCAAAAGCAAAACAAGAATAATAATGTCCATTGAGCTGTGCGTACATGATTAACTGTAGTAATTAAAACATTTTTAACACACTTTTATATATACATGTACGAAGACATATCTTATAACATATCTCACACACTACATGGACTTTTAACAAAATACAAAGATTAAATCAAGCTTGACAAAATAAAATAAAGCCTCTACACAGAGGTACTTCTTGGGTGGCTTGACAAAGAGGCAGACTCTGGGGCAAACTCTAATGTTAATCCTCCAATTGCTCACATACATATATATATATATAAAGTGAGCTAACGCCCATTGAATAATACCAACGTAAAGAGACTCTATGAATGAGATTCTTAGTTAAGTAAATCACATTAATACATATTACATGTAAATCAAAATTAGAACGACTTCAGGTCCATCATTTCCATATTCATATATGCATATGCATATTCATATTCATGATCATGATCACATTTTCATTCAAACGGTATTTGGCCCATTACATTCATATTCAAACGGCCTTTGGCCCATCAGGATATTCAAACGACCTTTGGCCCATAATAATATTCAAACAGCCTTTGGCCCATCATAATATTCAAACGGCCTTGAGCCCATCATAATATTCAATGGCCATTGGTCCATTATAAGATGCACATGGCCATTGGCCCATCATAAGGTGCAAATGGTCTTTGGCCCATCACGATATTCAAACGGCCTTTGGCCCATCATAATATCCAAACGTATCAAATAACAAACCGCCTCAAGCCTAATTCATACTCTTATCAGACGTATCAAACGGTCTCAGGCCCAATTCAGACATATCAAACGGCCTTGGGCCCAAATCATATTCTTCACAGAGCCTTATACAAAAATTAGGCATATAGAATGCTCATTCATAATTCAAATCAACAAATCCATGAAGTATATACAGAACTAGCATTTAAAAAATAACATACTTGAAAATACCTTTACTAAGATATTACTCACAGTGTTCAGATGCCTGGTTCACCTTTGTAATTGACCCTACACAATTCATAACACAAATACAAATTGGGTCACAATACAATTCATTCCATTCTTTAATCCGTTTAATTATCTCAGGCTCTTTCTAACGCTTTAATTCATTTATAATGCTCAATACATGCCTAAGAGTGCTTAGAAGTGAAAGAGAACAGAAACGGAACATGAAACACTTTTTAAATTTTCTGAAATAGGAATCTTCACTCAAGCGTAACATTAGTCACTTGAGCGGACCCCTTGGTCTGTAAAAATATTGGTTGCTTGAATTTTACGCTCAAGCAACAACTTCTTCACTTGAGCGATGATGACGAATTCCGAGTTTTCCAGAATGTTGTTTAAACTTCAAAATACATTAGCAAGGCTCCAAATTCATGTATAGTCTACTCAAATATGCAGAAACATTCCCAATTATATATATTTGAAGTTAGTTCCACTTATACTTCAAAATTCCATGACTTTAATTGAAATTTAAGCCTTGGATTTCATGTTTTAAAAATCATCTTTCAATTCTTTCTTTGTTTTATGGAATATAAAATTGAAGCTACAAACCCCCTTTCAAAAATATTTGCATAGATGAAGTTTAAATTAAAATCAAACTAATTGTTTCATTCTTAACATAAATTATAATATATCTCAAAATTTGTCCAAATTTAAATTTAATTCATTTTCTTCCTATCAAGTCCAATTTCAAATCCACAAATTCTAAATCATGAATTGAATTTCTAAAACTCTTGAAAATTCATGATGCATGTACAACTGAAACTCAATTTCATGTTAAGACAACTAAATTCAAACACAAAATAATTAATTTCTAAGTTAATTTCTATAAATATGAATCTAACTCCATTGCACGGATCAAATCATCAATACATCATTGTTGCATATAATTTATATAACACAATTCAAGAATAATTCTTAATATTAAACTCAAACTTAACAAATTTAAATAATCATAACTCATATTCTTCAACCTAACTTGATTTTACATGCAAAACCCAATTTCTATCAATTTATATAATTAATCTTCAAGTCTTCATTTTTAATCCTCTCAAAATTCACCTTGAATCAATTTTTATTTAAATTATTTAAACAGCACCAAAAAGAGAATGAAGTCTCTTACTTTAAGATAAATTTTTTATAATTTTTAATTTCAATTTTGAAATCCCACAAAACCCTCTACCTCTCTTCCTTCTCTTCTTTTTGATTTCACTTCTCCAGAATATCTCTCTCCGTACGGTTCTCTCTCTCTCCCCTTCTCTATAGTGTTTTTCTCTGAAGTGTTTTTCAACTCAAAGTTCCAGCCAACAACAAATTGAGTACTCAAACTCTCCCTCCTCACACATAGCCAAACGTCTAGGGATGAACAAGGTCCGGATTGAATCGAATTTGGACAAAATCAGGATCAATTCGTTATCTACGGTTCTTAAAAAATTAGAACCAATCCAATCCGTTTAAATCATGGAACCAATCCGAGCCAATCCATTTAAATACGGATTAGATCGATTTAGGACCACAAATTCACATAATTAAATAAGAAAAATATATTTATAATACTTTAATTTTATAAAAATATAAACATAGCGTTATATTAGTTCCACAATAACAACATATTTTTCTATAATAGCGACATACTGTTCTAGTATAATAAAAATATATACTATTTGTATACGGTCCGGATCGGTTCCAATCCGGAACCGTGGAGTTCAATCCGGAACCAATCCGTGTACTAAGGATTTTTAATTTTTCAATCCAGAACCGAACCACGGATTCAAAAAACCAATCCAAACCTATCGGATTGGACTGGACTGGATCGGATTACGGATTTCACGGATTCCTTGCTCAGCCCTACCCTTCTCTATAGTGTTTTTCTCTGAAGTGTTTTTCAACTCAAAGTTCCAGCCAACAACAAATTGAGTACTCAAACTCTCTCTCCTCACACATAGCCAAACGTCTACGGGTGAGCAAGGTCCGGATTGAATCGGATTTGGATAAAATCAGGACCAATCCGTTATCTACGGTTCTTAAAAAATTAGAACCAATCCAATCCGTTTAAATCATGGAACCAATCTGAACCAATCTATTTAAATACGGATTGGATCGGTTTAGGACCACAGATTCACATAATTAAATAACAAAAATATATTTATAACACTTTAATTTTATAAAAATATAAACATAGCGTTATATTAGTTCCACAATAGCAACATATTTTTCTATAATAGCGACATACTGTTCTAAAATTTAAACAACTATAAGAAAATTGGTTTCACTATAGGTATTTAAACCATTACAAATTAAAACTTAAAACCAACAAACAAAAGCAATAAAAGAAGATATTATAAGGTTTTAGGTTTGAGTTTAGATTTTATATAGAATTAAGAGAAGATACTATGGGGGAGGATGTATAATAAAAATATAGACTATTTGTATACGGTTCGGATCGGTTCCAATCCGGAACCGTGGGGTTCAATCCGGAACCAATCCATAGACTACGGATTTTTAATTCTTCAATCCGGAACCGAACCGCAAATTCAAAAAACCAATCCAAACCTATCAGATTGAACTGGACTGGATCGAATTACGAATTTCACGGATCACTTGCTCAGCTCTACAAACGTCCCCTCCAGCAAAAAAAATTCTATATTCTTGTCCGTTGTTCTAAACTGTTCTTCTAAATTATATAATTATTTAGAATTAACTTAATTTATTAATTGCACATCAACTTAATTAATTAGGATTAGTTTGGCACACCAATTACACATTAACTTAATTAAACCACAATTAACCATTCCTAATCATAATTGATAAATTTCCACGTAGCTCAATTAGTCCAATTGACTTCAATTAATCATAACTAAATTTATCAATTCGAATCAAATTTTTAATCAATACCCTAAAAGACTTCAAATATTAAATTGAACTTATTATCATCATCAATTTTGGTTTCGTAAATCACCAAGGCCTTCAATTTCAAATCAAACCCAAAATCCTTGTCAATAAATTTTGTATTCAAATTGGATACCTCATAAATAGATTTAATTCATAATAATCATATTTCTCAAACTTTATAACATAATTAACTTAATTAACTCCAATTTGGGCCCAATTAATCAAATCTTGATTTTACTAAACTGAACCAAATATTAATTAAACTCCCAAATGGGTCCCTATTTAAAATTAAATTGATTCAACTTATTAATTTCACTTCCTTAAGCCATTTGGATCCTTAAAATAAATCATTGTTAAAATCAAATACGAATCAGACTCCAAAATTCTCATAAATTCCAAATTTTATTAGAGTAACAACCAATTGGAAAATCTCCTTAATCAATTATACATAAAATCTTATACATGATGTGATTGGCTTAATCTAAAGTTTGTACTAATTAAACTCGATTAATTCATTACGAATCGAAATTTTGTCAAATTTCACCACAAACTCTGAAAATCATGCTAAACGCAGATGTAAAGTCGGCTTTGGCTTCTAGCGCCTCTAAGGTTATAAATTTTTAGTTAAGGTTCCAATTGCAACAGATTTTTCTATACTTAACAGATATAAATTCATAATCACATAAATCATATAATAACTCACATAATTAAACATACAAATTCATATCAAACACATAATCACATGCATAATTAAGTATATTGCGGGTTGAGTTATCACCTGCCAAGTCATATCTAATCCAAGTGAATTTATCTCAAAGACCACTTACAAAAAAATCACAACTAATTTTTAATCCGATACCTAGTCACACCTATCCCAGGTGATTTTATCACAAAAATCATTGACAAAAAAAATCACTCTTGCAATGCAAACCCTTTTACAATAAAGCTCTCTCAACAAAATCTCACTCGAAAGTGTATATCCCAATAAAGAACAAAGTGGAGAGCTTTCTTAATAAAACAGAGAACTTTTCTTTAATATCACTAATTGTATATTGCTTCTTTTTTTTTTTCTTTCTTTCTTTGTGTGTGTGTGTGTGTGTGTGTGTGTGTCAATGCTTCTTTTATAACTTAAAAAATATACTGTTAGAGTTTATTTTCTTTGAATAAGGAATTCCCAAATCAATTCCTTTTGATGCATCTTCTATAAGCCTTTCCTGTAAGAGCAATTTGAATTTTGAATATTTTTATTCTTCAATTAATCCCATATTCCAGGCTTTCCTTTCTCATGCATATCTTCAACTTAAAATAAGCAGAGCAGAGGAAATTTCAAATTCAAATTCTTGCTCTAACCTTCATTTCTTGAATATAAGCTCATTGCAATTTGTCTTGAAAAATTCTGAACAAATCTCTTTGATTACGCAATGGCAATGGCAACAAGTGAAAGTTTTTCCGGCAAACCTAATATCATGAGACGAACAATGTTACCTCAAAGGAGGTTCACAACTTGGATGAGATTCACAGCTTAAAGGAGGTTTACCTTGTAATGTTAAGTTTTTATGAACACAATAATAATAATAATAATAATGAAAAGAGTTCGATGTTTTTTCAATACTGAACTCCTGAACATATGCCAAAAAAATGGCAACACATGGCCAAATTAGAGGCAATTATTCGCAAGTCTAACCGAACTAATTCTATTTGTTTGGACGTTCAATGTAGAATAGAGTTTGGAACAAATATGAGATTGATCAAATGAGGTCCAATGATGAGGTCAACTGTGAAAGATCAACGGTACAGTGAGCTCGACAGTGTGAGAGGCTGATTTTCATATGGTTTTGGGAGGGGTGGACTATTAGGGTTTTGGGAGATTGAAAGATTTTTAGGAGGGGGTGTGTACTAATGGTGAGTGGATGTGCATTTTTTTATTTTTTATTTTTTTGGAACAAAGATGTGTATTTTGGTGAGTAGTGCTTTTAGAAAGATAGTTTCGATATTATATGGAGAATTCTTAGAAATTTTTTCAATTTTAAATTTTGCAGCTAAAGGTTGGGAGGAAAAAAAAAAAGAATGGTCCAAATTATTTATTGGGGGTGCTTATTGACAACACTTCGAAACTAAGGCCAAGTTTGGCATATGGCAAAAAAGTTAAAAAGCCAAAAAGTTACTCAAAAAGTTAAAAAGTTAACACTATTTACCAAAAGTCAACAATTACGGCTGCACAACTCCCAATCCTAATTAAAGTCAAAAAATCAAAAAATTACTCAAAAAGTTAAAAAGTTAACACTATTCACCAAAAGTCAACAATTACGGCTGCACAACTCTCAATTCCAATTTTTACCTACAAATCAATTTTTTATTACACATTTTTTCATAAAAAGTCAAAAAGTTAACTCAAACATCCATATTTTCTTCCTCAATTTTTTAATCTAAAAAGACAAAAAGTACACTTACTTAGGACACCCCAAACAACCCCTAAACCTATAGTTAATTATGAGATTTGTATTTTCTCATAAGACTTGGTGGTTGGTAGAACTTGCATTTGTCCAAGAAATTAAGAGTGACATTCTCAATTGAAGTCACTTAAAAAGAGGAGATGAAACTGATAGACTTCTATTCAGTTGTCAATTCTTGGTGAGATTAAAAAACTTTGCTTACAAAGTGTGTACCAAACGGTATCATTTGAACTAGTTGAGTAAGATGTAGACAGTTTTATTCACATACGTTCACTGTTCAGTTGTTTTGAACATAACTGCAACCCATGCCAAGGCTCACCCGCCCTCAACCAAAATTAAATAAATAAAACAAATAAATGGGACCTGAGCAAGACCTTTCCCAGCCGAACTAAAAAGGGATAATTTTTATTTTTCCCCCTCACAGCAAATCTAAAATTCAAATACAACATAAATGATTAGTCAAAATTTGTAGTTCAAACAATCAAGAAAAGGGATACACAATAATCAAATTGTTCGACAAAACATTCACAACAGTATCTAAATGTAGATATGGAACATATATCAAATCAAATCTTTAAAAAATAATAAATAAGTAAACAAAATACAAAAAAAATTCTAAATAACATGACCTCCATCAAACATACTGCAAACAAACCGAACCAAACTTTTAAACTCGACTCGTTTGTTTATTGAGTTCAATTATCCAACTTGAGCTCAACTCGATAACTAATCGAGCTCTAGCTCGATAATGAATTATTATTATTATTTATATTATTTAATTATATAATAAATAATACCAACAGATTCAAGCTCGCCGCAATTTACTTGCTCACAACTACAATTGTTTACATCATCATCAAGATTATTTAGATCTTCTTTCTGGTTGCTAATCACTGTTTATTATTTCACAGATGTCTCGCCCAAAGCCTCCTTCCAAGGCTTTGGTCCCCAAACTTTTAAACTCGACTCGTTTGTTTATTGAGTTCGATTATCCAACTCGGGCTCAACTCAATAACTAATCGAGCTCTAGCTCGATAATGAATTATTATTATTATTTATATTATTTAATTATATAATAAATAATACCAACAGATTCAAGCTCGCCGCAATTTACTTGCTCACAACTACAATTGTTTACATCATCATCAAGATTATTTAGATCTTCTTTCTGGTTGCTAATCACTGTTTATTATTTCACAGATGTCTCGCCCAAAGCCTCCTTCCAAGGCTTTGGTCCCATCTTCCAGCAAACCAAATCAACTTATTGTCCCTTCTCCTTTGACAACCAGATATATAGGTAATATCAAAATCAAAAATACTTAAAATAGCTTGCCAACAAGCAAAAATTTGTTTACTAGCAAGATTTTGAACATCTTTTTCAAGAACATATTTAGCAGATTTGCAATCAACACAAAGTAAGAATTTTTGATTTAAAATATCATCTTGAAATTTTTGAATACATAAAACAGTAAATAAAATTTCTTTTTTAATAGTACTATAATTGAATTGTGCTTTATTCCAGACACCAGAATGATAGCGAACAATTTGTTCAGATGATTGAGGAGTAAGTTGCTGAAGTAGAATGCCACCATAACCAATATCGGAGGCATCAGCTTGAATAATTTTGAATAAATTTTCAGTGGGAATACCAAGACAAGGAAGGGACTTGACATATTGTTTGACTTGTTGGACAATGGAAGTATGAACAGAAGACCAAGGAGGAGGATTATCCTTTAACCTATCAAATAGAGGTTGACAAGTTTTCCTAAGGTCTTTATAAAATTCAGCAATGTAATTGAGGGAACCTAAGAACCTTTGTAATTGAGTTTTATCAAGAATTTCATCAGGAAATTTGGATGCAAATTCAATGGATCGACTAATGGGTAGGATAGTATTATGATGAATATCATATCCTAAAAAGCGAAATTTTAGGAGCAGAAATAACAAGACCATGACTTTTAATTGTGTAAAAGAATGCAGTTAAATATTTCCAATGTTCATTAAGTGATTTTGAAAAAATTAATATATCGTCAATGTAAACAATGGAAAAATGACTAAATATATTAATATATTATTTAATAAAAATATTTAAATAAAAATATTTTTTTACTATTTTAACATATAAATAATATAATTATGCTATTATTTATACATATTTTATATTATTTAATATATAAATAATATATTTATTTTATAATTTAAATAAATATAAACAAACCGAACTTATTTGAGTTCGAACTCTGCTCGTTTACTAAACGAACTTAAAAATCTAGCTCGATCTTGTTCATTTCTTTAACGAGCCAAACCAAACCAAGTCGAGACGAGCTCACGAACAACTCGATTTGTTTGCAGTTCTATTCAAACATGCAAAAAGTTCAACCAGCCATTCCACCAAATGAATAATCTTCTCTTTTTTTGCACCCCAAATAGTCCTCTTGCAACTTTCTGTCTCAAAATCATATTTATGAACTGTTTTTCTAACCCATGTTTTGGGATGACTTACATTGTGTAAATGCAACTGTTAACAAGAACCGTTTTTATCAAAAACCAACTCATGAGACACATAAGAGAAAATCAATAAAATATAAAATTCAAGAAACACAAAACCGTTCATAGAATCAAACACAAAATACACAAAAATAGACAAGATTTTATTGGATTTGTTAGTTTGGTACCAATAAGATTTTCAAATGTGGACCCCAATAACAAACCTTCTAAATTCTTGTCCATTCTTGTGCATTTTGTGTCGGATTTATGAGTTCGTACACTGATTCATCCAAGAAAAACAGAGGCATGGCCACATGATTATTGATGTTTACATTACATGCTCAAGGAAAAATTTAAGTGGTTGCTGACTAGTGATCACCAAATGCCAAGCAAGAAAAAACTATCATACTAAACAAAACAAATATCAAAGCATCGAGAACAAAGAAGTATCTTTCTTTGGCAAACAGCTTTTCTAGAATCAGAGGAAAACATCTCACAGGATTCTGAAATCAGAAGCAGAATAACACAGGTAAGCTGCTGCAACCAATACAAATGTCAAATATCATAATGTAGTACTCTTCCATGAAAAGAATCTATACCAATACATGACATAAAACGCAAACCCTACATAAACAGAGGAATTCCTTGGTTCCAAAATTAGTTATTAAATTATTTAGTTGTTTGATATGTTGAGCATATTGCATTAGTAAAGCATCAAAAGGGGACGGTATCTACGTACAAAAGCAAGGGCGGCCTATACATTCAAATGACAATAAAATGCCTACATCTTCTTATAAATGGAGCAAATAAACAATATTAAGAAAATAATCCCGATTGGACAAAACTCTACCAGAACCCCGATTATACATAATGGCCAAAAAACAACTTTTGATTTGACGCAATGACTCTTCTAACTGAACCCATTTCATCCCAAATATAGCCAACACGAAACCACATAGCACCCTATAGCCACCTTACAATGAATAAGTAGATGATCAACTGATTCACCTGTAAGTTTATGAATAACTTTGAATTCAATTGTAAAGCAATACAATGTGTACATCTGATATATACATATATATATATAGCAATTCTAAGCCTAATCCTAAATAGGAAGCAAGAATAAACCTAAGAAGAAAATATTTACACAATCTAACACAATCTAAAATATTCACACAAAAATATATACTAATATTCTCACACCCCACTCAAACTCAAGCTGTTTTAGTTGAAAATACTGAGATTTTGTTCAGAAGAAACCGAAACCGAAACCAAGCAGTGGTGCAAGTCTTAGTAAAGAAGTCAGCAAGTTGCAAAGCCGAAGGTACGAAAGGAAGCAAGATAGAGAGCCAGATTGCAGATGCTAGCAAACAAAGTGATAATCAATCCAATGTGTTTCGTCTGCCCATGGAAGACAATGTTATGAGCAATCTAAATAGCACTACGGTTGTCACTGTAAAGAGAGATCAAAGAAGACTGAGAGACACCAAAATCAGACAAGAGACAGCAAAGCCCAACAATCTCAACAGTGGCATAAGCCATAGCACGCTACTCAGTTTTAGCAATGGAATGACCAACAACGGTCCGTTTCTTGCTCTTCCAAGAAAGCAAGGAAACACCAAGAAACATGTAGAAACCAAAAGTGGATTTGCAATCAGTGACATCACCAACCCAATCAAAATTAACATAGGCTACCAAGTCTAAGGAAGAAGTAGAAGACAACAGCACTGCCTAAAAGATAGCACCTCAAAGATAGCGAAGAATCCAAATCAAAGCTATCCAATGTGTAGAGTGAGGAGCAAAAACGAACTGGCTAACCACATGAACAACATAGGCAAGATCAAGGCGAATAATCATCAGATAGACTAAGCAACCCACAAGTTCTTGATATAAAGTACGATCATCCAAAGGAACACCATAGTAGTGTTAAGCTTCACATTAAACTCAATTAGGGTATCAAAAATCTTAATGTCAATAAAACCGGCACAGTGAATAACCTCATTTGCACACTTGGCCTAAAACAAAAAGTAGCCCTTAGGAGAATAAGCTAACCCAATACTAAGCAAATACCACAATGAGCCTACATCCTTCATTTCGAAGGTGCGGAAGAGATACTGCTTGACCTCAGAGATAACAGAAGAGTCAGAGTTAGAGTCAGTGATGATCATATCATTCACATACAATAATAGAGCAACAAAACCAACAGAAATGTGAAGGAGAAATAAAGCAGAATTTTGGACACAATGATGAAACCCAAGCTGAGTAACTGCTATCTGAAAATTGTCATACCAAGCACGAGGAGACTACTTCAAACCATAAAAAGCACGGCGAGGACGACACACCTAGTCTTCTATAAAGCGAACAATTTAGCCTCCATAGCTTGAACCCAATTAGCATCTTGATAGACCTTTTCGGACTAGGGTTCTAAAAAAGAATGAATAGTAGAAAAGAATGTACGATATAAAGCAAAAAACATGTATTAGAATAGCCCAACTTGTCCGGGAGATGACGTTCATGATCAGGATACCAATGTGCAGAAGGATCAGTGTCTTCAGAAGTAGGAAGAGTAGCAGTGGGGAAGGAGACAACTGGTGAAGGAACAGCCTTGCAACGAGAATAAACTAACGAAGGAAGAAGAGAACGAACAGGAGGAGAAGAGGGAACATACTCATGGGAGACAAGAGAAAGGTACTCAATAGGAAGTGAGGTAGGAGGAGAAGAGGGAACAAGCTTATGCGGAACAGTAGAGATGTACTTATCAGGAGGGACATCAGAAGGAAATGGATCAATGTGAACCAAATCCTCTTTAGAAACCAAGGCAGTGATAGGATGAAGCTAAAAGTAAGACAGACATTCGAGAAAAACAACATTGTGGGACATAAGGGCGACGAAAATAGGGTCATAACAGCTATATCCTTTCTGAGTAAGACTGTAACCCAAAAAAGACGCACAAGACAAACCAGACATTAAGCTTAATCCTCTCTTTACAAGGACAAAACAAATAGAACCAAAAACATGAAAGAGGGAGTAATTGGGAAGTTGAGAAAAGAGAACCTCATAAGGAGAACAACTAGAGAGAAGGGAAGTAGGCATACGGTTTAGAAGAAAAGTAGCAGTAAGAACTGTCACACCCTAAAATGGAGTCAGAACAGAGGCAGAGAAAAGAAGAGACCAAGTTATCTCAAGGAGATGACGATGTTTACGCTCAGCTCGACCATTTTGGACAAATGTATCAGAATAGAAATTTTGGTGAATGGTACCTAAATTGGCCAAATACTCACAGAACTCACTTTTAAAATATTCCTCACCCAAGTCAGACCATAACATTTTAAATGTAGACTTGAACTGTGTAGTGATCATAGATTAAAATGTACAATATATCTGGTAGTAGTCGAACTTATGAGTTATAAGATAAACCCAAAGTGTAACGGGTGCAATAATCAACAAATGACACATGGTAAGCAAAATCTCCTTTGGTGTGAACAGGAAAAGGACCCCATACATTAGTATGGACTAAAGAAAACTGTGTATCAGAATAGTACTTTTTCAAAAAGGTAAGGCTGTCATTTTGGCATGTTTACACCCCTAACACTCCGTAAGTTGACGAAGAGAAACTTTACCCAATAAATCTAACTGAGCTAAATACCGTAAGCGGTTAGTAGATAAATGCCCTAATCTAGAATGCTACAAATAAAAAAGATTCAACAGAGAATCTACCTAAAAAAAGGAAAAGGCAGTCGGAGAGGGAGTTACACAGTCTTAGGAAGAACTCAACCCCAAAAGTTAGCTCAAGAAGTGAGGGTGCTATAGCGATTCCGGTTTTGACCCGACCTTTATTACATTCTGGACTCGGGTTTCGTGGTTTAATATTGTTATCCATGTCTTGTTTTCCCTCATTTGTCTTGAGTTTGAGTATCGGAATGTCTTGGGCATGTTCGGAATAGGTTGGTTGTTAGTTGTTTAAATTGTTGTTGCCCAGATTTAGGCTTCTTCACTCGAGCGAGACTTCTTGTGCTCGAGTGAGCCTTGTGAAGTTTGCCTCTTCGCTCGAGCGAGGTTTCTTGCGCCCGAGCGAGATTAGAGAGTCCTCAATATTTTTCCCAAACGCAGAATTTCTAGGAAAGTAAGGTTATTTGCTCAAGCGAGGCTTCTTGCGCTCAAGCGGCGGTGTGCGTCTGGAAAACTTCTGAAGGTATGTATTCTACGCTCAAGTGACGCTTCTTGCGCTCGAACAAGGTCACTTGTTATGTCTGGTCACTCGAGCGACAACTCCTTCGCTCGAACGAGCCTCGCGTATATCACTTCGTAGCAGAGGAATTTTATATCACTTTTTGATTTCTTATCTTCTAAAAACCCTAATCCGGCACTCTTTCTCTCTCTCTAAACACTCTCTCTCTCTACAAATACCCCTTGATCTTAGCATCTCTCTATCCTAGTCCCTTTGTTAAAGAGTTGGAGTATCTCAAGGGCTTCCCTTTGATCAGAGTCAAATAGAATTTGGGACATTTTTGAAGTTCTTCTTCTCCTTTGGGCTTCTACACTTGAGGTAGGGATATTCTACAATTTGTTATGGTTTTTAACCTAGTCATTCATTGTTATGTATAAATGATGAGGTTTGTGAGTGATTTGGGTAAAGTTAGGGTTTGTATCTAATTTGAAAGAGGGATTTCTATGTTGGGTTCTATGAATGAAAATGGGGTTTTGAGTATGAGGCTACCTTGGGTTAAAATGGTGAATTTGGCCTTGGGGTTGATATTTGAGAAAAGGGAAAAATTGCCCTAATTTGTGTTGAATAATTATTTGAATAATGCTTGGGACCCCTTTTGGGGTCACCCCCTCACCCCCCTTTGCCACGTGGCAGGGGGGTGATTGGTGGAGCAGGAAAAAAAAGAAAAAGAAAAAGAAAAGGTGACCAATGAGAGAGAGAGGGGGTCAAAGGGGGTGGGAAAAAAAGGGGGGATGGATCATTACTCTAATTATTTTATATAAATAATGAAATTGATTTGGGAAATGTGAGATTGGGAGAATGTGTGAATAAATGGTGTAGTTGGACTTGATAAATCACTCACCTATGAGAATTTGATATATTATCTGTTATAAAGATTGGTTATCTGTTCAGAAATATTTGTATTAGGCTATCGGTGGAAGATAGCTATGATTGTTGTAGAAAATACATGAAGATTAGGTGAATTGAAACTAATCATTTAAATTATGTCATTGAATATGACGGTATAATTAAATCATTGAATATATGTTGTGGATAGTCATTGTATATGATAATGCTTTTAAATATATTGTATATGTATAGTTGTTTGGGAGGAGATACTGGATGGACTCCACTTATAATTAAATTGGCCGGAATGTCCAGGGTGAAAGTCCCGAAACCTTGTGTATAAATGGGTGCCAATTCCCTCGGATGAGAATTCCCTAAAATGACAAAATTGAAGTGCTTGTGTATAAATGGGTGCCGATTCCCTCGAATGAGAATTCCGTAAAATGGTAAAATTGAAGTGTCTGAATAATTGTTGTATTGAATTGTGAATCACTGAGTTGTAGTCTCATTTGGATTGTTTAGATAATAAAGAACTTGACTTATGAATTGACTTGAAAGGAAATGAATTTACTTGAAATGAATAGATGGAATTGGATTGAGATATGAGCATCAATACTGAATGGTCATGGAAAGTATGCAAGTTGGTTATGAATGTTGAGCATTTATCTGACACTTATATCTTAGTTAAACTTCATAAATTATGTTAGTTTATCTCTACTGAGCTTTGGCTCACCCTATTTGGGAAACCATTTTCAAATACAGGTGATATGCTTCCTCCAAGGACATAGCTTGGGAGGACTTAGGAGCTGAAGGCTCTATTTTTGTTATATTTATGTTTAAATGTTTATTCAAGCCGAGAGGCTTTATATGTATTGAGCTTAGGACTCATCATTTTGTTGTAACCAAATCTTGGAAAGAGCCCGTAGGGCATTTACTTTGTTGTCAATAACTTGTTTTACATGCTGTAGATTCTGAATGAACGTTTATAAATGTATAATGCATGTAACACCTTTTGTAATATAAACTCTGATGAATGAAAGTATATCATTTTCATTATGCTCATTGATCTTATGAATGGATTATTCTTATTCCATTTTGGAGGCGTCACAGGTGCCCTCTCACTTATATGCTTAATATTGTTTTAGTACTTGGGCGATGTGGGACTTCGCTTCACACCCTCCCTCACGCCCAGCGTGCTTACTCGGCAACACCTATGGCAGGTCAAGGACACGCACCCTACCCATCCCTAAGTACTTAGCTCTAATACCATGTAAGTTTCTGAATAACTTTGTATATTCAATTGCAAAGCAATACAATGTGCACGTTTGATATATATATATATAGCAATTCTAGGCCTAATCCTAAATAAGAAACAAGAACAAACCTAAGAACAAAATATTCACACAACCTAACACAATCTAAAATATTCACATAAAAATATATGCTAATATTCTCACATCACCATCACATTTACACAAGCAATACTAATAAAAAATTATTCAAACACCTAAGCATCAATCAAAACAAACTCAATTAAAGTTCTGCTAGGGCCTTCCTCTATTTCTCTTACCACCCTAGATCAAATTACTCCTCTTGGCAAGCATGTTAATTGGTCTATATGATACACGTGACCATATTATCTCAAAAGGTCAAAAATAAATTTCAAGGTCATATCACAAGATTCTTAAAATGCTCAACAAGTCAATTGGAGCTTGAGCAAAATTCTATAAAAGTCAAAATGCTATTAATAGATGCATGGCTTGTAGTAATTCCATCTTCAAATCCCCTCCCCATCATGATGCAAGAGCGCATAGGGGGACCCCAAGAGTAAATGAAAAAATAAATAAAGTGAGCATATCAAGAAAATCAAGTCCAAACCCTGCATGATTCTTCCACCAGAAAACAATCAAAAGTAGTTCAACAAATTTTCAGCCAAAACCCTTATTAATATTAGCAACTTCATATACAAAATTCTAACATCTCACCAAAATGCTGTGGGTACCCAAGAGACTAGGATAAGAACTGACTCAGCAATTCTCTAATACAAGCAACTCAAAAACTGCAGCGTAGATGGACCATTCTAGTTTCTCAACTAATTTTTACCATCTTATTGGCTATTTTCGGACTAATGATGAAAGGTAAAACAAGTTTATTAAATAAAATGTAACGCAAAATAAGTTTCTATAAGAAATGATGATAAATCATATTCTACTGAAGACAACTTGCTGTAACTCAAGCTTTAAGCCGTTAGGTAATTAGATGTTCTAACTTCTAAACAACACTTGACAATCATCACCAAATGCGTTTTACGGAGTACCACCACACACAAATCAATATGAACACATCAAAAGTGCACATCTATTGACTATAAATCAGTTGCATCTTCCCTTGAATCACATTAGAGCATCTCCAAGATCCCAACCAAAATTTCAAAGCAAGGTAAGATATAATGGCCAATTTTTCTCAAACCGAAATTTGTTAATTAGAAAGCATATTCCTCCTACAGTTTCTTTCTAGATTCAAAAAAAACTATAAGCAACTCCAATAAAATGCACCAAACATGGTCAATAATTGTATGCACTACAACAACAAAATTCAACATGAAAAGCCTCAATAAAATGTAACTATACCTCCCTCTTCCTCAATGTTTGTCAACCAAAATCGCAGAACACACATTCAAGAAAGGCATTTATTCAATTATTAAATTGAACTTCGAGCACTAAACCAACATATTCAAATAATTGTATGCACTACAACAACAACAACAACAAAAATCAACATGAAAAACCTCAATAAAATGTTAATTGTCCCTCCCTCTTCCTCATCAATGCAAAACAAGTATTTCACTGAACTCAAATCTACCTCAAGGCAATAGTACTATATAGTTGTATATCTAATTCTATAAATCCAAAATCAAATCACACCCATTAATCCATTAGCTCTTAGTTTTCTCATCCACTGCAGCCGCCTCAATCTTCTTCTTGTTCGTCTCAACAACTGTGGCAACCTCCGCCGGCATATACTTCTCATCGTGTTTCGCCAACACTTCCATTGCCGAGAAATAACACTCACCACTCCTCATTTCCCTGAACCGCACTTCCGCCAAAACCCCTTTCTTGATCTCCTCCGTGATCGGCTTCACAATCCCTTCCCCACCACCACCGAGTGTCCCTCCCTGAGCAAATCCGGCAATCATCCTTTGTACCGCACCAAAATGTTGGTGATTGGGTTGGTGATAACGAACACCATCTCCGGAGAATTCGCCGGCTGGACCACGCTTCCTTCAAGGACAAGACTGCCGAGTCTAAACTAGTTTTTGTAGGGTTTGAATCGTACTTTGAGAGAGCCTCTATGGGAGTCACATAGAAGACCAATTGGTCTTGGAAATTGTAGGCCGATGATGATGATGACGACGATGACGACGACAATGAACCCTGCAGTGGAGCTGAAAGTTAGGGCATAGGTCCAGAGGCAGCAGTTCTGCAGGTGCCGAGCTCATGCTCCGATGTCGACTCAGTTTGACTAGACTGGTTGTTGCCCGGTGATGGAGAAGAATCGGAGGCCAAAGGATGCGAGATCGGAGGCGGCGATTGACGATTGTGATTTGATGATGGTGGTGGCGATTGACAGTGGAGATTTTGTAAGGGTGAAAATTAGGAGTTCATGGTGGTGGTGGAGCAAAGGAGATTGGAGGCGAGTCGATAGCAGAGCCGCTTCGCCATTGGATTTTCTCATTGATTTTCTGAGGAAAATTTTTCGTGAGAAAGTATGAGAAAATAGTCAACAACCCACTACAAAGTCCTCTCACTCACCATTTTGATGATTCTTCAGAGCATGCTTGGCATTGTTTTATTAGTTGTTGCAGGACAATATGGTGGAACATAATGAAGCTGAATCCACACACGGACCTCTGTGGGAAAACCCCTTTTAATTTGGGTAAATTACAAATACACTCATGAGGTTTTCTTTGAATACATGAAAAGGAAACATAATTTAACGTCAAGTTCTACAAAATATAACTTAAAAAGAGTAGAGTGAATGAGTGTCCTAAGCAAATAAAAACTACGTCTTCGACGCTACTAACCAGACATGCATCATTGTTTGGTTGTTTTGTTTCATTAACAAAGCATTTTCCTCCCCTTTCTAATAAAGTTTTTTAAGAAACTTGGTGTTAATTTATTTATCCTTCAGTTGGTGAAAACACTTTCTTCCATTTTGCTTTTGGTGTAACTCTCTTGTATTTCTCTCCCCATACCTAATTCCCATCCCTTCATTTTTTACTTTGACAAATCCAATCAAAAGCTTACTTTACTTTCCCTATGATCTAAGTAAAGACAGAGACAATGACTAGACAACTTTTGTCCCATGAATCTCTTTAAGTGATTTGTATTTTCTCATATGACTTGGTGGTTGGTAGAACAACTTTCATTTCTCCAAGAAATTGAAGTCACTTAAAAGAGGAGATGAAACTGATAAGACTTCAATTCACTCGTCAATTCTTGGTGAGATTAAAAAACTTTGCTTACAAAGAGTGTACCAAATGGTATCATTTGAATTAAGTAAGTAAGATGTACACAGTTTTTTATTCATGTACATGCACTGTCGAGTTGTTTTGAACATAACTGCAACCTGTGCCAAGGCCGGCCCTCAATCAAAATTAAAAAAAATAAAACAAATAAATGGGACTTGAGCAAGAGCTAAAAATATGGCATTCTTTTGTCTAATATCTACTGGTTTTCTTCTTATTTTCCTAGCCGAACTAAAAAAGGGATAATTTTTTTATTTTTTCCCCCTCTCAGCAAATCCAAGATTCAAACACAACATAAATGATAAGTCAAAATTTGTAGTTCAAACAGTCAAGAAAAGGAATACAGAATAATCGAATTGTTCCACAGAACATTCACAATTGTATCTGAATGAAGATATGGAACATATATCAAATCAAATCTTAAAAAAACAAAAAAAATTCCTAAATAAAATGACCTCCATTAAACATGGAAAAAGTTCAACCAGCCAATCCACCAAATGAGTGATCTTCTCCTCTCTTTTTTCCACCCCAAATAGTCCAATTTGCAACTTTCAGTCTTAAAATCATATTTATGAACTGTTTTTGTAGCCCATGTGTTGGGATGACTAACATTGTGTAAATGCAACTGTTAACAAGAATCCTTTTCTTTATCAAAAACTAACTCGTGACACACATCAGAGAAAATCAATTAAGATATAAAATTCAAGAAACACAAAACTGTTCATAGAATCAAACACAAAATATACAAAAATAGACAAGCTATTTTATAGGATTTGTTAGTTCGGTACAAATAAGATTTTTAGAAGTGGACCTCAATAACAAACCATATAAATTCTTGTCCATTCTTGTGCATTTTGTGTCTGATTTTTTGTCTGGTTTATGAGTTCGTAGGCTTATTCATCCAAGAAAAACAAAGAGGCATGGCCAGATGATTATTGATGATTAGATGCTCAAGAAAAATTTAAGTGGTTGCTGACTAGTGCCAAATGTCAAGCAAGAAAAATCTATCACACTAAAAAACACAAATATCAAAGCATGGAGGACAAAGAAATTTCTTTCTTTGGCAAACAGCTTTTCTAGAAACAGAAGGAAAACATCTCACAGGATTTTGAAACCAGAAGCAAAATAACACAGGTAAGCTGTTGCAACCAATACAAATGCCAAATATCATAATGTAGTAGTTCTCTTCCATGAAAAGAATCCATACCAACACATTGACATAAAACGCAAAACTGACATAATCAGAGGACGAGGAGTGAATGCATCGCAATGGCCAAACAGAGAAGTAAATGCCTCAAGCAAATGAAATTACATATCCTCGGTCCCAAAATTGGTTATTAAATTATTTAGTTGTTTGATAAGTTAAGCAAATTGCATTAATAAGGAATCAAAAGGGGACGGTATCTATGTACAAATGCAAGAGCAGCCTATACATTCAAATGACAATAAAAGGCCTACTTACAAATGGAGCAAATCAACAATATTAAGAAAATAATCCAGGTTGGACATGACTTTACCAGAACCCCAATTATACAAAATGGGCAAAAAACAACTTCTGATTTTACGCAATGACTCTTCTACCAGAACCCATTTCATCCCAAATATAACCAACATGAATCCACATAGTTCCCTATAGCCACCCTACAATGAATACGTAGATGATCAACTGATTCACCAGCACATTTACACAAGCAACACCAATAAAAAATTATTCAACCACCTAAGCATCGATCAAAACAAACGCAATCAAAGTTCTCCTAGGGCCTTCCTCTATTTCTTTTTCCACCCTAGATCAAATTACTCCTCTTGGCAAGCATGTTAATTGGTCTATATGATACACGTGACCATATTATCTCAAATGGTCAATATTAAATTTCAATATCACATGATTACTAAAAGGCTCAACAAGTCACCAGGAGCTTGAGCAAACTTCTATGAAAGTCCAAATGCTATTTATAGATGCATGGCATGCAGTAATTAGCAAAATTCTATAAAAGTCAAAATGCTATTAATAGATGCATGGCTTGTAGTAATTCCATCTTCAAATCCCCTCCCCATCATGATGCAAGAGCGCATAGGGGGACCCCAAGAGTAAATGAAAAACTAAATAAAATAAAGTCAGCATATCAAGAAAATCTTGTCCAAACCTTGCATGATTCTGTTAGGAATTGACTTTTCCTAACCAGAATCGGTGAGACACGAACTCACAAACAAAAAAGATAAAACGAATCAAACATATCACACATACAAGAATACAAGCATTTACATGATTCACCCTTCACTTATGAAGCAAGGGTACTTCGAAAAACATGTCGTACCCATACCGAGTACTTTTCGGCGTATGGTATCTCGTATGGTATTTCTGCATACATACTGGGTACACGAAACACGTACCCAAATTTTTTCTTCTAAATTTTTGGCGTGCCCAGACGTACTTAGTATATACCCAAGCTGTACCGTATCTCAATTAAAACAATATTTTCTTCTACTACAGAGACAAAACTCTTTTCACTAGACAACTTCTTTATTTTTAGTTTTATACTTAGCATGATTTTAAAATTAAATTATGATTTGTAAGTTGTTTAATATATTGGCATTTAATTTTGATTTATACCTTTACTTTTGGCATTAAATATTAATTATAGGTTTGATCTTAACAAATTAAACAATTTAATCAATTTTTGCATTATTCTAAATTAAAAATAAATATTTTTTTACAAGTGTATCAAGCCGTACCCATGCCCTATTTTTTTAGATTT
This sequence comes from Camellia sinensis, assembly GCF_004153795.1. Lineage (NCBI taxonomy): Eukaryota > Viridiplantae > Streptophyta > Magnoliopsida > Ericales > Theaceae > Camellia > Camellia sinensis. The sequence goes on from NW_021027398.1 coordinate 267,362, forward strand.
TACCGTATCGACGTACCTGTATCGTACCAGTACGGGTACCCGTACCCGTGCTTCATAGCCCTTCACTATGATCAGTAAATAATACAACTTTCTTAACCTACAAGAAGCGCCCCCTTCATCTATTTATAAGTACAGAATTAGAGCAATATGGAAGCAATAGGGAAATTACCCTTGGACTCCATCCCCTTTGGAAGGAGGCCCCCCAAACCCCCCCATGGGACCCAAAGTTCAGTGAACAGTACTTATCAAGTCCACAGACCCAATAGATTCTTTCGCTAGAAAACAATCAAAAATAGATCAACAAATTTTCAACCAAAACCCTAATTAATATTACCAACTTCATATACAAAATTCTAACATCTCACTAAAATGCCATGGGTACCCAAGAGACTACTGAAAATAAGAACTCACTTGGCTATTCTCTAATACAAGCAACTCAAAAACTGCAGCGTAGATGGACCATTCTAGTTTCTCAACTAATTCTTACCATCTTTTAGGTTTTAAGCACACCATAGGAACTATTTTCTAAGTAATGATGAAAGGTAAAACAAGTTCATTACATGGCTCGATGCAATTACAAGCTTTTTGGCTAGTTCATGGAAAGAGAGAGTGAAGAGAGAGACAGGCACGAAAAATGGGAGAGGGGGGAGAAATCAGAAGAGAGGTACAGAAGAGAGAGAAAAGGGAGAGAATGGGTAATGATTATAGTTCTTTTTATCTATATTTATTTTGTCATTTTCCTAAATGTGATACACATATAGATATATTATGGTTGTCTGAATCATACAATTCATGATACGATTCGTACGATTCAATAAGATTTTTGCATAAAACGATTCAAATCACACCCTGGAATTGCAAACTCAAAAGAATCGTCCAATTCAAAGTCAGAATCGTTTGAATCGACCTGAATTGTCGATACACACAATTCAAATTTTTTTTTTTTTCTCCTACCTGGATGTATAAAATAACGTCGTTTGACATCTTTAACTCAAAAAAAGAAAAAAAAAAGAAAAAGATAAATAGAAGAAAATAGATATACAACCAATCGAGGAGAGTCAAGCTAGGGCTCGACGAGAAAGAGGAATCAAAGAAAGAAGGGGACAAACCTATCGAGGAAGAGAATGATTTGAATCTGCCAGGGAAAAATATGAAGGTATGTAAAGAAATCAATGAAGAAATTGTCTTCTTCCCATTGGCGGTACTCTTACTGCTCAGTTTTCTCTCGGTACCCAAAACTTGTCTGTTGTTAGCTTTTACTTACCATAAAGTCCCCTTCTGGTGTCTTATTGTGGGTGAGAAAGCATTAATGTGTATTGCCCTTTAATGGTGTTGTAAAGGTTCCACAGTCCTCCTTTAATAATATTATATATATTATATACAAACACTTACAATTTAATAAATAATATATAATATTTTATATAAATTATTGATTTTTTATTCACTGTTAATCGTTCTCACTTGTCATTATTGTCTAGTTGTATGTTATTTTCTTGTGTGTGAAATTTTCTTTTTTTTTAATTATTTTTTTATAGATATTCTTGTGAATCACAAGTTGTGATGACAAAGTCAAACAAAAGTGCCTGACCCAACATAGAAACACTGTACAAAAGTTAAAGAACAAAAACAAAGTAGGTAGCAAGTGAAATGCAAATATTGTGGAAATAAATATTGGGGAGGTGTGCATAGAATGAGACATCATCTAGCTGGTACTAAGAAAGATATTGAACCATGTCTTAGTTGTCCAGATGAGGACAGAATTTTTTAAAAAAAATATTTAGATGATGTTCAAAAGAAGAAAGACGGTTGTTTTGGTGAAGATCATGAGTATGAAATGGAGATCGGAGTTGATGAAAGTGATAAAACGGCTAAAACCATGCTTGATTTCGTCCAACATGGTAAAGCATCTCAAAAGATCACGTTAAATACCATTTGGAAGGCAAAGGAAAGGGAGGATGTTTGCAAGGATATATGCAGATGTATTTATGCGAATGCTCTTCCTTTCAATTTGGTAAAGGATTATTATTTTAAAATCATGATGAAATCTGTTGGTGAATATGGCAAGGGGTTGATACTCCCTTCATATCATGAGGTGAGGGTTACTATTTTGCAAAAAGAAGTGAAATCAATTTCAGAATTATTAGAAAATACAAGGATGAGTGGCAGAAGAATGGATGCACTATTATGTCGGATGGGTGGACTGATAATAGGAATTGCTCTATCACTAATTTTTGGGTGAACAGTCCAAGAGGGACTGTTCTTGAAGAGTATTGACACATCAGGTATGTTTAAGAATGCAGAATACTTGTTTGAGCTTCTTGACTCTATGGTAGAGGAGATTGGAGACGAAAATATTGCTCAAATTATAACTGATAGTGCATCCTCTTATGTAAAAGCTGGTTCAATGTTGATGAAAAAAGAGAAATCAATTGTTTTGGTCACCTTGTGTTGCGCATTTTATTGATCTAATTCTGACCAATATTGGGGATTTGCCTACTCTACTCATAAGGATACCATGTCAAAGGCAAGAAAGATTACAGTTTACATTTGTAGGTAACTTATTTCCATATTTGTAATTTTTTATTTTATTATATAAGTTATTTAAGTTTGTTTTATAGTTTTACTTTACTAACAAGATTATTTTTATTTTTAGACATGCCTGGGTCTTGAACTTGATGAGGAGGTACACAAAAACAGAGTTGACAAGACCTGCTGTCACCAAATTTGCAAAGTCCTATTTAACTTTGAGGCATCTACATGAGTTGAAGATTGAATTGAGGGCAATGTTTGCTTCTGAAGAATGACAAAGAAGTCCTTATTCAAAGAAAGCTGATGGGTTAATAGTAAGAGATATCCTTTTAGCTGACAAGATTTTTTGGCACTCAATCCAATATTGTCTAAAGTGTACACTCCCATTAGTAAAGGTTTCGAGACTTGTTGATGGGGATGCCAAGTCTGCGATGGGATAAATCTATGAAGCAACGGATAAAGCAAAGGAGCAAATAGCAAACAATTTCAAAGGATTACAAAGGAGGTATACACCTATTTGGGATATCATTGATTTGAGATGGGACACGCAGTTGCATAGGCCTCTTCATGCAGCTGCATATTATCTTAATCCAAGGTAATAACTAATATTTATTTATTTTTGTATTATTTTACTAGTTAATTATTAGTGAATTATATTATTTTACTTTAATCCCAAAGAAGGTTTCATTATGCTCTTGATTTTAATGCGGATTATGAGAAAAAGAAGGGACTTTATGAGACAATTGAAAGGATGTGCCTCACTCGTGAATTGCAACCAAAGGTGGATAGGCAACTAGATATGTTCCACAATGCGGAAAACATGTTTGGGATGGAGATGGCAATTCAAATGCGAAGCAAGAAACAACCTAGTATAACATTAACTTTTCATTTATTTAGGATTCCCATTTGTTTTACTAAAGTAGTGATTAATTTTTGTTAATACTTGATAGCCTTTTCGTGGGCCTCTTCTGGAGGCGGCTGTACAGAACTTCAACTTTTGACATTCGTGCTCTTAGCTTGACTCGTAGTGCAACTGAATGCGAGACGAATTGGAGTACATTTGATCAAGTATAAAAAAATATAAATTAATTTCAATAAATATTTTAGTTTTCAAATGAATAATAAATCCTAATTCGACCCTTATCCTTTAATAGGTGCGTACTAAGAGGAGGAATCAATTGGAACAACAAAGACTTAATGCACACGTGTTCACAAATCCGATTAGAAGCAAGACACCAACAAAGGGTAGAACAAGGGGATGCCTATGATCCTATTTTTCTATCAGATACGGAATCCGATGATGAATGGATAACCGAAAAAGAAGATCCTACCCTACTTGAGGACAACGAATGGCTAGATATTACTGAATGTTCCCGAGTTCAAGCGGGATCAAGTAGCAAAAAGAGGAAGAGAGGTAATATACTTTTATGCATTCAAAGTTCACGGGTCTACTGCCTGAATGTTCAAAATGATAATACAAAAACTTCTTACTTTTATTTGTAGGGCCCAAAAATCTCAACAAGACAAGGGAAACAAGTGGTTGAAGTTGATGATGATAATGTTGATGTTGGTGAAGAAAAAGAGAGAAAATATTGAGCAAGTAGATGTTGGAAGCGAAGATGATGAATTGATTGATGTTCTTGATGATGGCATGATTGATACTTATAAATTAGAAGTTCAATACTCCATTGTGTTGTATGCCACTATGCCTAATGATGTCATTTTGGATTTTGAATTTTGTCAAAAGCTAGTTTTTGAAGTTTGAACCTTGATGTATAAACTTTTGGAGCTTCCTCTTAAATCAATGAAATAATGATGCATGAATTTTATATTATATTTTTATTTTTTTCATTTTAAGCACTATATTTGTGATTTTATGTGTATATAAATTTGTATGTATATTTTTTATAAAAATATATATACATATGATGTTGTGAATTGTAATTCACGATTCAGTTTTTTAGAAAATCGATTCACAATTCAATTCACGATTTAACAACCTCAGATAGGAGTCAAACTAGGATAAGTAAGTTGGTTCTTTTTAATCAATAGTTTAACTCCTCACATAGCTGAAGTAGCTTATTTAGCCTCGTTCAATTGTCTTTGTTGTAGAGCCATCTAGATGAAACAGATCTGTGTAGCTAATCCCAATTAATTGGGACAAACGGCTTGTTGAGTTGAGTATTTTTTTTGTTTTTTTTTTTTTATATTTTTTTTTGAACGCATGTTGAGTTGAGTTTGAAATGATCATGCTGCAGTACTTCTAACTTCTAAAGCTTGGTGATTTTCAGACAATGCTTAGGCGATGCACTGGTGGCTGACAAGAATATCACAAACAAAAAACAAACACCTGCTTATGGATCTTCTAGACTTATTAATAAATAAAAACAAAAATAGATCAGATATTGTGATGGAATTCTATGCCTTAAATAGAGTAAGGACTTCTTTGGAGGTAATTAAACAAGGAAGAATATGAGAAAAAGGGAACTGAATTGTATTAATCGAAATTAATTATCACTTGCCACAAGTTACATGATGAACTTAAACAAGAACAAGAAACTTGAAAATACATTGATAGACAGGGAAACAATAACAAGCTATAGATAAAATACTCCTAAAATGCCAACTGTCTGCTCCAAGATAAAGACTACTCCTATAAATCGCATTATGTGAGTAGATAGCTTCTACCATAGGGATAGTTTATTCTCATTAGGAATAGATTATCTAGTTTTCTGTAATCAGTTATTTGATTCTTGTTTCTGATTCTTGTAATCAGTAACTTTGTTCCTGCTCTTTTGAATTTTTGTTATTGTTCTTGTTCAAGTTATTTGTAACAAGTGACAATTTCATTAATACTATATCAATTTTAGCTTGTTTCTTCCTGTCGATTTCCTCCAAAGAAGTCCTTGATCCGTTCAAGGCATAGAACACAACCACAAAACCTGATCAATTAGTTTCCATGATGGATTAGTATTGCACCCTTAGTTGTTAGAATATATATACACAAGCCCTTCAGAATTATAAACAATAAATGTAAAGCAGCAATCACCCCTTAAATTATAGAAACAGATCATCACTCCTATATATTTACTAGCTACAGCTTTTTTCATTTTCTAAGTAAACATGATCATGATCAGACATCGAATTAGTTACTTTGCAGGGTTTTGTTCTAATTTTAAAAGGCATTTATTCAATTATTCCATTCAAATTCAAACACTAAACCAATGTATTTAAATAGTAATTGTATGCACTACAACAACAAAATTCAACATGAAAAGCCTCAACAAAATGTTAATTATTCCTCCCTCTTCCTCACCAATGCAAAAAACTAGTATTTCACTGAACTCAAATCTTCCTCAAGGCGATCGTAGTATATATAGTTGTATATCTAATTCTATAAATCCAAAATCAAATCATACCCCATTAATCCATTAGCTCTTAGATTTCTCATCCACTGCAGCAGCCTCCTCAATCTTTTTCTTGTTCTTCTCAATCGCCGCAGCAACCTCCGCCGGCATATACTTCTCATCGTGCTTCGCCAACACTTCCGTTGCCGAAAAATAGCACTCCCCACTCCTCGCTTTCCCTGAAACGCTCTTCGCCGAAACTCCTTTCTTGATCTCCTCCGTTATCGGCTTCACAAACCCTTCCACTACCACCGAGTGTCCCTCCCTGAACAAATCCGGCAAAGATCCCTTGTACCGCACCAAAATGTCGGTGATTAGGTCGGTGATCACGAACTCCATCTCCGGCGAATTTGCCGGCTGGACCACGCTTCCTTCGAGGACCAGGCCGCCGAGTCTGAACTTGTTTTTCGTAGGGTTTGAATCGTACTTTGAGAGAGCGTCTGTGGGAGTGACGTAGAAGACCAATTGGTCTTGGAAATTGTTGAGGACGATGACGATGAAGCCTGCGATGGAGCTGAAAGTTAGGGCATAGGTCCAGAGTCGGCGGTTCTGGAGCTGCCGAGCTCGTGCTCCGATGTCGACCCGGTTGGACCGGACTGGTTGTCGCCGGGCGGTGGAGAACAATCGATGGCCAAAGGATGACGGTTGTGATTTTATGATGGCGGCGGCGATCGACGGTGGAGATTTGGTGAGGGTAAAAATTGGGTGTCCGTGGTGGTGGTGGTGGTGGTGGAGGGTGGTGGTGGTGCGGAGGAGATTGGAGGCGAGTCGATGGCAGAGTCGGCTAGCCATCGGATTTTCTCGGAAAAATTTCGGGGGTGATTCAGGACTATTTCGGGGTGATTCAGGACTAGGAAAAGTTATTTGGTGTCACAGGGCACCTACGTTGTGATGCGGTCAATGATTTGTGAGAATACGATAGTTTGTGATTGATAGACGAAGAAATAATTTTTTTTTATTATTATTTTATTTTTATTTTTATTTTTATTTTGGAATAAAGGGAATTGCATTTGATAAATAAAAGCAGAATAAGGATTGGTTTAAGGACAAGATATTTTAATAATTTTTTAATTTTTTATAAAAAGATGTGTAAAAAAATAAGGAGAGTGATATGATAATTTATATTAATTTTTAAATTTTTTGGGTAAAATTTCAAATTGTCAAATGACACCTAGTTTACATATTTCTTAGAAAGTAAACATCTCTATAGCATAAGGATTTGTCTCTTCTCATGTCTTTTCCTGTCCAGCATCCTCCAACCATATCTACCAGATGGAGACGCAAGGCGATGGCGAGGAGGGAGCCACGTCTGTGGAGTTCAATAGCCAAACAAACGACACCGATATATGTCATTTTGGCCAAGCGGAGGTAAGTAACAAAAAAAATTTTAATTTTATTTTGAACTGCATACCCAGATTTGGATCCCTTGTCTCCCACCTTTTTCGGAAACTCACAACTCAATCCCCTCCCTCTCTCTCTCTCTCTCTCTAGACCTACATTCTTGTGCCTCCCTCCTCATCAACAAACCCAGCAACGACGGTGGAAGGCTTCCAGTGTCGACATTTTAGCATCCCTAGACTCCATCGTTTGAGAAGTTTTGTATACCCAAACAATTGTAGACACTAAATGTCAGATTTGTTTATTTTCTTTTTTCTTATTTGTTTTTTTTTTTTTTTTGTATAAATCCATTCCAAGTGTATGATGAAATGCCTCAATCAACATATATATATATATATATATTTCAATAAGTTTTTCATTGAACAGATTTTAATATATCATATTGTAAATAAGTTTTTCATTTGTATTGAGCAAGTGCAAGCATTCTTCATATTTGAATATATTATTAATTAATATATCAATTTTGAACAAGTGCAATCAATAATACAGTATATATCAGTTTGTTCAAAACTATATAATATAGGATTAATTACCTAAAAGTCCTATATACATATTTGGTAGTAGCTTAGGTCCTGCCAAAAAGTTTTTGAACCAGTAAGTCTCATTTATAGGTACAAAGACGTTTTGCCCTTTAATTCCAAAACTGAGAATGTTCTCAATTTCAAAACTGAGAATGTTCTCAATTTATAATTATCAAAACTAAGAAATTTCTCAATTTTTTTCTAGTATGAACTAAGAATATTATCAAAACTAAGAAATTTATAATTATCAATTTTGAGAAATTTCTCAATTTTTTTCATAATTAAAATTGAGAATATTATAAACTGAGAAGGTTCTCAATTTCAAAAAACCCCACATCTCTCTCTCTCTCTCTAATAGCAATGGCATTTGTGAACTCAGTGAAAATCAAAACCTCACAATCAATGGACTCATCGCCTTTTGGACGAGTCTCCGACGCCGACTCTAAGTCCTCATCTTCCGATGAACTCTCATAAGCAATAGCCGCAGATCTACCCAATTCTTCACCCAACCCTCCCAGAGACCTCGAATTTCAGGTGGTAACGAGGCAGATCGGCAGCGATAGAGATAGGTAGATCTGTTCAAAGACAGATCAACAATAACCTCAACCTCACGCATGAGCCACTTGCGGATTTGAGTTCGTTATCTTCATCAACGACAACGACACCGCAGATCAGAGTAAGGGAAGGAGGCGGTGATTCTGGTGGCGGAGCTGGATTTCCAGCAACGAAGCTCCATTGAGGACGTGGATGAAAGGCTTGAGGACGAAAGGGAGAGGGAAGGCGACATAGAGACAGCTCGTCTAGAGTTTGTTGGAAGGATAATTTGGTCTATTAAAAATTAATGGGACTTGAAGGAGCAAATAATTTTATCTAGGACTGCCACGACCCAAACCCGCCCCTAAAAGTTTGGTCCATGACCAGCATGTAGATAGGTCTCAAAACAAATTTCCAAAAATAGTTATTCAAATACGAGGCCTTAGCGGAAGCAAATATCTATATAAGATAACATCCATTGAGCTTGTGCATACATACTGGCTTAAATAGATTTAAGCATTTAAATACGCTTCTATACTTATATATACAATCACAAAATTATACAGATCTCACACACACACACTTATATAAGACTCCATAAGTTACATGATTCCTAGTAATCAAAATTAAGGCCTCAACACGGAGGCTTACCCCAAGTAGCTTGACAAAGAGGCGGCCTTCAATGCAATTCTAGTGTTGGTCCCCAAAGGCTCACCTATATGAAAATTTATATAAAAACTGAGTGAGCAAGGCTCAGTGAATAATAGCAATGTAAGGAGGTTAATTAAACAAGCATAGTCTTAGAGAATATAAATATGCATCTCAAACCATACACAAATCTTAATCATATTCATATTTTAGAACGGTCTCACGCCCACATGTAATACAGAACGGCCTCGGGCCCACATATGATACGAAACGGCCTTAGGCCCAACATATTATACAGAATGACCTTAGGCCCACATCTCGACAGTTGTCCACACATTGGAGGGTAGGTAGAACATCGACATGTACACTACCTCCCTTGGCCGCTGGCCATGAATCATAGTCAATTCGAATCATATTAGGGTCGGTGAGACATCGGCATGTCATCACCTCCTTCAATCTTAGAGTTGTCCATACTCCGTGGCTTGTAACTGAACAGCCTCGGGCCTATCACTAGCATAGCAGAACGACCTTGACCTACAACACAATGCACATAGCATAATATGATAATAAAGCCAATCACTTTCTTATTCTTTAATCAATTAGCCATGGTGGTTCTAAATTCATTAGTCTTCAATAGGTCATAATCCATGTCTCAAAAAATAGGAGAAATCGATAGAAAAATGGTTTAGATGAAGAAATGGTATAGAACCAGTAGACAGAAAGTGAACAATCATCACTAAATTGGGCATATCTATTTGTGTACTAAGAATTTGGGAGTGAAGCCACCACCATTGGAAACTAGACTTTCGGGGCTTGAATTTAGGCTCAAGAATCACCCAAAACGGAGTCCGGATGCAAAAGATATGCTTATTTAAAGTTGGCTGAACAGAGTTATCCCCGCACATGCGGGAATTGGGCCGCACATGCGGAACCACATGCTTTTTTAGCAGAATCTAGAAATGGATTGCCGCACGTGCGGGAAGACCCGCCGCACGTGTGGCTTTGGGTTAGTTTGCTGTCCGGAAATGTTGTTTGCTCTAATTCTTGCTCTTTCCATTTCTAAGCTTGGTTTCTAACTCAAATCACCCAAAAACATGTAAAATTACACCACAATATGATAAATTAACATCAATCAAATGTAATTTCATTTCAAAGAAATCAATTTTTGCCTCAATGTTCATGATCAATGCTTTATCTTTCATAAGCTTCACGGTTCTCAAAGCACAACCCACAAATTCACTTGATTCTTGCATGATCGTGTTCTTTGAACAATCTAAAGTTCATTTCATGGTATCCATAAGGTTGAGCTTCAATGATGAACAAAATTATAGAACTCAAATTTTAATTCCTCAAATTTAGCTCAAGCAAATACGTACATAAAACCCTAACCCAAATGGATTCAAATCTTCCAATATCTTTATGATTTCACCAAATTGATGCTTTAAACATAAGGTTTCAAGATAGGTTTTCATACCTAGTTCAATCTTTGTCCTTCTTCTCAGTTCTCTTCAATTTCCTCAAGCCTCCATAGTTGATCTCCTTCTTCTCTCTTCAATCTCTTCAAGTTTATCCTCAAGCTTCCCATGGATGGTGAGCTCTCTCTCTCTCTCTCTCTCATAGAGAAGCTTCCTCTCTCCTTTGGTCTCTTTTCCTCTCGGTTCTCTCCCTCAGATATTTTGTTTTTGACACCAACATGATGAGTCCCTCCACTCATATGGCATATCTAAATATATACACACACACATAAGCTTATCACAATAGGGAGAGCCAAACGCACCCTTACGAATCGTATGAAATCAAATTTCAATTAAACTTTTCAGATGACTCTAAAAATTATGCTGATCATAAATATAACCCCTATTCTGGTTTCTGAAGCCTCTAAAGCCCTCAATTTGCAGTACAAGGTTAACCACCTAAACATGCATTAACGAATTAGACGAATTAAATTTCCAATTAATTTTCCCAAGTTGTTTTAAAAATTCCCATTAACATATGCAAGTACTCAATTTTGATTTCTGAACCCATTAAGGTCGGTAATTCCAATTTTAAAGTCGTAACTCAACAGATAATGTTTCAATTCAAAAGATATAATCACATTAAAGCACATTAACTCATAGGTAAATAAGGATAATTTCTTATACGCATTTTGGGGTCGTTGCAAGGACTTAATGGATTATAAGTTCACAAAATGGGACTTATATGTAAATGGCCCAATAATATATTAGTTTGCTCAATGATATATTAACTGATAGGTTCACATGATATATAATGTTCAATAATATAGTGGGAGCATATATATGTTGATAATTTTGATTATCATAATGAAGGCTTGGCTATGAAAAACAAAGCATTAATAATATAATGTTCTCAAAAAGCATTAAGATGATTGGTTCAATTGTTTCATTATGTTCCATGAACTCAATGAATATGTGTATATATATATATTGTAAACAAATTTGAAATATCTCAATGAATATATATATAGAGAGAGATTTTAAACAGATTTGATATTAGGTTTTGAAATAGATTAGGGTTTTAAATAGATTGGGATTTTAGGTATTAAAAATTACAGTGTCTGGTATATTCTTTTTGGTGTTGAAAAACATTAAATCATTGAACATAACCTTTATGGAAGATGGTTACAAGAGGCATCTTGTACTTATTTAATCATTTAAGAAAATTACCTGTCTAAATATCATATTTACTCATGTTTTGCTTTCACATATTTCAATGGATAATCATGTTTACTTTTTTGCATTTTAGGTGTTGCATATATTGAAGATAGATGATTTAACAATTGTTACCCAAATGGATGTTCATGGCAAGGATGATTTACGGTGTAAATCCATACTAGGTATGGAATTTGACTTTGAACAATCGGCTTATGATTTTTATAATTCTTATGGAGGAAGAGTTGGATTTAGTATTAGAAAAGAATATGCTCACAAAAGTAAGACCGGTGAAATTACTTCAAGGACAATTGTTTGTTCTAAGTAGGGTCTTAGAAAATCTGATAAAAAAGATTTTGTTGTAAGGATTCCTAAGGTGGAATGGTGCTTTGATAAGTATTAAATTAATTAGGAAAATTGGGAAGTATAGAGTTATCCATTTTGTAGAAACACACAACCATCCCCTTGTAGTAAGTGCATGTGCTCATCTGCTTCCTTCCCAGAGAAAATTTTCCACCCCTCAATATATTGAAATAGATTTGGCAGATGACTGCGGGATACCTCATAGGTCATCCTATGAGTTAATGGGTAGAGAAACAGGTGGAAGGGAATGTGTTGGGTTTTTGAAAAAAGATCAAAAGAATTATTTAAGAACAAAAAGACAAAGAATGTTGAAATTTGGTGAAGCAGGGAGCATATTGAAGTATTTTCAAGATCAAACTGTACAAAATCCTTCATTCTTTCATTTTGTGCAGTTTGATACTGAAGAGCAAAGACAATATTTTTTGGACAGACACTAGAATGATAATTGACTACGGTCAATTTGGGGATGTTATAACATTTGACACAACATACAAGATTAATAAAGAAAGCCAACCTTTTGCTATTTTCATTGGCTTCGTTAACCATCAAGAGACCATCATTTTTGGAGCTGCATTGATGTATGATGAAACAGCCGATTCGTTTATATGGTTGCTTAAAACATTTTTAGAGGCAATGTCAAATAAACATCCTAAAACCTTTTTCACATATCAAGATGCAACAATGGCTAAGGCTATTTCATGTGATGCCTAACACATATCATAGGCTATGCACATGGTATATGATGCAAAATGTTGTAAGACATATAAGTGACATTTTTAGAGGTTCTTGGTGGGGGTAAGAAGTGTTTTGGGAAAGTTTATGGATGAGAATGAGAGGAAGAGGAATATTTTGCAGCTTGGAATGATATGTTAGATGAATATGATGTTCGTGATAATTCTTGGTTGCAAAGCATTTTTCATTTGAGAAAAAAAGGGTTAGGTCATATGTTAGGTGGACATGGTCAGGAGGGATGAAGAGCACACAACTTAGTGAAAGCTTAAATGTTGATTTGAAAGAGTACTTGAGATTAGATTACAATTTGATTCAATTTTTCACTCACTTTGAAAGGATGCTTAATGAGAAACGATATAAGGAGTATGAAGTTGAGTATGCATTATCATATAAGTTGCCCAGGATAAAAGTCTAAGTTATGATGTTGATTCAGGCAGAAGATGTTTACACAAAGACTATCTTTGAAGAATCTCAAGATGAATATGTGGGTTCACTTGAGTTATACATAGCAAATTGTGTTCACAAGGATGATTGTTTGTTTTATATTGTCAAAGCATATCAACAGTTTACAATGCGTGAAGTGAAGAAAGACAAAGATGGTAATTTGTCTTGTTCTTGTAGGTTGTTTGAGATGAGAGGAATATTGTGCAGTCATGTTATTAAGGTTCTTAAAGATGAAATGATAATAATGGAAATTTCAAGCCAATATATCCTGAAAAGGTGGACCAAATTAGCAAGAGCGAAAATTGTCCAAGATTACAAAGGATGCAACATTGAAGTTGATCCTAAGTTGGAACAGAGTAGCAGATACAAGTCATTGTGCTCCCTTTTACTATGATTCCATCCCAGGCATCTGAATTGGAAGAACCATGTCACGACCCAAACCCGCCCCTAAAAGTTTGGTCCATGACCGGCCTGTACATAGGCCTCAAAACAGAATTTTAGAATAATATCTAACCACATACGGGGCCTTAAGCGGAAGCAATATCAATAAAAGACAACATCCATTAAGCTTGTGCATACATGATGGCTTCATTAGATTTAAGCATTTAAATACATTCCCAGAGTTACATATACAATCATAGAATTTATCTAGATCTTACATACACTTACATAAGACTTAATAATTTATATGACTCCCAACACAAACTAAGGCCTTCACATGGAGACATACCCCAGGTGACTTCGCAGACAGGCAAACCTCAGTACAACTCTAGTGTCAACCCCCGATGGCTCACTTACATAAGTATACATAATAACGGGGTGAGCAAGGCTCAGTGAATAATAGTAATGTAAGGAGGTTAATTAATTGAGCATAGTCTTAAAGAGTGTAAATAAGCTCATCAAGTCATATACATATCTTATTCATAATTATATCTCAAAATGGCCTCCGGCCCACATGTGATACAGAACGGCCTCCGGCCCATATAAGATACAAAATGGCCTTAGTCCCACAGATAATACAGAACAGCCTCGGGCCCATATAAGATACAGAATGGCCTTAGGCCCATAGATAATATAGAACGACCTTAGGCCCACATAACGACAGCTGTCCACACATTGTAGGGTAGGTAGAACACTGACATGTACACTACCTCCCTTGGCCTCTGGCCATCAATCATAATCAATTTACATTATAACGGCCTCAGGTCCACTTTTATTAACAGAGACAGAATGACCTTAGGTCCATAACAGTGCCATTGTTCAATTATGTCCGTTAATTCAATCAGAGCATAATAGCAGTTGTATATGTCATTCACAAGTAACAATACATAAATCATAACGTGAAACATATCGTTACACTACTATTACTCACAGTGATAGGTTTCTGGTAGCAGTGGGACGATGTCCTTGTCTTGACCTACAAACACAATGCACATAGCAGATTATGAGAATAAAACCAATCTCTTTCTTATTCTTTAATCAATAGCCATGGTGGTTCTAAACTCATTAGTCCTCCATAGGTTATAATCTATGCCTCAGAAAATAAGAGGAATCGATAGGAAAATGGTTCAGACGAAGAAACGGTACAAATCGGTAAATAGAAAGTGAACAGTCGTCACTAATTTGGGCATAACTATTTTTTTATTAAGAATTTGAGAGTGAGGCCACCACCATTGGAAACTAGACTTTCGGGGCTTGATTTTAGGCTCAAGAATCACTCAAAACGGAGTCTGGATGTAAAAGATTGGCTTATTCAAAGTTGGCTAAACAGAGCTGTCCCTCACACGTGCGGAAAATAGAGCCGCACATGCGGGAATGGGGCTGCACGTGCAGGACCACGTGCCTTTTTAGCAGAATCAAACTTGGTTTTGGGCATGGACTGCCGCACGTGCGGGAAGACCTACTGCACGTGCGGCTCTGGGCAATTTTTAGTCTGAAAATGGCTTCTTGTTTTGGAACTTCTCATTTTCAAGGTTAAACCTCAAATTCATGTAAATCAAAGCCCAAAACTCTTTAATACATGATAAATTTTGCATTATTAACTTCCATCAAGCATCATAACCTCAAAATACTACTCAATTCCCAAGCACAAAAACAAGGTTAAGAATTAGAACACAAAAGCATAAAATAGCCATGGTTTGGGGTTCAAGCTCACTTCTTTCATATTTACATATATCTTCATTCATATATAGCTAACCATGCAAAACCTCAAGATTGGAGCTCAATTTCCCATAATAAACCTTAAGATAAACAAATATAAAGAATCTAACTCTTCAATCAAGCAACTCTTAAGGAATCAAGATTCAATTTCATGAAGAGTATTCATTTAAACTTATATTTCTCAACCCCAACCCAATTAGGTGGTTACTCTTCATTTTAGATCATGAATTTAAACTAATAATAGATCAATCTCAAGGGGTTAAGTTGATTTCACATACCTTGAGCCAATCTCTTGAAGTCTACTTTAATTTCGTCAATTTCCCCATCTTTCTTCTTCATTCTCAAGCTCTTCCTTCCTTCTCTTTGAGTTCTCTCTAGAACTCTCTCCCCTCCCCTCTCTCACGTGGCTTTCCCTTCCCTCTAGATATTTTTGGTTCTAAGAGATGAGTTCAACAACTCATAAGGCATCTATTTATATAAATATACACACATACAAGCTTAACACAATAGGGAGAGCCAAACGTGGCCTTTTGAATCGTATGAAATCAAATTTCAATTAAACTTTTCAGATGACTCTAAAAATTGTGTTGATCATAAATATGTCCTCCATTCTGATTTCTGAAGCTTCTAAAGCCTTTAATTTACAGTACAAAGTTAACCACTCAAACGTGCATCAACGAATCAGATGAATTAGATTTCCAATTAATTTTCCCAATTAGTTCTAAAAATTCCCATTAACATAACCAAGCACTCAATTTTGATTTCTGAACCCGTAAAGGTCAGTAATTTCAATTTTAAAGCCGTGACTCAACATATAATTCCTCAATTTGAACAGATATCATTAAATTAAAATGCATTAACCCACAAGGACATAAAAGTAATTTCAGATACGAATTTTGGGGTCGTTACAAAACATATGAAGATTATGTTCAATAAGGGAAAAAATTGCTTGCACTTGTTCAAAATAAGTTACATCTACGTATCACCAATGGACCACATCATATGAATGATGCTAGCTCTATAACGGGAACGAATGAGGGCAGTGAAAATGTCATTCAAGCGAAGGGACCGAAGAAAAGGATTGACCCCATTCGTGGAAGGCGACGGATTAAAAGTAGCTTGGAAAAGGCATTGGAGACATCAAGAAAGAAAAAACGTATTCAGGTATTATTTAATTTTTTTTATTATTATCTTTACATTCTATAATTTTTTCAATTTATGCTACTTGATTTTATCTAATTTCACTTTATAGGATGTACAAACATCTTCAAATATGCTCCCACATGTGATGCCACAATATGCTCAAGTACCAACTTCAATTCAGGTAATACTTAATTTGTTGTGTTCTTATTTTTACATTTTTTAATTTATTCAAGTTCTTTTGAAGAAATTTCACTTTATAGAATGTACAAATATCTCTGAATATACTCCCATATATGATGCAACCATATGCTGAAATACCAAATTCAATGCCTTGGACATGGAATGGAGAGCCTCAACATACCAACTTCCAAGCCTTACTTCAAGAATCTACTTTGCTTCAGTCATTGCAATGCTTGACAATTACACATTACAATCAGGAATGTAACATGAATTATAGTGGATGTCCTTCAGTTATATGATTTGAACTCGTTGTGATTATGTTTTTTTCTCTGTAAGTTCCCAATGTCAACATTATTCGGAATTCCCATACACCAATATATCCACAAATTCTAAGAGAGCAATGAAGATTGTTGCAAGTGAAAGATTTTTATTAATGTTGTTGATGACAAGCTATTGATGAATTGAACTATGTTGTAACCATCGAATGGTTTTTTTTTGTCAACCTTAAATTTGGGAATGTTTATTGTCAATTTGGATTGTGAACAATTTTATTGCTATATGGTGGATTGAATCCTAGAAGTGATGTTTTTATTGTTATGGAATTTTATTTTTGAGGCAATGAAGAGAATCTCTCAAGAGTTGATTTTGTAGGGCCTGCTGTTGGTAAGCATATTTGATGATGTTTGTAGATATTGTTGATGAGCATATTTGATGATGTTTCTAGATATATATGAATTGAGAGTTAAACAATTTTGTTTTATTATTATTATTTTTTATTGTTATGTGAGGTGGGTATGGGATTGTTTACAGGGGTTGCTCTATTTTTTTAGGATCAACCACATGAATAATGTTCCACCATCACCCTTTATTAAGGATTGCTCTATTTTTTGCTGGCTCACTTTTGGACTTTACGTTTCTTTTGTCCTATTGAGTTGCCTGAGTTGGACTGCATTGCTTCTTATTTGCAATGTGACGTTCTTATAGTGACTGCCTCCGCAAAGTCCTTGGTTATGTTGTCACATTAAGGTAGTTATTTTGTGTCTTCAATTCATATGTTTGTAATGCTGATTTGAGATGGTGGGACACATTTTTTAGAGTGGTTGTTGTCATCTGTGGTTACAGATATTGTTGCAAATTTATATTGGTGATAGGCAACAGAATTTTTGCAAAGCAGTTAGTTGGTTAACCCTGTTATTAAATATCCTTAACTTTAGAAAACTTTGTCCCAAACATCATTTAACATGAATTTTTTATGGCTTTTTTTGTGAATTTTGTTTGACGCGCATGAATACGTCCATATTTTTCCATTTTGTCTAACTATGTTTTACTTTTTTACAGTCTCCAGATTATATACATGCTTATCTGAGGCTTGCTTCCATTGAAAAAGATCGAAATAATATTCAGATAAGCATTGAGCTGGGTGTTATCCCGCCCCCCCATGCATTCATATTCTGCAATTTACATTTTATTGTATGTTTTTATTTTGTAGATTGTTTATCCATAACGGTTTTTGCATAGATTGTTGATGCTTTGAAGGTTGATGACAAGTGCCCAAATGCATTACTGATGCTTGGTGACTTGGAGCTAAAAAATGATGACTGGGTTAAGGCAAAAGATACCTTCAAGGCTACTAAGGATTCAAGTGACAAGTGTCCAAATGCATTACTGAAGCTTGCTTTGGGTTTGTTGATTTTTTTACAACATTCACAAAAACATACATGCATTTCAAAACCAAATGTATAAGTTTACAACATCCACTTGAACATTAAAGAAATTAACACCATTAGCATACTAAAACTAGTACACACTATGCTTGTCATTGAAAGTAATTTCATAGCTCCTTCTTTTGCCTTGAGGCGCTCCAAACTTTGCTCCAATTTGTCCAAAGCTTCATTGTTTCTTTCACAATTATTCCTCTCTCATCTTCATTCTTCCTATGAATAGGATTAGGCCTTCATTGGATATTTGATGCATTGCCATATTGGCTAGCAGGTGCGTACCATGCAAAGTAATCGCACATGCTATTTGCACACTTGAAGTAAAGCCTCTCTGGATTTTTCTATGAGTCTAATATCTTAACAGCCGCTTTTTTGCCACATTTGTAACTTTGATTTTCGAAAAGGTGGCCATCGTTGCTTGAACTAGTGGAGGGGTAAGCCATTGACATGTTACTCCTAATAGTAGCCTTTCATGAAATAGTTAGTGCATTATTCAAAAAAAATAAAATAAAAATACAATGTCAATGTGTCAATTAATGCTCTACTTAGAAAATGGAGGACCCTAATAAGGATTGGGAATCGATTTCCATTAATAATGTCAAATGGCCCATAGAATGAAAAAGAAACCAAGAAAATAGAAAATGGAGGACCTTAATGGTTATGGATCTCAGGGCTATGTAGCACTTGTGCCCTTTAAACTATTGGAAAGTGTATTAAATCCTTTATTTCATTTTGTGAGTCTTTGGAGTTACAATTCGATTTAAATATGTTGGGATTATTTGTTCACGCTTGTTTACTTTGAAAAGTTCTTTGGAAATTTGGAAAATTTGTTTTGGGGTTGACCCTTGCCTTCCTGGGGATCGACACCACCTTGTTGCCTTGCTCTTAGTGCCTCTGCTGGTTTTTGGGGTCGACACCTGAGTTCCTAGGGTCGACCCTTCCTTTGCTATTTTTTTGTTTTGGGTGCATTCTGAAATAAAGGGTCGACACCACTGGTTCTAAGGGTTGACCATTGTCCTCTGCACACATTAGTGTCTCAGCTTTTCTTCCTAAAGGGTCGACACCTCTGTCTAAAGGGTCGACCCCTGTGAGTAAATTTCCAGATTTTGATTCAATTTTTGGGCCCTACTTTTAGGGGTTTTAGCTTATTCTTTTCATTGACCTTGGGGCTATTATTCTAGTACTACCTTGCTGTTATCAATAGGCTCCAAACACTTGTTCACTTCACTTTTCCTTCTCTCTTCTCTCCCTACATCGTGAGTTCCTCTTTTCTCTCTCTAAACTCAAATTTTTTCACTTAGATCTTTAGATCTACTCACCTAGAGTGATCTTTTCACTTTGGTCCTTTGAGAAAGATTGTAGATCTCATCAAGGGCCTCCTTTTGGTCCGAATAGTTCGTGGTTTCATCGCTGGTGATTTTTGGGTTGTTTTCTCTTCACTTCAAGAGGTAGGGGCTTCTAGTTCTCCTTTAATACTCTCATTTATAGGTAGATTTGTGGTATTTTTTTTATTTTTTATATATAAATACAAAATCTATATTTTAAGCATATTGTGACAAATCATGAGATTTGGGGGTGTAAGGTTTGAAGTGTTGGGGTTTACTTGTTGGGTTATGAATTTAGGTGTATAATTAATAAAAGAGTTGGAATAATAATAAAAAAAAAGTGTTTGGGTGAAAAGCTTTAATCTCTCTTAAAACCCTAGCTTGGTACATAAAGACAATTAATGGTTTTGCCTAAAGTGAAAGTAGAATCATGAAATTGAGGTGTTAAATTGTACATATACAAGTTTAATTGAATTTTGGAAGTGTTTGAAAATTTATGTAAAGGTTGCGATTGAACTCTTATTGTTGATCTTTTAAACTATGTTACAATATGAAACCAAATCTGGGTAAATGAATTGTTAATGGTATGCATGATATGAGATTTTTGATAAAATGACGAAGTGAATATTTAAGAATTTCATTGTGTTATGTTGAATTGGATTAAGTTATGTTAAATTGTGTTAAGTCTAGGTTGGGTTAAGATGAGTGTGAGTAATGATAAATGGGAGATTGTGAAATATGACGTTGTTTTATGAATGAGTTGTATCAAAGAAATTAATGTTGGGGATTTAATTTATAATCTCCCATAGTAATTGATAAGCAATGTGTTGTGAAAATTGAATTTGAAGACTTGATAATAATATGGAAGAGTAAAGAAATCGTATGAACCGAAGAATTGTGAACACTTTAAAGATGAATCTTTATGCCTCAATGGATATGCTGTTATATTTTTGTAATGAAAATAATAAATGACTTGATGGATAATAGAAAAGGGTGGTCGAACATAATGTGTACTTGTTATGTAAATTGAATTTTAACATATGGTGGATGTGTTTTGAACTAATATGTTACGGGAATAATAGAACGAATGTGTTATGGGAATAATAGATGATGTGTCGGCTTTGCCCACTAATCACAATAACGGATGACTCGAGAAAATTTATGGAATGTAATGTTGTTTTGGGATCTGTTTCCCGCCGTATTTTGAGCCAACAAAGCATGGCGCTTAAAATAGGTTCCGCCTTCCTTCTGGAGTACTGCCCGATAAAGCGTGTGGTATGTTTGGATATGTCAAGTTTCCGCATTCCTTCCTGCTTGTGACCGGTAAAGCGTGAGGTTCCACATTCCTTTAGGTTTGTGACCGGTAAAGCGTGAGGTTCCACGTTCCTTCTGGCTTGTGACCGATAAAGCGTGTAACTCATGGAGATGACTTGTTAATGGATCCGGTATTTGATATGACATTATTTGAAAGAATGGAAAATGAAATGATAATTGGATTACAGGTTAGTGATGATGAACTCACTGAATTGCTTGTGACTATAAGGGAAGATTATGAGTTTTGTTTTGTAAATAATTGAGGAATTAAATTAAAAAGGGTTTGTTATTCTTGTGTTATGTTTGAACTCTAATTGATAATGTAAATGTTAATGTGATGTAATTGTTAGACAAGTGGGAGTTAAGTGTATGAGGATCGTCTTTTTGAATATAAAGGAAATTTGGATTTTTGGGGTCATGTAGTTATAGTAATTGGAAATAGCATAAGGGGGAAACGGAAATGAAATGAGGAATATTAAAATAAAAATGAAATGAGAAATAATTTGGAATCAGGTTCATAAATCTATGATGATGTTCTTTCTTAAGTGTACTTATTTTCAAAAAGAATTTACGGCTTCCTAATGATGAGAAACAACATTTATAGCAGAGAGTTTTCTTAGGTGTTCAAATGAAATTTTAAGAAAAAGATACTCTACGTATAATATTTTGAACTTACAAAACATCACCTTATTATATGGTATCACCCTGCATGCATGATAATTTCTATCTATGTGATAGTTATTGTTTTAGAACTATGAGATTTCCTATTAGGCAATAGTGCTCACCCCTCATTGTTTTACTCTTTTTTTTTTTTTAAGGAAAGGAAAGTCGGACTCATTAGTTGAAGAGTGATGGAGTCCATGTATCTCTTATGTGTAATCTCATAGTAGATGTGAAGGAAATGAATTTTGTACATTGATGTTTGTAATTATTTATTTGTAACTCCGTAGCGGAAGCTTGGCATGTTTTATTGTTATTATTGTATTCATTGAGAGAGGAAGCAGGTATTATCATGTTTCTATTACTCAAGGGTAATAGATATGTATAGAAAAAAAAGGACCTAAATTAAAGGCTTTTGGTAATGTTTTCGAGTAATTACAAATTTGGGGTGTGATAACTTGGTATCAAAGCTAACCGGGTTTGAAAACCTGGAGCTCATGGGAAGTGGTTTTTACCACAAAGGGTTGGCTTCGCTTGGTGAGGACGTTTGCATGTAGGAAGTAGGAGGTGTAGGACATTATGTGTTGCGTTGTGTGAGCATGAGTTGAGTTCCAAGGTTAGTGCTTGTGGCCGGCTAGCTTACTTTGAGATCTCATCGGAAACGCGTCTTGTGGTGACCGGTGCGTATTTTGCTTTGTTATCTTCAGTTATGTTAGAATTATCGTTGTTAAGATGTCGGGTAAGTTGTTGTTGAAAATTTTTTCTATTGTGGTTGTCTCGATTATGAGTTTTCACTCGTTTCGGGGGGTGAGAGGTCCGCTCCGGAGTGTTGGGAGAGAAGCTGAGGATTTTCCGGGCTGGAAGGCCAGGGCCGCACGTGCGGGGCCCAAGGCCGCACATGCAGGAGGTCAGGCCACACGCGCGGGAAGCAAGGGAGAGGGCTGTGTGCACACTGCCTAAAAGGCAGGTGCGGAGGTGAGGTGCGGGAGAGGACCGCACGTGTTGGGGTGAGAGCCGCACATGCGGAAGGCGCTCCGCACGTGCGGCCAGGCGCGTTTTCTGTCTTGTTTTTCCTGCTTTACAGCTATGTATTTGTCTTTTGCTCTTTTTCTTTCATTTTTCTGATTTGGCCTCTCTCTATATCATTGTTCTCTCTTTTTCTCTCATCTCTCTCTATCGAAACCCTCAAATCCTTACATATCCTTTGGATCTCAAGAATCCATTGGGATTTTGGTCCTAGTTCCTTATACCAAAATGATGAGCATGTCGAGGGCATCGTCTTGACCGGTGGAGATCATATTTCGGCGATGTTGATTTTTGAGCTCCTTCTCCTCTTCTCTCTTGAGGTAGGGATTTCTTTGATCTTTTTCAATATCTCTTTTATAGATAGACATGTGGTATTTTCTATTGCATAAAAACCATGTTGTTGCGGATCTTTTTTGGAAAATCATGAAGGGGGGATCTATGTGTTGATGTGTAAGGTTAAGATTTGGGAAATTAGTTGTTGTTGGGTTAAATTAGGGAGTGGTTTGGCATGTTCATGTTTAGAGGGAGATAAAGCCTAAATTTTATAATTTTGCTTAATGAGTATGAGGGATTGAAATAATGAACTAACCATGTTATGAATTTTGGAAACTTGAATAATAATTTAGTAGTTTATTTGAGATTTATTTGGGTCTTATGATTTAGCATTAACTTGTGATGGGTTGATTATAGTTAAATATAACGAATTGATAATTTGTTAATTGTGAAAAAGGGGATTTAACCATGAGATTAGGAATTTTGGGTAATGCCCTTGTTGAGTTAAAATTGAGCGGGTTATGACTTTGTTGTCCGTGGGTTGAGTTTTTGGATTAAATAGAAGAAAGGAGTCTCATTTATTTTAAATGCATGTATATAAAATTTGGGTTTTGTGAATTGGAGAATTTTGGAAATAAATTGTGAAAGAAGAAGTGATTTTAAAATTCTTTTTATTGAGAAAAGAACTTTAAGTAATAGATGAAACTTGAAGTATTGTGTTGTTGGCTTAAAACCTCCTGAGAATTGGTTGATGGTATCATGTTTTTAATACATACTGTTAGGGGTTTTGTCCTTGGTCATCGGTGGAGGATGGCACCATGAATGTTGAAATGATTATGTGTCTGTAGTACACTTGTGTTATCTATGAATGTTGTATGAAGTGATGGTTGGAAAATATGTAATCCGCTGAGAATCAAAGGTACCATTACCTTTCAGCTAGCGCCTGGAGAATTGGCAGATGTACCATTCCCTTCCAGCTGGTGTCTGGTAAATTGGTATTTCATTGTGGAAAGATGTATCATTGGCTTACCATGCTTCAGGCAGGTAGAGCAAGGATTATATATCATTGTTGTCTCAGTTTGACTGTGTGTGTCATGTTTTATGATGATTATGATTTTGTAAGGTTGTATTGTCTTATATGTTGAGTAGATGTGTTCATGCATATTTGAACGTGCTAGAGAGTGGTTGAGGGAGTTTCCTACCATAAATTATTTTATTGAAGGTATATCGTTAAATTTTGAGTTTAAGATTGAGAATGTGATGAACGTGTGGAGACAAACTTTGGTTCTATATTGGGTATAAATAATGCGAAGAAATCGAATTTGGTGAACGTGCTTTCAAAAAGAAAGAGATAAAACGAATATTATGTGGTATTTTGTCACAAATGGAAAGTACGATTATCGTGTAATAATCGTTTAAATGGGAAATGGGTAATGAAGGCGAACCTTGGTGTTGTTGAATAAACTGAATGTTTTTTAGAAAAGTATTTATGTAAGTGTACTTTGGTTATAAAATGTCACATTATTTATATGGTATGTGACTAGCATTCATGATCATAGCTTTCGGTAAATTGTTATTGTTAAGGATCATGTTGAGATCCCTACTGGACTTTATGTTCATCCCACGTTGCTAATCCTTTTTTAGGTGAATATTGAGATGTGCTACAAGGTCATGGATCTTCCTTATTTGTTGGCCCCAAGGCCTCTTATGTGTAGACGGAATGCCATTGATATAAAAGGGTTAAACCCTTCCTCTTGATTTAAATGATGTAAGCCTACGGACAATTTATTTAAATATAAAGTCATGTTGCATTCATTTTATATTCGAATGAGAGAATTCTTACTTATGTATTCCTTGTATAAATAATGAGCTTCTGTATGCTATATATGAAATTGAATTTACAATAATGGCCTTGGTGATAGAAATCCGAGTAATAAAAAGTGGGGTGTGACAACTTGGTATCAGAGCGAGCTGAGTTTGAATACTTTGGACTCGTGGGAAGTGGTTTTTACCACAAAAGGGTTTACTATGCTTGGTGAGGACGTTGCATATAGTTAGGATAAATGTTAGGACTTATATGTTTCATTTATGTGAGCATGGGATTGAGTTTCTTGGATAGTACTTGTAGCCGGTAAACTTGCTTTGAGGTCCTATTGGAAACACGCCTAATCAACGTGGTTTTTAATAGGAATTCTTTGGGAGTTTCAGAACAAGTGGCTATCTTTGTGGACTTGATTTAGTTAGGTTCTTGGATGTTTAATTGTTTATATGCTTTGGGAATTATATGTTTTGGGGGTTAAGTGTATCTTGTTGCTTAGTGGTGGTGAGTGTGTGTGTCTCTAGGAGGTTGTTGCGATGTGCACTAAGTTGGTTTTTTTTGGGATTTTATAGGATGTCTACACGAGGGAATAGAGGGCAGATAAGTAGTAGAAATGTCAGTAGGGACACGGTAGTTCCCTTATCACCTGCTGTTACAGCATCGACTGTCGATGAGGAAGTTGCACGCGAGGTTGTGAGAGCGGTGCAAGACGCTCTAGCACGCAACGAGGGGGACAACGGGCATACCCTTAAGCTTACTAAGGAATTTCTTCGCTCCAATCCACTGGAGTTTTTAGGGAAGGCAAAATTGCTGGAAGCGGAGAGTTGGTTAGAACAGATTACCAAGACCCTTGATATGCTCAGAGTCGAGGACGAGGGGTTGAGGGTTTCTTTGGCGAGTTTCCAGTTGAAAGGGGATGCGGATTATTGGTGGAAGTATATGAAGGGCACAGTAGATGCCACATGGGTTGCGTTTACCGAGGCCTTTTTGGCCAAGTATTTCCCTCATTTTGCTCATGAAAGGTTAAGGGAACAGTTTGTTGAGTTGTGCCAAGATGCTACTCCTTTGGCTCAGTTTGAAATGAGGTTCACTAGTTTGCCGAGGTTTGCTCTAGAGTTGGTGGCAATAGATGAGCGCAGTTGTTATGAGTTTGAGAGAAGATTACGTGATGATATCCGGGAGAAGGTTGTTGGATCTATGTGGAAAAATTATTTTGCTCTAGTGGAGACGACGACCCATGTAGAGGCCATGGTTAGTAGTGTTAGTCGGGTTAGGGAGGAGGTCACTTCGGTAACTCCTACAGTTCATAAGCACTCTACGCTTAGTAAGAGGTGGAGGCGAGCGCATGCTCACTCCCAGATTTGGTCCTTGTCTTCGTCGGGGATTTCGAGCTCATCCGTTGGGGAATCCAGTGAGGTCCGGGCTCCAAATCAAGTTCAGAGTTGGGAGGCTGCTGTTTGTTTTAATTATGGTCAGCAAGGCCATGTTAGACGTTTTTGTCCTTTACGTGTAAGTTCTTCGGGTGTTTCAGAATCTAGTTGGACCTTGTCCCATCAGTCCAGTCGGGGACTATATCGGTACCAGACCCGAAAAGGCCAGGCTTCGAGAGCCTCGCAAGGGTTGACTTTTCAACTAGCGTGGTAGTATCACCCTTGAGAGGGACTTTTGTTTTAGAGATCTATGTTATTAATTGTGAAGCTTTTGTTATTGATCGATATGATGTAGGATGCTAAGGCATCGTGGTTATGTGATGTATATGTATTGTTGTATGTTTACCCTCATGTGTTGGGCATGCAGTGAGTCTTGAACACTCTTTTATATATGTGTGATGAAAAGTTGTTAAGGGTATTGATGATCCTAGTACTATTGTATATTGGATGTTGAATTATGCGATGGTCATGTAATGGCCTTTGATTCTTAATTAGTTTGGAAATTATTTGTGGAAAATGAGAAATCCACAGAACTTTTGTGACTAGCGTAGTGTTATTTTAAGGGCCAAAATTTTAAGGCCCTAATTGTGTTGAGTTTAAGAAAATATGAAACCTTAGAGTTTTGTGAAGGTTGGTGGACGTGATGTGGGAAGGTCTAAGGAAGTGTGGAATTCACATCTTGGTATAGTTAGAATAACACTCGTGTGTGTTGTTTAGTGTCTTGAGTTATCAATTAGTGAGTCTGTTGTGGTCTTATCGACCGTGAATAGGGTTTGTGTTGTGCCAGATTTGGTTATGAGTTAACAATTGTGTGTGTGGGATGAGTTAGGAGTGTTATTAGATTTTGGAGTAGAGTTTTTAGTGGGAAAGGAATTTCATGGGTAGATGCTTGAAATATTACTAGAGTGATGAATGGTTTGTGTTCTCAAGTGATGAGTGTACCATTGGTAAGTATTGTCTTGTGTGACCGGGATCGTGTGATCGCCATTGACCTATTCGGCCTTGTGTTGAAATATAAGAGTGTGTTTGCCACCTAGGCGTGTGAGTAGAATTCCTGTGGGAACAATAGTGGAGTAATGTGTTTTGGGGGAAGCCGAGAAGACTCTAAAAGTATGTGGAATGGTGTTTGGAAACCTGTCTCTAGGTAAACGGTGAGGGAGTGGAATGTAGATGTTTGAGTGCTAGGGGCGAAAGTTCTTGGGTGATTAGTTAAGTTGATCAGTATCAGGGTGGGTGACAGATAGTCACTTTAGAATGGTTTAAATGTGGGTTGTAAAGTTGAACCTTTGGAAATTTAGCACAGATTTAGCTAGCAGGCGGTGTGGTACCGTGGGTTGTACTTGGGGCATTGAGCCTTGCGTATGTGTGTGGTTATCGATGTGCGTTTCTCTGTGTAAGTTTTTGAAACCCGTGAATCGGAGTAAAGTGATAGCTTTTTGATTGGGAACACTCGTAAGCCATCGTGTATCGATGGCCTTTTTGGTTAATGTTTGTATTGGTGTGAAACTTTTGGAGTTGGAAAGTCATGCGTGTTGCATTGTTTTTTTTTTTTCCACCGTGTTTATTTCTATTTGTTGTTATTATAGAAATGCAGTTGTCACATTGAGAAATCACTGTAAGTGTGATAGATGCGATTGGGTGATGGTAGGGATTCACCGGTTGTTGTTGAGGAAACAAATTGAAAAGTGATCGTTGATCTTTGAAACCTTACCAAAAAAAAAATAAAATAAAATTAAAATTTAAGGTATGTTTTGGGAAAATGTTTGCAAAATAAAGTGGTTTTACTTGAAGTTTATGACATAATCTTTGTTGGAAAACGTGTGAATTTGAGTAAATTTTTAGAAAATGTATAAATGAGAAATAAAGTTTTCTTTTGAGATAATATGATCAATTCTCGTTTTAGCTAGTTATGTGATCATTTCGTTATCTTGTGTGGATGATAACTTGCGTGGTAATAATAATGATCTTGACCGAACGGAATGGTATGATTGTGGTAATTTGTGTTGATGGCACGGTTGTTATTCCTGTTAATTAATATTGTGAAAATATTATGTTGATGTAGTTGTGGCATCACCATGTGGGTGATGGGCGTTGTTGGATACTGATAGAGATTCACCGGTTGTTATGTTGGAACAGAATCTGAAATGAACGAATTTTGGGTTTTGCTTGTAAGGCAGAAATTGTATTTTGGCTTGTGATCGATGTAAGATTTGAGCATCTTTAAGAAAATAATTTATATGCAAAGAAATGATTTTTACCAAGAATTGAGAAAATGTTAAATTTTTTTTGGGTTGAGTTGTTAATTATTTTACCTTTATGGATGAGATGATGTAACCTCTTTAATTGAATTACTAATCCAGGCCTTGTGTGTTTGGTTATGTGGGTCGATTGGCATTGTGAGAGCTTGTGATGCCAGAGTTTTGTCTTAGGCCGAATTTTTTTGTAATCCCTTTCTTTTGGTTGGGTTATCTTGAGGTCCTTAGTGAAAACATTATTCCTTTCCATGTTGGCATGTTAAGCGCTCGAGTGTGTTTGGGGCATGTCATGGTGGATGCCTTGGGTGTTCAAGTCGTTGTTGTTCTTGTCTCCATTGACCCAGCGAGTGGTAGGGGTCAAGGAAACGTCTATGAATCTCCTTTTTGTGTTCTTGGTGGGTCAAGTATCCTTGGAGCTTCGAGAGGTCGGACCCAGAGTCGGGAAAGTATTCCAAGTTTGGTTATAGCCGGAAGTTATGTTATCGTAACGCCCCAAATTTCTAGTCCAAATGATAATGCAACAATCATAGCTCTCTTAAAGGAAAATCAAATATAACTTCCCATAATTGCATTACATAATAATAATAGTTCCTCATGTGATATTACATTGATTTAACAAGAAGTAAATAACCAAATAAGCACCCCCAAGGGTTTACAATCTTTTAAGGCTTAAGCCCAGTTACGCAAATGGTTATTCAAACCCACACATACATAGCCCTTGGCTTACAAATAGGATCACAGTAAATGAGAACTTTTGTGTTCTCAACACACATATCTCCATGCCCTCAATTAGGAGGATTCACTACGTCTTTTCCTGCACAAAAATCCGGTAGGGTAAGCATAAAGCCCAGTAAGAAATCCTTAACAAAGTATATACATTTTATACAAGTCTCAAGAGATGAATGCACATGCCATGCTATGTTCTTTTAAAAGTAAGACACATCTTCATCTTGTGAAAATTATCATGCTCAATGATGTCATGCAACTCCAACTATTCAAAATTAACCAATTTAACTCAAGGGGGCGGTAAATACAACTCTGGCAATCCCTAGGTCGGTGTCTGCAAGTAGACTATACAAGTACTACCAATTGTCATTTTTTACCGGTACTAACCGGAAGGCTCGACACCTATCCGCGTGACTTTCTGGCCTTTCACCATAGACACTCAGGCCAACTTAATCAATTTCATCTACACCATCTATCAAGACTTACCACCGTATTTACACCAAAACCATTTCATGAAAATCCACTCCCAACATTCTTTTCTCAACGCAAGGTTTTCAAATCAATGTTCAAAGTTTAATGCAATCACATGAATTGATATGCTAATGCAACAATAATCAATGCAATGTAACAATTCTTCCATTTTCAATTCTTCCACACAATACTACTATTGTGATCAAAATTCCCATTTCTCCTTTCCATGCCAATTCACAAGATGAATAGGTACACATTTATTCCAATTCATTCAAGGGATAACCATTTCCCACATTTCGAGCATTTTCTACAAATTAGCCATTTCAAGACTAAATCAACATTTTGAATAACAATTTCCAAAATGAACAACAATTCCCATATTTCACAAACTTCATCATTTATATATGTAAATAAACAATCTTCAAAACATCCATTTATTTTAACCAAAAAATAAATAAACAAATATGACAACATCTTCCAAGGATTTTCAACATCTTTCAAAAACCCATATTTCTAGGTTTTCTCACCAAAACCATTCATCTCCAAAATATTTAGAAGGATCTCACCAAAATCATCTTTCTTCAATTGATATAATTCAAACCCTCAATTTCCATTTTTAAAAGGAAAAGAAAATAAACTCACTTTTAAAATTACTCTTCTTCTTGAATCAACAATCCATTTTTTCAAAACTAATCAAAGGATGATTTTGAAAACCATCTAGATCTTGCAAAAACGTATATATAACTCAAAGGAAAATCCCTACCTCAAGTTTGAAGAAGAATAGAGTTGAAACCCAAAATCAACGATGCCTAAACTTGATTTTCACCGCACACAATGTAGCCCTTGCCTAGATAACCAACTTTGATGAAGAACTTGAATCTAAATCCCAATGGATTTGGAGAAATCAAAGATCTTCTGAGGTTTTTGGTAGGAAATGTAGAGAGAAGGAAGGGGAGATGTTTTTAGAGAGAGAGGGATATACAAAAGTGGCATTCAATCAGCCCAAAAAGAGAAGATAAAGAGCAAAATTTGGATCTACCTAACTTCCCGCACGTGTGGAGCTTTCTCCCGCACGTGCGGTGCGAGCTCCTGCACGTGCGGTACTCACCCCCGCACGTGCGGCCTCATTCCTCTGCACCTCAACCCATACATGCCCTTTTAGCAGTGTGCAAGCTGTCTGTACCCTGAAATCCACACGTGCGGCTTATCCTCTCGCACGTGCGGCTCCTATCCCACAGGTGCGGCCCTGGTCCTAAGCCCGAGAATGTCTCAACTCAACTTTCGATTCTCCGAACTCGACCTTGCACCCTCCTAGACGTGTGAAACTTGACATGGAAGCAAACAAGGACAAGGATTTTGAGAACAAATTCTAAACACAACTAACTCCAACGAACAACAAGGCTCCAAGTGAAACTCGTCACTCCAACAAGGTAAACCCAAAGGTCAACAAAAGGAATAAGAAGTGCACAACAAAACCACTCATCACAGTTATGTTCCTTGGTAGGTTGGGAGGTCTTCTTCTGTACCGTGTTTCCTTCTTGAAGTGTTAGTTTTTCTTCGGTGTTGTTAAATTTTGGGGAAGAAATTTCCTAAGGTGGGGAGGTTATGGTGACCGGTGTGTATTTTGCTTTGTTCTCTTGAGTTAAGTTAGAATTATCATTGTTAAGATGTCAGGTAAGTTGTTGTTGAAAATTCTTTCTTAAAATATTTTCTGTTGTGGTTGTCTCGATTTTGAGTTTTCACTCGTTTCGGAGGTGCGAGGTCGGCTTCGGAGTGCCGGGAGAGAAGCCGAGGATTTTTTGGGCTGGAGGGCTAGGGCCACACGTGCGGGAAGCAGGGGAGAGGGCTGTGTGCACACTGCCTAAAAGGCAGGTGCGAAGGTGAGGTACGGGAGAAGACCGCACGTGTGGGGGTGAGAGCTGCACGTGTAGGAGGCACTCCGCACGTGTGGGAGAGGGCGCTGCACATGCGGCTAAGCGTGTTTTTTGTCTCATTTTTTGTGCTTTACAGCTATGCATTGGTCTTTTGCTCTTTTTTTTTTTCTTCATTTTTTTCTGATTTGGCCTCTCTCTCTCTATATCATCTTTCTCTCTTTTTCTCTCATCTCTCTCTACCCAAACCCTCAAATCCTTACATTTCCTTTGGATTTCAAGAATCCATTGGGATTTTGGTACTAGTTCCTTGTACCAAAATGATGAGCATGTCGAGGGTTTCTTCTTGACCGGTGGAGATCGTATTCCGGCAAAGTTGATTTTTGAGCTCCTTCTCCTCTTCTTTCTTAAGGTAGGGATTTCTTTGATCTTTTTCAATATCTCTTTTATAGATAGACATGTGGTATTTTCTATTGCATAAAAACCATGTTGTTGTGGATCTTTTTTGGAAAATCATAAAGAGGGGGATCTATGTGTTGATGTGTGAGGTTGAGATTTGGGAAATTAGTTGTTGTTGGGTTAAATTGGGGAGTGGTTTGGCATGTTCATGTTTAGAGAGAGATAAAGCCTAAATTTTATAATTTTGCTTAATGAGTAAGAGGGATTGAAACAATGAACTAACCATGTTATGAGTTTTGGAAACTTGAATAATAATTTAGTAGTTTACTTGAGATTTATTTGGGTCTTATGATTTAGCATTAACTTGTGATGGGTTGATTATAGTTAAATATAACGAATTGATAATTTGTTAATTGTTAAAAAGGGGATTTAACCATGAGATTAGGAATTTCGGGTAATGCCCATGTTGAGTTGATATTGAGCGGGTTATGACTTTGTTGTCCGCGGGTTGAGTTTTTGGATTAAATGGAAGAAAGGAGTCTCATTTATTTTAAATGCATGTATATATAATTGGGGTTTTGTGAATTGGAGAATTTTGGAAATAAATTGTGAAAGAAGAAGTGATTTTAAAATTCTTTTTATTGAGAAAAGAACTTTAAGTAATAGATGAAACTTGAAGTATTGTGTTGTTGGCTTAAAACCTCCTGAGAATTGGTTGATGGTATCATGTTTTTAATACATACTGTTAGGGGTTTTGTCCTTGGTCATCGGTGGAGGATGACACCGTGAATGTTGAAATGATTATGTGTCTGTAGTACACTTGTGTTATCTATGAATGTTGTATGAAGTGATGGTTGGAAAATATGTAATCCGCTGAGAATCAAAGGTACCATTACCTTTTAGCTAGCGCTTGGAGAATTGACTGCGTTGAGAATCAGAGGTACCATTACCTTCCAGCTAGCGTCTGGAGAATTGGCAGAGGTACCATTCCCTTCCAGTTGGTGTCTGGTAAATTGGTATTTCATTGTGGAAAGATGTATCATTGGCTTACCAAGCTTTAGGCAGGTAGAGCAGGGATTATTTATCATTGCTGTCTCAATTTGACTGTGTGTGTCATGTGCTATGATGATTATGATTTTGTAAGGTTGGATTGCCTTATATGTTGAGTAGATGTGTTCATGCATATTTGAACGTGCTAGAGAGTGGTTGAGGGAGTTTCCTACCATAAATTATTTTATTGAAGGTATATCGTTAAATTTTGAGTTTAAGATTGAGAACGTGATGAACGTGTGGAGACAAACTTTTGTTGTATATTGGGTATAAATAATGCAAAGAAATTGGATTTGGTGAACGTGCTTTCAAAAAGAAAGAGATAAAATGGATATTATGTGATATTTTGTCACAAATAGAAAGTACGGTTATCTTGTAATAATTGTTTAAATGGGAAATGGGTAGTGAAGGCGAACCTTGGTGTTGTTGAATAAACTGAATGTTTATGAGAAAAGTACTTATGTAAGTGTACTTTGGTTATAAAATGTCACATTATTTATGTGGTATAATACTAGCATTCATGATCATAGCTATCGATAAATTGTTATTGTTGAGGATCATGTTGAGATGCCTACTGGACTTTATGTTCATCCCATGTTGTTAATCCGTTTTTAGGTGAATATCGAGTTGTGCTAGAAGGTGACAGATCTTCCTTATTTGTTGGCCACAGGGCCTTTTATGTGTAGGTAGAATGCCATTGATGTAAAAAGGTTAAACCCTTCCTCTTGATTTAAATGATGTAAGCCTACGGGCAATTTATTTAAATATAAAGTCATGTTGCATTCATTTTATATTCGAATGAGAGAATTCTTACTTATGTATTCCTTGTATATATAATGAGCTTCTGTACGCTATCTCTGAAATTGAATTTATAATAATGGCCTTGGTAATAGAAATTTGAATAATAAAAAGTGGGGCGTGACACGTCTGATCAATGTGGTTTTCGGTAGGAATTCATTGGAAGTTCTGGGATAATTGACCATGTTTGTGGACTTGATTCAATTACATGAGTCGTTGTTTAAAACTATTTATGCATTGTGTGATTGTACATTAAGTTGGTTTGTGTCTTAGTAGGAGGAGTAAGTATCTCGGGAAACAGTTAGAGTTCGGTTGATCAATGTTTGAGGTTGTTATTGATAGAATGTTAAGGCAAGCTAGAAGAGGTCACTTAGGGTAGGGGACATGTAAGTGAACTTGGAACTCATTTATATTTGGATGTGTTATAAGAAGTTATACTTTTAAATTCTGTTGTGTAACAGTTCCTATTTTCCAAGTGGGATATGTATTGATTTATGAGCTTTAAAATTGAATTAAAATGTTTGTGGAAAGTGGGAGTTGTATGGTTTGCAAGGGAGCATAGTTGGGACGAGGGGGAACCCTAGGATGGTATGAGGTTGGTTTGAGTTACTTAGCAAATTGTGAGTGCTTGGTGGGGGTGTGAATATTGTGCTTCATAGTGATGAAGGTAGTGTTGGCGTAATGTGTTGTGAGCTAGTGGTTATGTGTGTGTAAAGGAGTTAGCAGTATTTGAGAATGGGGTTCATGGGTATGAACAAATTCTAGAAGTGGTTCTTGAGGAGGAATGTGGGTGGTAATCTTTGTAGTGGGTGTTGTACAGGTGATGATTGTTTAGTGTGATTCAAAATTAGTATTGCCATATTGGCACAAGAGTGATGGGATTGTTGGGAATAGTACTAGTGTATCGTGTATTTGAGGAGTATGGTGAAATTCTAGAAGTGTGGGGAATGGTGTATGAAGCTCTGTCTCGAAGTAAATGAATTGGGGCAACCTGTGGTTGTTTGAGTGCCAAAATTTAAACCTTATTGAGTAGTTAACTGATTGCTTGGTATTAAGGACTACTTGACAAAAAGTCACTTTGGATTGGTTTGACAATGAGTAAGGTGGCAAGTGCGAGAAATATTTTGAAAAAAAAAAAAGGGTTTAGTGAGTGTTGTATTTATTTTGGTTTGGGTTGGAACAAATGGTTTCAACGAGAAATTTAAATTGGTAATGGAAATTGAACTGGTGGTTTCAATGAATGTTACTTAATGTTAATTGACATTTAGTCATCTTGGGGAGTTATTTTGGCCCGGGTAAATAGTGGTACGGTCAAGTAGTACTTTAGGTGGTACTAGCAGACATGGAGTTTGTTTGTGCATGTATGTTGTTGACATGAATTTGTGAAATTACCTTAGTGGAATTAAAGTGTTTGAATGTAAAACGTTGTGAGCACACTTGTGTTGATGTGTATTAATGATTATTTATGTTGATGTTTGTAATGAGTAAGAGCTCCCAATTTGTGGGAAGTCGTATATGTTTTATTACTCCTCGGATGTACCGGATTGTTTCTATTCGTTGTTATTACAAATGTGTACGGTAAAGGTGCTGTGATCTCACCAGATGGGTAACAGAAGTTATTGGGTGATGGTTGAAATTCATCGGGTAAATGTTGAGAATAATTTTGGAAAATAAATGTTTCGTTTCTTTGTGTTGTGACATGGGATGGCACGGTTAAAGTAAATGTTAAAGACTTAATCTGAGTAGGTTACTGAATAATTTTCACTGTTCTACTTTTAAATGCTAAGTGGAATAAAGAATTGATAACGCCGTTAATTGAGATGCAATTGAGAATTGTAGTATTGAACCCTACAATGTAATGTGTCATTTGTTTTTTCTTGACAACACCTAGTGTTTGGTTTAATAGTGGTTTCCTTTTCTTTGAAATTCAGTTTTGGCCATTCGATAGTAATTGTCCGCGTTGTTGTTGATTGGGGGGTTATTATGGACTTTAGGATCATAAGTGGTTGGTATCGCTCTTTGCCTGTTGGATTCTGATGTATGTGTTGATCGAAAGGTATTTGTGATCTTTCCCTTGTGATTCTTCTTGTTCAGGTGTCTTTGGGGCATTGAGGTATTGAACCGAAATTTGAGGATCTATCTCAAGTGGAGCCTAGGTTTTGGTTGGTGGTGATGTCTTGCCATTGGGTATGAGTAGCTTTCGTTTCACCTCCTATTTTAAATTTGGGAATACACCCCAAGAGTGTTAAGTTGAGAGTTGTGCTCCATCTCTGTCAGGTTGTCTATTGTTTCGGTTTCTCTAAATTTCAGGGACGAAATTTCACAAGGTGGGTAAATTGTAGGACTTGTGCCCTTTAAACTATTGGAAAGTGTATTAAATCCTTTATTTTATTTTATGTGTCTTTGGAGTTGTTGTATCTAGGTTTTGGAGGGGTACAATTTGATTTAAATATGTTGGGATTGTTCGTTCGCTCTTGTTTACGTTGAAAAGTTCTTTGGAAATTTGAAAAATTTGCTCTGGGGTCGACCCTTGCCTTCCTGGGGGTCAACCCTACCCTGTTGCCTTACTCTTAGTGCCTCTGTTGGTTTTTGGGGTCGACACCTGAGTTTCTAGGGTCGACCCTTCCCTTGCTATTTTGTTTTGAGTGCATTCTGAAATAAAGGGTCAACACCACCAGTTCCAAGGGTCAACCCTTGTCCTCTGCACACATTAGTGTCTTAGTTTTTCTTCCAAAAGGGTCGACACCTCTGTCTGAACGGTTGACCCCTGTGAGTAAATTTCCAAATTTTGATTCGATTTTTGGGCCCTACTATTTGGGGTTTTGACTTATTCATTTCATTGACCTTGGGGCTATTATTCTATTACTACCTTGCTACTATAAATAGGCTCCAAATGCTTGTTCATTTCACTTTTTCTCCTCTTTTCTCTGTCTACATCGTGAGTTCCTCTTCTTTCTCCCTAAACTCAAACTTTTTCACTTAGATCTTTAGATCTACTCACCTAAAGTGATCTTTTCACTTTGGTCCTTTGAGAAAGATTGTAGATCTCATCAAGGGCTTCCTTTTTGTCTAAATAGTTTGTGATTTCGTCGTCGGTAATTTTTAGGTTGTCTTCTCTTCGCTTCAAGAGGTAGGGGTTTCTAGTTCCCCTTCAATACTCTCATTTATAAATAGATTTGTGGTATTTTCTTTATATAAATACAAAATCTATATTTTAAGCATATTGTGACAAATCATGAGATTTAGGGGTTTAGGGTTTGAAGTGTTGGGGTTTACTTGTCAGGTTATGATTTTGGGTTATGAATTTGGGTGTATAATTAATAGAATAGTTGGAATACAAAAATAAAAAAAACTGTTTGGGGGAAAAGTTTCAATCTCTTAAAACCCTAGCTTGGTACATGAAGACGATTAATGGTTCTGCCTAAAGTGAAAGTAGAATCATGAAATTGAGGTGTTAAATTGCACATATACAAGTTTAATTGAATTTTGGAAGTGTTTCGAAATTTGTGTAACTATTATTGTTGATCTTTTAAACTATGTTATAATATGAAACCAAATTTGGGTAAATGAATTAATGGTATGGATGATATGAGGTTTGTGATAAAATGATGAAGTGAATATTTAAGAATTTCATTGTGTTATGTGGAATTGCATTATGTTAAATTGTGTTAAGTCTAGGTTGGGTTAAGATGAGTGTGAGTAATGATAAATGGGAGATTGTGAAATATGATGGTATTATATGAAGGAGTTGTATCAAAGAAATTAATGTTGGGGATTTAATTTATAATCTCGCATAGTAATTGATAATCAATGTGTTGTGAAAATTGAATTTGAAGACTTGATAATAATATAGAAGAGTAAAGAAATCGTGTGAACCCAAGAATTGTGAACACTTTAAAGATGAATCTTTATGCCTCTATGGATATGTTGTTATATTTTTGTATTGAAAAACAATGAATGACTTAATGGATAATAGAAAAATGTGGTGGAACATAATGTGTACTTGTTATGTAAATGGAATTTTAACATATAGTGGACGTGTTTTGAACTAATATGTTATGGGAATAATGGAATGAATGTGTTACGGGAATAATTGATGATGTGTCGGCTTTGCCTACTAATCACAAGGACGGATGACTCGAGAAAATTTACGGAATGTAATGTTGTTTCGGGGTCCATTTCCCGCTGTATTTTGAGCCGGCAAAGCGTGCTATTAAAATAGGTTTCGCCTTCCTTCTGGAGTAGTGCCCGGTAAAGGGTGTGCTATGTTGGGATATGTTAAGGTTCTGCATTCCTTCCTGCTTATGACCGGTAAAGTGTGAGCTTTCGTGTTCCTTCCGGCTTGTGATCGGTAAAGCGTCAGGTTCCGCATTCCTTTCAGCTTGTGATCGGTAAAGCGTGAGGTTTCGCATTCCTTCCAGCTTGTGACTGGTAAAGCTTGTGATTCATGGAGATAACTTGTTAATGGATCTGGTATTTGATATGACATTATTAGAAAGAATGGAAAATGAAATGATAATTGGATTAGAGGTTGGTGATGATGAACTCACTAGATTGCTTTTGACTTAAAGGAAGATTATGAGTTTTGTTTTGTAAATAATTGAGGAATTGAATTAAAAAGAGTTTGTTATTCTTGTGTTATGTTTGAACTCTAATTGATAATGTAAATGTTAATGTGATGTAATTGTTAGACAAGTGGGAGTTAAGTGTATGAGGATTGTCTTTTTGAATATAATGGAAATTTAGTTTTTTGGGGTTATGTAGTTATAGTCATTGGAAATAATATAAGGGAAAAATGGAAATGAAATGAGGAATATTAAAATAGAAATGAAATGAGAAATAATTTGGAATCGGGTTAATGAATCTAAGATGATGTTCTATCTTAAGTGTACTTGTTTTCAAAAAGAATTTATGGCTTCCTAATGATGAGGAACAACATTTATGGCAGGGAGTTTTCTTAAGTGTTCAAATAAAGTTTTAGGAAAAGGATACTCTCTGTATAATATTTTGACAAAATGTCAACTTACTATATGGTATCACCCTACATGCATGATCATTTCTATCTATGTGATAGTTATTATTTTAGAACTATGAGATTTCCTATTGGGCATTAGTGCTCACCCCTCATTGTTTTACTTTTTTTTTTTTTTTTTTTTTTTCAAGAAGGGAAATTTGAACTCATTAGTTGAAGAGTTATGGAGTCCATGTATCTCTTTTGTGTAATCTCATAGTAGATGTGAGGGAAATGAATTTTGTATATTGATGTTTGTAATTATTTATTTGTAACTCCGTAGCAGAAGCTTGACATGTATTATTGTTATTGTTGTATTCATTGAGAGAGGGAGCATGTATTATCATGTTTCTATTACTCAAGGGTAATAGATATGTATATATAAAAATAAAAAAAGGACCTAAATTAAAGACTTTTGGTTGTTTTTTCGAGTAATTAAAAATTTGTGGCGTGACAAGCCATAAGCCATAACTTTGTTTTTTAAATTAAAAAAGAAAACAAAAAGATAACCCAGTTCCCCAGTTTGAATACAAATCTCATGATTGGTTCAAAAAGAAAAACCTTTTAAAGAAACAAATTCTATTTCAAATTCTAAATTGCTCAAACCTTTTAATTTGTCATCAAGCTTTACAACCAAGCCTTCATCAGGATAATCAAAATTATCAATATATATGTACTGTTTCATTAATTAATATATCATGTGAACCCACCAGTTCTTTACATAATTTAATCAACTAAAGATGACAACCATTAACATCATGTTTTGTAGTATTTATGCATTTCTATATATATTTCATAAATATGAAAAAAGAAGTTTTGTTGTTGTTGTTTCACATGTTAAAACAAGTTCAGATACTTATAAACAATAAGTTTTTCTTTTAGGCATTTCATCATACACAGTCCATTTTTCAAAATCACAAAGCATTTCATTCAGGCATTTTATCATACACTTGCAATGCAAAATGTAAGTCTAGAGAGAATCATACATGCTTTCAATTCTCACACATGCTTTTAATTAATCATTTCAACAAGTTCATTTTTCAAAATCGCAAAGCATTTCAGCAAGTCTATTTTCACAATCACACAGCTTTTCATCATGGGGATTAAATAGAGAGGATTTATAAATAATAAAAAAACAAAAAACAAAATAATCACACAACTTTTCATCATAGGGATTAGATGGAAAGGATTTATAAATAAATAAAAAAAAAGAAAACAAAAATCTGACATTTTCTTGGTTGTCAATGGAGGAGATTTAGGGATCTAGGGCTTCTAATGTGTTTGGGTAAACAAAGCAACGTGTCAATACAAAGAAGGGACATCGGAAGGCTGATGCCGGAAGCCCTCCACCGTTGCCAATGGATTCGCTGATGGAGAAGAGGGAGGCCAAATCTGAAAATCTAAGTCTAGAGAAAGAGAGAGAGAGAGAGAGGGGTTGAGTTTTCGATCTGGTCTGGAGAAGAAGAGTGTATAAAGGGTTCCCATTACTTACCTTTCGTTTGGCCAAACAATAGAAATCAACATCGATTTGTTTGGCTATTGAACTCCACAGATGTGGCTTCCTCCTCACTGTCAGATATGTTGTCGCCACGCGTCTTCATCTGGTAGATATGGCTGGAGGGTGTTAGACCATAAAAGGCAGGAGAGGAGGCAAATCCATAGCATCAACAACTAGATTACATAAATTACGAGGAGGTGAGGAAAACACATAGGTAGCAGTTGGTTTATTTTTCAAAACTCAACTCTATTTTTAAGTCATAATTTGGATGAAACATGTAAAGCAACCATATTTTTAAAATACAACTCAAAATTACTTTCAAAACTCATCTCATCTCTTTTATTTTTATTTTTTTAATTTTTATTCAACCAATCAATCACCTTTTCTCTCTTATCTCTTCTCTCACATTCTCTCACATTCTATACATCAATCAATCAAAAAAATAAAAAAAATTATAAATCATCCCAAAACTATTTTCAAAACTCATAACCAAACAAATTTTCTTTTTCAAATCATGATTCAAAAACTTAAAATTCAAAACACAAATCCATACTCAAATCATAATTCTAAAACTAAATCAAACGAACCCATAGATTCCTTGTTCAAAAAGCTCTCATTGAGTATTTAGCAAATTCGCACAATTATTAGCTTTTGGATTGTTCCCACTCCATAGCAATTTATAAGAGACCTACAATCATTTATGAAGATTATGAGTTGCTGTGATTGGTTGACCCATAATAAGTTGTTTTAACAACAGAGCATCAATTTCAATATCAAGTTTCTTTAATATTCCTATCTAAAGCTAACTTGAGCCCATTTCGCAAGGCCCAAAATTCAGTTACTAGGCTAGATGTGGCTCCTATATTACTTGTAAACCCTATTGTCCAGCAGCCCTCTTGATCTTTTATGATGCCTCCAGCAAAAGCTCTTCCTAGGTTGCACTTAGATGCTCCACCAATGTTGAGTTTAAAAGAGTCTTCTTTAGGCGCGACCTACTATATAGGTATGGATGATCTTAATTTGTTACCCTCGTGGAGGTTCATAGTAAAACACCATTTTGTAGCCTATGCAATGACACTACTGGGTTTGTAGGGTAGCAGGAGTTGGGTTGAAGACAAAAGAATTTCTATTTTTCCACAAGAACCAACAGGCCAAGGGAAATATAACAACTCAAGGGATATGGTAATTGGGTGTTAGGAGGGTTTGACAATTGGTTTTGATCCAATCAAGAAGGTTGGATATGAAGAAATCTAGGCCAAAGTTGGGTAACCCTAGTTCTAACCAAAACACCTCTGCGTGGCGACCGTCCCTGAAGGCATGGAGGAGGGTTTCAGCAACTACTCCATAATGAAGGCATATTTCATTCTCCATAATTCTTCTACTAAACAAGT
Organism: Camellia sinensis; assembly: GCF_004153795.1. Taxonomy (NCBI): domain Eukaryota; kingdom Viridiplantae; phylum Streptophyta; class Magnoliopsida; order Ericales; family Theaceae; genus Camellia; species Camellia sinensis. Next base: position 309,125 of record NW_021027398.1, read on the forward strand.
GGGCTTTACAATTGATTGTTAGAAACAATGACTTTTTGATGATTTTTATTCTACTGTTTTGATTTATTCTTAAGTATGAATTATAATTGAAATCTTAGTATTTAATTTAATCATCATACTCTATCTCATTCATATACATTAAAGACCAAAATTGAAGCTCAATCAAGCAAAGAACCAGGCCACAGATAGCAACAGAAGAAGTAGCAAAACATAGGAGGTCGGACCACACCTAAGTGGTCGATCGACCGAACGACCAGCTGGTTGACCGGGGCAGATGACTGGTGATGGTTGTTTGGCCTAGTTTTGCAAACATAGAGAGCTCGTCAACTGCGAATATCATCTTGCTCGAGCGGGACTTGACTCATCATGCCCCACTTTTTATTACCCAAATAACATTACCATATCCATTAATAATATTCCAATTCTATTAAGAACATACGGAACCATACATACACTACATCCATAAATAAATGAAAGTCCTCTCAATCGTACATATGTGGAATGCAACAGGAATCACATTTAAAAAAAAAAAAAAACCCTAGGCTGACATCTTTACATTAAAAATAAGGGTTTAACCATTTTACAACAATGGCATTCCATCAACAAGCATAGGTCCCATGGCCAACAATTAAGGAAGATCACCGATCTTGAATCATCTCTCAACTTGCACCTTAAAAATAATTAGCAACGTGGGATGAACATAAGTCCAGTAGAGATCCCAACATAATTCTAAACAATAACAACATACAGATATCTATGATCATGAATGCACCATGACGTACAATATAAACAATGTGACTGTTTAATATTCAAAATATACTTATATAAGTACATTTTCTCAAAAAACATCCATTTGAACACCATAAGGTGTAAAACCCTTTGTTTTCTTTCCAATTAATCGGTTTAATTCCAAAAGCATTCTTTCACAACACAACATTGGTTATTTAAACCTCCACATTAATATAAAAGAATTTCGTTTCCACATTTCTTTTGAAAGCACGTTCACATATATGAGTTATAAACTAATCCTATAACTCAACCCATTACACACAGTTATGCAACAATACATCTACTATCTTTCCTGACCATAGGCCCAAGGGCAAGGAATACCCATAATAGAAATACCGAGAAACATATATTTCTAAATATAAATAATTGAACGTAATACATAATTCCATTTCCATCGGCCTACAGTATAGATGGCAAATGATATAACCCATATAACACATAATGCTTTACTGGCCTTACCTGGAGAGGAACGATCCCAAGGTCATAGTTTACCAGCGTGTAAACCGGAAGGGAAAGGAAGCTATCTCAAGGCGTTACGCTTTACCAGCCTCACTCAGAGAGAAACGAGACTCAATTTCATACTTTACCGGGCGCAGACCAAAAGGGAGAGGAACCTCTAGCAAGGTGCCACGCTTTACCAGCTTAAACGGAGAGAAATGGACCTCCCAAACAATATCCAAGCTAAAGAACAACATGATAAACTACATAAATACCATACAAGTTTAGCACATACACATAATTTATTCAACAATAACAATGTCACCCTCCACAGATGACCAATGACAAAACCTCTAAACAGATAAATAATGACTCTTGAATTAAATTTGCAATTCCAAAACATCAGCATTACAAACAACTTCATTCCATTTCATTTCATAAAGGAGTTAAACTCATCGTTTTATGTTCAAAAACCAAACCAGTTATTCCAAACCCTCAACATTTCCAAACCATAGCTAAACCTCTTTTTGTTTAACAAAAACCCCATTTTAGTATACACAACTACTAATAAACTCAACACAACATTAATCAAAACAATTACAAGAACCAAATAAATCCCATTTTTAGTAACTAAGCCACTAATTCAATTCCTTAACACAAAACTTAGTTATTACATAAGTTACTCCCTTTGGATTATTTAAGCCCATAATAATAAATTAGAGTTTTTCCCTATTCTCATCATAAACATGGTTGGCTACCTCCCAATTAACCAAAGCACCTACAAATCATCCAATTCTAACTCCCAAATCTCAAACCCTAAAACCCCTTTCATGCTTTTTGAAAAATCCATTATAAATATGATTTTTATGCAACAAATTCTACTACATGTCTATCTATAGATGATGTATTGAAGAGGAGCAAAGAAATCCCTACCTCTTGAAGCAAAGAGAAGACAACCCAAAAATCATCGGCGACAAAATGACGATCCACTCAGATTAAATGGAAGCCCTCGTCGAGCTTTACATTTTGGTATATGGAACTAGGGTGAGATTTTGAGTAGAAGGAGATGAAATCCAAGCTTAAAAGCTTAAGATTTTCAGACATGGAGGAAAGAGAGAGGAGAGAGAGAAAGATGATATACATTGACCAAAAAATGAATTTTTAAAGTGTTGATCCCAAACAGACCGCTCGAATGATGAAACTTGTGGTCGAGCGTCAGAGACATAAGACCGCTCAAGCGTTGAAACTTTTATTCAAGTGCAGAATGCGAACTCCTAGAAGTTCAGACTTGCACAAGTATTGGATGATCCAGAAGATTGCTCAAGCGAATAACCAGTCGCTTGAGCGATGAAGAAAAAAAACTAACAGGCTGTTACATGACTGGTCAACCAGGAGGACATCCGGGGGACATCCGGGTGGATGACTACTCAGTACAATAATTCACTCCAGACAACCATGTGATCAACCGCTCTGTGCAAATCTCCGCCGATATATACTTCTCATCGTGCTTCACCAACACTTCCATTGCTGAGAAATAGCACTCTCCACTCATCGCTTTTCCCGAAACGCTCTTCGCCAAAACCCCTTTCTTGACCTCCTCTATGATTGCTTCACAAACCCTTCCACCACTACTGAGTGTCCCTCCCTGAACAAGTCCGGCAAAGATCCCTTGTACCATACCAAAATCTCAGTGATTAAGTTGGTGATCATAGACTCTATCTCTGGCGAATTCATCGGTTGGAACCATGCTTCCCTCAAGGACCATACCACCGAATCTGAACTTATTTTCTATATTGTTTGAATCGTAATTTGAGAGAGCGTATGTGGGAGTGACATAGAAAATTGTTGAGGATGATGATGATGAAGCCTGCGATGGAGATTAAAGTTAGGGAATAGGTCCAGAGCTGTCGATTCTGGAGTTGCTGAGCTCGTGCTCTAATGTCGACCCAGTTCAACCGGACTGGTTGTCGCTAGGCGGTGGAAAATAATCGAAGGCCAATGGATAACGGTTATGATTTTATGATGGCGGCAACAGTGGAGATTTGGTGAGGGTGAAAATTGGGGGTTCGTGGTGGTGGTGGAGCGGAGGAGATTGGAGATGAGTCGATGGCAGAGTTGCTTAGCCATTTGATTTTCTCAAAAAAATTTTGTGGGTGATTTAGGACAATATGGTGATTATCTCTAGGAAAAGTTATTTGGTGGTCATACGGTGGTCAGGTTGTGATTAATGAAAGGGGTGATGTTTATATTTTTATGAGACTAAATTATATGAGTAGCCAAAAGTATGATCATGTGTTGTCCTAAATTAAGATATATATATATATATATATATTTGGAAGGAAGGGAACAGATGAATAAAAACAGAGCAGGATTAAGTTATATATGTCTTGGAAAGTAAACACCTCTATAGCATCCGCTCAGCAGCTAGATTACAAAAAGAGTAATACTATAGACCCATTCTTATCTATCTCGAATTTATTTAGAATTATCATCTTGTGATTCAGATTCATTCTATATATGAATCTCAATCCACACAAATTCAATCACAACCATACAATTTCATTCTGGGTAAATTCGAGGTAGATAATCTATAATTATTCTTACATAAATTACAAGGAAGATGTGAGGAAAATACATAGATTCCTTGTTCAAATTGCTCCCATTGATTAGTTAGCAAATCCGCACAATTATTAGCCTGCGGATTGTTCCCACTCCAAAGCACTTCATGAAAAATGTACAATTATTTATGAAGATGGTAAGCCATTGCGAATCACTTGGTTGGCCCATGATAAGTTGTTTAAATAAAAGATCATCAATTTCAATCTCAAGTTTTTTTAACATTCCTATGCCAAGCTAAGTTGAGCCCATCTCGCAAGGCCCAAAATTCAGCTACAGGCTAGATGTAGCTCTTATGTGTTTTGTAAACCCTATTATCTAGTGGCCCTCTTGATCTTAGCCTCCAGTAAAAGCTCTTCCTAGGTTGCACTTAGATGCTCCATCAGTGTTGGGTTTAAAAGAGTCTTCTTTATGCATAACCCATTGGATAGGGATAGATGATCTTACTCTGTTACCCTCATGGAGGTTCATAGTAAAACACCATTTTGTAGAGTGTGCAATGACACTACTAGGTTTGAAGGGTAGCAAGAGTTGGGTTAAAGACAAAGGAATTTCTATTTTCCATAAGAACCAATAGGCCAAGGGAAATATAACAACCCAAAAGGGATAGGGTAGTTTGATTGTTAGGAGAGGGTTTGGCAATTTGTTTTGATCCAATGAAGAAGGTTGGATGTAAAGAAATCTAGGCCAGAGTTTGGTAACCTTAGTTCTAACTAAAACACCTCTGCGTGATGACAATCCTTGAAGACATGGAGGGTGGCTTTAGTAACTACTCCACAATGAGGGCATATTTCATTCTCCACAATTCTTCTACTAAACAAGTGGGCTTTACAATTGATTGTTAGAAATAATGAATTTTTGATGATTTTGTTTCTACTGTTTTGATTTATTCTTAAGTATGAATTATAATTAAAATCTTAGCATTTAATTTATTCATCACACTATATCTCATTCATATACATTATAGAATAAAATTGAATCTCAATCAAGCAAGAACTAGGCTGCAGATAGTAGCAGAAGAAGCATCCAAACATAAGAGGTTGGACCACACCTAGGTGGTTGACTGACTGGACGACCGGCTGGTTGACTGGTGGATGACAATAATGGTTGTTGGCCCAGTTTTGCAGACATAGAGAGCTTGTCAATTGTGGCCATTATCCTTCTCGACCAAGACTTGACCAGTCGACCAGGAGGACATTTGGGGAGACATCCGGGTAGATGACCACTCAGTACAAAAATTCACTCCGGACAACCATGTTGCGATAACCCTACCACATAACATAATTTCATTTATCTACTTTGTGTGAGATTTGAATATTAAATATGTGCTTTGTGATTAATTTGAGTATATTTGTTTGATTTGAGAACTGTCTGTTATGATTTCTGTCCTGAATTTAAAATTGTAGGCCTTAATGATTTCAGAAACCAAAATTGTCAAGGTTAATAAGTCAATTAAAATATTTAGAGCCTTTTGAGAAGTTCAATTAAAGTTTGATTCAGTTTTGTAAAATTAAGTCTTATTTAATTAGTCTTGAACCTTGATTAATTAGCCTAATGCTTAATTAGTGAGTTAAGCTAATCAACACTTATATATATGAGTTAGAAGAAGAGAGTTGGGTCATTTTTTAGTTCATATTTGTTGGAGAGTTCTTTAGAGAGAGAGAGAGAGAGAGAGTTCAACATCTAGAGAGAGAAAGCTCAAGACTTGTAAGAAATTGTAGGAAATTTAAGAAGCTAAGGGGAAATCACCTCTGGATCTTGAAGATTAAAGCTCTAGGTATGGATTCTAAGTCTTAATTTTGTAGAAAAATCCTCCATGCATCATGAATTAAGAGAATTGTGGAATCAATCTCCTGGAAGTTGAAGAGAAGATGGGTTTTGAACAAGAAAGTGGGTTATATGCATGATCATGGAAGTCAATCTTTGATTTCAGCATTGTTTAGTTCGAATTTTGAAGTTATTGCATGCATGTGAGTTATATCATGTTTATTGTTTCACAAATTCATGAACTTGTAACCACAATTGCATGTTTTGAAAAACAAGAGAAAAGAGTTGCAAAATCTTGCATGCATGAAGCAAAATCTTGCATGCATGAAGCTTTTGAGTTTAATTTTGTGAATTTAAGAGGTTTTGGAGTAAATGGTTTTTAAAGAGGACATGTATTTGTGTTTTCTGAAGTATTTCTATGTTTTTGAGAAAGCCATGCATGACTCTAAGTTTTGATATGGTGTTTGAAAGATCAATCTTTTAGTTTTGAAACCCATAAATTTTGTAGACCGCTCGAGCTGTAGAGAAACCGCTTAAGCGCACATTGCGAGCTTCAACACTTTTGCAGTCTTCACAGACCGCTCGAGTGGTTAACATTCCGCTCAAGCGAACTCAGTATATCTTTGTAACCGCTCAAGTGAATAAGGGATGACTCAAGTGCACTTAAAAACCATCTAGTATTTTTGCAGACTGCACAGGCCGCTCGAGGTTTTGAGGTCTAAAATAGTTTTGGTCCAAAATGGGGTGTAAGGTTGGGATTTAGAAGCTCTTCTTGTTGAGTGATCATTGAGTGATCAATCAGTGGCACCCAAGTCTTAAGAGCGGTCAAAAATGGGGTGTCTACAGTTGCCCATCTTTGACAGAGCTCAAAGTCATGAAATGACATGAGTGAATGTCAAAACCCGAAGATGGCCCATTTTGACAAAGCCGTAAGACTTGGGCAAACAAACAAAATGCAGATGTAGTTGGTTAAACCCGAGGGTTGCCTACGTATCCCTTTGCATGGAATCAAACCAACATAGTTTAGGGGCAGAATTCAAAATGATACACAATGCAATGAATCAATATAAATGATATAGAATGTAACAAAATAATATAATCAAACCACAAGCAGTGCTAAACCACACAAATACCATAAACGGATGGAGATGCAAAATCAAGCTACGTTTTATATAGAAAAGAAGTGGGCACAGTCGAACGACGTCTAACACAGGCTAAGTGCCTACATCTTCAATACTGGCCTCAACGCAGCATGGATGCTTAAATATAACAGAACCATGTTTCAACGTGAAATGGTGCAAGCACATGCAAAACTATGTTTTTCGTAAAACGAGAAAGAGTATGAGTAATTGGGTGGGGAATGATATAAGTGAGGAATGATCTGCTAAGGAAAGATAATGATCCTAAATGCTGAATGCAATAAAACAAAGTAGGATACAATGGATGCAATGGATGAAGTGAGAACTATGTCTTACCTAGAAAGGGCATGGACATAAAACAAACCACGTCTAACACAGAAAAAGGTACCGAAACCCTCAAACCACAATTCTTCCAGAATAGGTGCGTACACATGCAGAGCTCTATTTCAATGAGGGAAATATATGAGCACATGCCAAACTAAGCTTAACATGGAAAGGATGCAGACAATAAAATGGATAATGTAGTAGATGCATGTAATAAATTCTATAAGCAACGTGATAGAAGTGATAGATGTGATGCAATAGATAATAACTAGATGTAGCAATTGGGAAGTGATGCCTCACAGGGGCAATTGGCGATGACTCACTTCATGCTGCTGGGGATCTTCCGCTTCTTCTTGGTTGCACTTCCAAACCACATGTACTACTTTTCTCCCTGGCTATGTTCACAACTTTCCCTATTCTTCAACCTATGGGGCTGCCATACAAATTTCAAGCCGAGGATACACCCCTGGGTATTTAAACTAGACTTTAGCCTCAGAAATCCCGAACCTTTGCATTCTAGGCCTCGGCCATTCGAACTCTAGTTTCCACCGTCTCAGTTGATCTCATAGGAACTTACTGCAAATATAGGTAGGTGGCTATACCAGACCATCAGAATTTTTCCGGGCACGTCAAACACCAAAGGAATTGCACCTCTAGAGGATTTAAGGTCTCCTAGAGCCATGAGTGCACAAGACAGTGCGAGTGAGGGTGAATGAATGCACAAAATAGTGCTATACAAGATGTAATGCACAAGATAATGCGAAGTACGATGCAATGCACAAGATGGTGCGATGAAATGTGAAATGCACAAGACAGTGCTATGCAAGGCACAAGATAGTGTGATGTAAGATGAAATGCACAAGATAGTGCGATGAAATGCACAACACAGTTCTATGCAAGGCACAAGATAGTGCGATGTAAGATGAAATGCACAAGACAGTACTATGTGGGTTGAGCTCACAAGATTATGCAATGGTGCACAAAACAGTGCGATACAAAGTGAATAGGATAGTGCGATAGAAAGTGCACAAAATAGCGCGATAAAATGCACAAGATAGTGCGATACAAAGTGAAATGCACAAAATAGTGTAATGCAGGTGAGCGATGCATGGTATGCAGAGGGAAATGAGCAGTACATAGAGTAGTGCATCATGTACCTTATAACTCATAGAATTGAAAAGCACTGCAGGAGGTAACTCAACGAAACTCTGTTAAGTACAAAACAAAGTCAAGAGCAAGAGCATCTAATCACACAGTTCAACTCAACCAGAGTGTATAAGCATGCAGGCATAATACAAAACACGTGTATTAATCAGAGGGAAGATGGCAATCCCAAGAGAGTCTTGAAATGATCGGAGACAATTTTCGAAAGTTGAATCATATCAGAATCATAGTGGGGGTGAGCCCACACTAATCCAGGGGAAAGTGCTTAACAAATGGCTCTGAGTGGATGGAGAGAAAGGTTAGGTTCATGCCCCTTTGTTCAATTGATGGCCCAATCAGAAACACTAAAAATTGTCGATAGTATCCAGTCATTGGCCACTGGTTGGGTTCAAACCCTTGTTTGATGGATGGCCAGATCAGATGTACTAAAAATTGCCCCTAGTGTCCAGTCATTGGCCACCGGTGGAACTGGCCACTGTTTTTAACATTATGCAAGCACGTGCGCGGGGATCATTAGATCTTGGAATAGTTACCAACAATAAGTGTAGTCACCCCATTTTTGACCGTCCTTAGGACATGGGCGCCACTAATTGATCACTTGATGATGAAAGTTGTGTGATGCAAACGTTCGATTTCTTCAGCAAGGAGGGCTTCTAATCCTAACCTTACACCCCATTTTTTGACCAAAACCACTTTAGCCAAATTATTTTAGACCTTTAAACCCTCTCTTTCAAAATATTTTTGAAAATGTTTCTACGACGTTCCAAGGCTCGCATTTCGTTTAATGTTGCACTTTTCGGTAAACCGAGCAAGGACAAAGTGGAAATAAATGAAAGAGAGGCGAAATCTTTGAAAAATCTTTCAAAACATCTTATATAGAGGTTTGGAGTTAAAGAAAATAGGAGAGGAGAGAAAAAAAACCCGTTGGGAAAAAGGTTAGGCATCAATCTGTTAAGATAAAACTGAGCAGCCTTCACTAAAATAGGCATATCTCTTTCCACACTTAGAATTTATATTTAATGTTACTTCCATTGGAAATTAGACTTCTGGGGCTTCAATTTGGACTCAAGAATTACCTAAAAAGGATTTTGGATGATTGAGGTATGCCTGTTTGAAATCGGGCCAAAAAACAAATTTTTGTGGCCGGCCACAAATAGTGGCCTACCGGCTAGTAGTGAAAATTTTGACCTCTTTTTTATTAGATTTACCCACTTTTGGGGGGGTTATGTCCACTAATGTGTTTTTTCGTCCACCATTGATGGTCTGCTGGCCACATTGATGGCCTGTCGGCCACTGATGTCAAAAAATAGATATTTTGCAGATATTTGTGCCAGCTATTTCCAGATTGCTCCACCTATCCCTATATAGATATTTCGACTTGAAGCACATATTTTTCTATATATAATTGACCATCTCTATTGGTTTTAGGGTTAGAAAATTTTGGAGCAAAATTCTCTCTCTCTCTCTACAAAATTCTCTTTTTTTTGAAATTTTGTGCTTAGTTGCTTGGTGTCTGTACACCTTTGTCTATCAACCCTTGACCAAAGTTTCTTCTCTTTGGGCTGAGGTTACTTGAGACCCTCTTTGGGCTTTAGAAGGTGGTTGTGACTTGCTTTGTTGCTTAATTTGTGCCTTGGCTTTAGGAGGTATAACACTTGCTTTATTAGTTTGTTTTACATCCTTGCTTTGCCATTTTCTTCGACTGTTTTGGGGCTGTTTTGGGGCTGATTTTAAAATGTAAATAAATCTATTTTTGTGGCCTGAAGGTGATGGTTTGAGACCATTTTTAGTTAGGTTGTGGTTCACCCTTCTTGCTTCTTTGTTTGTAAAGCTTTTGTACCTTTGTTCACCACTTTCAGACCAACTTTTTGGGGCCTTTTAACCACTGGATTTTAGAGGTTTTTCAGTGGCAAAAAACTCATTTTGAAGTCCAAATTTGGAGGGGTTAGCCTCCCCTCCTTGTGTCTTGTTTGCATGCTTAGTTAGCTTTATATGTTAGCGTGTTTTCTTAGCTTAACTTAGCTCAAGTCCAACATGTTTTAGCCTCTAAAATAGCCTGATTTAGCTCTGTTTTGGGCTGGTCAGTTCATTTGAGTCTTGTTTCTCACGGTTGTAGTGTAATTGTCTTCACAAGTTGGTGTTTTAGGGTCTTAGACACCTCTTGTTTGAGCTGATAACATCTTTTGGTGTTGTTTTTCACTCCATTTCAACACTATAAACTCTGTAACCTCCCTCTCTACTTCACTCTTTCATTTGCTTTTGAGGATTGTTTCAAGCTTGGGATCCTTTAAGCTTGAGATTGAGGTCATGCTTAATGGTTTAATCCGCTTTGAGGGTTCATTATCAACGACATGATCTCTCTCTTGCCGTACATTACCCTTTGGTTGACACTCATTTCATCTAAGAGGACACTCACCAATGGACAAATTAATTAAAGAATGATTTGGTAACTAAAATGTGTAAACAAAATTGGCAAGTAAAAGTGGCAAGATAATCATTTCTTTGTATTACATTGCATGTGCTCAAATCGGATGTTAATTTGAACACAAGGAAAATGGGACATTTCATACTCAAAAGTGATGAAGTGTGCCACTTTCTTAGGTCTCCGCTGCCCCTGATCATGCATGATAGGGTGATGGCATTTGAGTCTTGTTTTGCATTCATTAAACTTGTACAAATTGGTCCCTTAGCCATCATGCCTGGAAATTGCTTGATTGATGGTTTGAGGGCCAAATGTATCACTCCTTTAAGCTTGTGTTGATGATAAGGGGTGATACATGGTACAAACAACCTGTGTGACCACCTCTTTCTTACTCTGTTTTGTCCGCTGTTTCAGTAATGGAAGACTTGGCTTCAGTGGCCGGCAAGCCCTCATCAGTGGCCGGCAGGCCACCTCTAATGGCCTGCAACCCCTTAGTGTTGGCCGACAAACCCTCATTTGTGGCCGGCTGGCCACTAGTGAAAAAATTTAGTGTTGTGCTTCTGAAGCAAAGAAGTGTTGATCTGGAGGAGGAAAATAGTGTAAGTGTTGTGGAACAGAGGCAATTAGTTGCAGACAATGGATGTTCTTCGGGTGAAAAGTCGAGCATGTATGCATCCCTCATTTCTCGAGGCCATTTAGTTAATTTGCTTAGTTAACTAGTTGTAGCTAATTCATGCAAATGTTGTAACTATCTAAGTAGATTAGTTAATTAATTCATGTTAGCTAATTCATGTTGTAATTAATTAACTTAGTTGCGTTGTAATTAATTAGTTAGGTATTTAGCTAATTAGTTTGCTTTGTAATATTTAATCAACTTAGATAGTTAATTAGCTCTTGTTGTGTAATTATAATTAATTATATAGCTTAGTCTAATTGATTAATTAGTTAAGTGTGTTGTAATAATTAATTAGCTTAGAGTAAGCTTCTTTTTATTTGTTCAAAGTGTTGTAATAATTAGTTAAGTAGTGTGGTTTAGCATAGCTAGTTTCAATCGGACTCTCCTTCGTGAGAGCAAATGATGCAATAATGTGTATGTCTTCTAACCCCACGTCTTTCTTCCTTTTATTTATCCACTTACGATGGTTAGATTAGGAGCATCACATTTCATTTAACATACCTTATGCTTGCATTCATTCATCTTGTATTGCATGCACCGAGGCTCGACGTATCATTCTAATTGCATTGTCATTTCAATACTTCGTTGAATAAATGCTTAGACCGTATGTCTTGAATTGACTCATATGAAATATTAGTAGTCGAGCCTATTAATCGCATATTGCATGTGTTGCATTAGTAATAATTGTATAGTTAGGAATCATGTATATTTTTCTAACTCATATCTTTTTGGCTTGAAGTACTAGGTGAGTTTTTAACGCTTCAGCATACTTGCATGAGTGTGAATGATTGCCATGACTAGCATGCTTGCCATGAGGCTATGTGCTTAAGTGATAAACTGCATGAATGCCTGTGGATAAAGACTTGTTGTTTGAATTGGAACGGTTCAACGAATGTATGTTTTAAGCCCACTTTGTTGTGGCAAATCCGTTTTAAATCCCACTATGTTTAGTGGCAAATTCGCAAACTTTTAAGCCCGGTTGAGGTGGCAAATTCAAACCATCTCCATAAACAAACATGAGTTGAATTGTTCCAACTTGAGCAAACTAGTTTATACTTGCTTGTGTGCATCACATAGTAAAGTTCGCTTAATAACCGGAACAAGAGCATATAATGTTGATAAAAATCATATCATGATTAGTAAAGGCCGATCATTGATCGGGCGGGCGGGCAGGGGTGCCCAATTCATGACCTTTTCCTCTCGTACCTAAGTTCTCGAGCCGAGGCAAGTTTGGTGATGATGGACATGTGGCCTTTGGTACGAGTCATGGGTTCCCTAAATTTCCCCGAAATAAAATATTTAGGTGGCGACTCTGTATCTGGCAAAACAGTCCAATTTTGGCATTTTTTTATTTAAAATCGATTTTCCAAAAGTTGTGCCGGATTTGGACTCTTTGATGATTATCAATTTCACATTGCACTTGTGAGTTTAGATTCAGAACTATGGGAGTTCGAATTGTAGGGCTTCTTTCTAGCTTTCGAGAGGGGCCACGGAAAAGTTGAGTTATAGTTTCTGGCGACTCTGCTGGGGATTTTGAGAACTTGACTCAAACTCATGATATGACTTTTTTTATCTACACTTATGTGTTTCTTTGCATTTTCATTTGCATTGGTGCGCCTATGTCACTATGTTTGCCATCTGCTATTCTTGAATGGTTTGTCGGAGGCTTGTTTGGAAAAGCTTGCCAAAAGGCTGACTAATTGCGGGCTCTGCCATAATGGGAACACAACCCTTGGATTTAGACTACCACTGTACCGTTTGATCCTCTTTTCACTTCTCAGTGTTAGGTGTGAAAGGTATATTAGGTAGTCTTGCCAAGGTACCCTTTTTTACCAATCGGCCTAGTTGCATATCAAAAGCCGTAGAGACTGTTCCAAACTAGGACATGTTGCTTACCTGAATGCAGGATTGCGTAAAACCACTTTGCTTGAATAGTGAACCTTAGTTCCTGACGAAACTAGGACAGGGTAACCTTATCCCCTCATAGGGGTGTTTTGGCTCTTACTTAACTGGTATGTGCATATCAGTTGCCAAGTTGGCATCTGTTTTGGGGCAGAATTCAGTAGGGAGCATAGTCACTCACCTTTGATCATATTCGTTCTAGTGAAATTGGGCTGAGATGCTGTCTGTTTTCCCTTTTTCAAGGTAGTCCTGGAACCATAGCTTCAGAAGGCTCCAATATCCCCCAGGTACTCTAGTGTCGATAGACTTTGTCAACTTGGAAATTGTTGAAAAGCAACTTGTGTTTACCTTAGTCCCACTGGTTACAAGACGAAAGAGGTTTAGGTAGAATTCACCAGTGCAGTTTCTACAACAGTCACCCTCAGTTCACCCGGGTCTAGTCTGGTCTAGGAATAGTTGTCTGCATTCAACTCAGCACGAGATCAATCACCCATTGCCATGCCTCAGTATCCCCTAGCTGGTGTGGAAGAACTGATATAGCACCTGCAACAGACAGTCGAGGCATTGCAGCAGGATGCAGTCCATCAGGCTGAAGTCATGGCTCGTCAGGCCGAAGTGATAACCCGGCTACAACAACAATAGCCACAGCCGGCCATGGCTTCTGTATCTCATGCACCTCCCACGGGCATCCTGACACCTAGAGCCACTGCCCATACTGCTAATCTCCATGAGACTTAGGGCAATCCGGTAGAGAAAATCCCAGCACAGGCCTCTAAAGCTCCTGTCTATTAATCCAAAGCTCCGTTTGAATTTGAGGTTGACCCAACTGCACCTAAGGTCAATAAATTGGAGAATTTATTCAAACAAGCACAAGGAATGAACTTTATCATGGATTTAGATGATAGGTATACTGAATTTGTAATTACCTTACCAGAGCGGTTTAAAATGCCACATATCGATCGCTTTGACGGCTCTGGAGACCCAATAGTGCACCTCTGCCTGTTTTCTTATATCCTGAGGCCAATGGGTTTGACCTCAGCCCATAAGTTATCTTTCTTCGGCCTAACCATGTCTGGGATAGTCATAATTTGGTATGCTAAATTGGAGGACTCTGTGAAACAGAACTGGGAAGAGATGGCTGAGGCCTTTATTGCTCAATACTCTTGCAACACACAGATCGAGGTTACAACTCATGATCTCAAAGTCACCCGCCAAGAGCCAAATGAAGGTTTCTCAGAGTTCGTGATGAGATGGAGGGCTAAGGCCTCAATAATGACCACATGACCTTCCAAAAAGGATCAGATCAGGATAATTATTTGGAATCTGCATGGCAAGTTGCTACAGAAGATGAAGGTCCTACCTCTGTCTACCTTTCCAGAGCTTCATGAAATTGGGGTTCAAATCGAGGATGCCATCAGACAAGGGATCATTGTGGAAGATAATGAGCCTTTCAAGAAAAATAATGTTCCCAGTTCCAATGCTACTACTAATGGTAGCATAGTTGTGAAATGCTCAGAAGTAAACACTATTACCACTCCCTTCAATGGCCAAAAACCAACCCTTTCAACTTGGCCCCAAGCCCGAAATTTCCACCTTCTTTACATAAATCTCTCTCAAGCCTTGAAAATGCTGCGAGAAAAAGGGGACCTAGAGCTCCTAGAACCCCGACCCCTCCCAAATCCTCTTCCACTAAGATATGACTCAGCTAAATACTGTGCCTGTCATCAGCAGTACGTTCATGATACAAACCGTTGCATTCGCCTCCATCATAAGATTCAGGATCTTATTGACGAAGAGATCATGGCTCCACCAAAAGGACCTCAGGCTACTACTAACTCATTACCTTCACACCTCAACCTAATCCATACACTACCATCCACCTACAACCCCAGCATATACATCACCCCGACCTATTTACCCAAGCCTAAGGTGTTCATTTCAGAAAGCATGTACTTGTGTATGATGGATGCACTTGAACCCCAATCATCTCAAACCCATGAACCCATTACTTCTGGGCTGATGAACATGATTGAAGATTTGCAGAGAACTATGACAGATTTAGCCTTTGGGATCTTGGCTCCCTCATCGACCGCATCACATGCCATAAATTTTATGCCAAAAGGCTCCCCAATCTTGGGGAAAGCTGCAATTTGAAATGGCCAACCTGAAACTATCTCAAGTCTAGATGATGGCATGTTAACAATAATTGGGATCTGCTCCGATATAGCGACCCAATCTCTTAGCAAAGTGGAGGCAAGAGGCAAGAACAAGGCCGGGGTAAGTATTGATTCTTATGAACAACTTCAATGGGTTATTGAGGCTTTGAAGGGCAAAGGACTGAACAAGCAGCAAGTGGTTGCAGTTGTTGCAAAGACTATGGATCACACTTTTGTCGCTCAGGTTAGGAGCATTTTGAATCCAGGGATAAACCATGAAAAGGGATGCCGTACCAGAAACACCCCTTTTAGCTCCAATCTTACACCCATAAGAGATCATCAAATCCAGTCAACACATGCCAAGCCCTCTGTCAAGTCTGTCAGAACTGGTAACTGCACCTTCAATCCCCTCTACATGACCTTGTCCAAAGCTCTCCAAATCCTTATAGAACATGGTCATCTCAAACCCCTTGAGCCTCAACCTCTCCCGAATCCCCTTCTAGTCAGGCATAATGCTGCCAAGTATTGTGCCTACCATCAACAAACCGGTCATGACACTGACGGTTGTTATCGTCTTCCCCATGAAGTTCAAGATCTGATTGACAACGAGGTCATCGTCACATCAGGTCCTACAAAGTTTATCGGCACTAGATCAATGAACTGGGGGGATAATGTGAATATGTGATTGGGAAGGAACCACCTGCTAATAGCGCTCATTTTACTCCAGATGTGGCGGATGGGACGCACTGTTTTGAGAAATTTATAAATGCTGTTTATTTTACTTTCTGACTTGGGTATTGAGTTAGTCTTGTTGTGTTGTATTGAGTCAGTCTTTTTGTATTAAGTTAGTCTTTTTGTATGGAGTCTGTCTTGTTGTGTCGGAAGTTGGTGATTTCGAGCGTGTTAACTCGAGCATCACTTTCATGTTTTGAGTTTGTCTTTTACATTCTTTCTTTTGCGTCTATTTCTACCATTAAGCTAGTTGAGCCAGAAAATCTGAATAGGATGGCAGTAATTGACCAAAATTGTGCCTTTGTTGTGCCTTGAAATCATTGCATTGACCAAAGTTTTTTTCAAAACTATTTCCGAAACTATGGTGTAAACAAAAAGGAAGGAATTCCTCAGGATTTGTAAAAATTTGATCAACTGAGAGGAAGAGAGGCATGCTAAGCCCTTAATGAATGAGATCATGTTTGTTAATGTGAGTACTGAGAAGGATCCTGGCTTGATCCAGATTGGTTCTACATTGTCTTTAGAGGAGCCTGAGCGACTAGTTGCTTTATTAAAAGATTTCAAAAAATGTTATGCATGGTCCTACGAAGACATGCGTGGAATTGATCTTGAGATTATGTAACATAGGATCGCTCTCGGCCTCAAGACTCGACCCCTTTGCTTTCAAACCTTAAACCTTGACTCAGATTGTTCAAATGATCAGTCACAATATAAGGCTTGTATGGCCGGATCAGAAGCAACACTTGAACTAGGGGCAAGAAGGTCATATCAAGAAGGTCAGATGTCATCAAAAGAAGCTTGCAAAGTTAGATCAGAAGCATCCTTTAAACTAGGGGCAAAAAAGGTCAGATATACTCAAAGATTCAAAGATGGGTCATTTCGCCAACCAATGAAGACAGGCAAGAAAACCAAATCCCAGAATTTGAGAGAAGAGAAATTATTGTTGAAGGACAATCGAGTTCCTATCCATGACACTAGTGGAAAATTCAGACAACAATTGGATGGGCTCTCACATCATCATGACTATTTAGTCAGCAACAGCAGCCATTCTCATGGATTCATGTGGGTAGAGATCCTACGACCATTTAACATGGACAAGTTAAACTTTTTTATCCTTGAGAGGCTCGCTAGGCCGAAAACCCGGAAGGGCGACCTAGGCAAAAATTAGAGCAGAGAAAAGAAAAAGAACAAAAATGAAAAAATGGAAAGAAAGCAAAAAGAAAGAAGAAAGAAAAGAAAAGGAAAAGAAATGAAAAGAAAAGAAAAACAGAGCTTGCAAGGTTGAAAACCCGAAAGGGCGGCTTTGGCAAAAGTTAGAGCGTAAAAGGAGAGTGTTAATACCTGAGTGCACTTTAAACCCCTGAACTACGTACAACCTGATTCCCGTCTTTGGGATACATAGGCAACTTCATCCTGAAATTTGGTCCTAATCATTTTAAGCCTGCTTGGCTCATCCATGTTGATTGGCTTATCCTTGTTCAAACTCGACTATCTTATCTATGTGCAAATTGGCTTGTCTTTGTTCAAATTCGGGTGTCTTATTCCGTTACAAGATTCAGTTGCAAGATAAATCAAATTCAGATCTGAGGTTTGTGCATCTTAGGAGTTAATTCCTCGTTGGTCAGGTAGTGGCCATTTGCAAACAGTTTTGAGATTTTTTTAATAAGGTTGACTAATTTTCTTAGAAATTAATCCATTTTTCCAAAACTAGTCCATTTCTTGGACCCAAAAAAGGAAAATTTTCAGTGCTCACAACCTGACTTGCATGATTTCAAATCAGAAAATTGAACAAGTATGATAATATAACTCTTATGTTAGTCAATATTGTTTTAGCAGAAGTCAAAAACAAAAAATGGTCAAAATAATAAACTAGAGGCACAATTGAGTTAGGTTTTTTATCTTTTCCGCATTATCAACGTATTCGCCAGAAAGGGCACAACTGAAGCTAATAATAGAGGGCCGAAAGCTCTCTCATCCTCCAAGCAGCGAGGTATCAAGCTCAGTGCGAAGCATAAACTGGAAATGGAGCAAGATATTCGCTCTCCTCATAAGGTCCATAACTTAGAAATTAATCCATTTTTCCAAAACTAGACCATTTCTTGGACCCAAAAAAGGAAAATTTTCAGTGCTCACAACCTGACTTGCATGATTTCAAATCAGAAAAAAAAGGAAAATTTTCAGTGCTCACAACCTGACTTGCATGATTTCAAATCAGAAAATTGAACAAGTATGTTAATACAACTCTTATGTTAGTCAATATTGTTTTAGCATAAGTCAAAAACAAAAAATGGTCAAAATAATAAACTAGAGGCACAATTGAGTTAGGTTTTTTATCTTTTCCGCATTATCAACGTATTCGCCAGAAAGGGCACAACTGAAGCTAATAATAGAGGGCCGAAAGCTCTCTCATCCTGCAAGCAGCGAGGTATCAAGCTCAGTGCGAAGCATAAACTGGAAATGGAGCAAGATATTCGCTCTCCTCATAAGGTCCATAACTTCCAGCTTGTCCATAAACCACACCTGGGAAGGGATAAAAAATAAGAGAGATTAACGAATAGAGAGATGTGCGCTGAGAGGAAAAGTAAGGAAAAGGCTTTTTAGAGAAAATTGAGACTGAGTGCCAAAGTGATGTGAGAATCACAAATAAGAAAGGGTGGGAAACAATACCTAGAGAAGCTGTGGGCTCCCCATGAACCGAGAGGTCTCTCGCCATTGTAACACATCCAAGTGTTGTGTTTGTTTTTTTTGTTTGTCTCGATTCTTGTTTTGAATCGTTTCTAGTGTAAATGTTTGTGTTTAGGTTGTTTTACTTTGTTTTCCTTTGTTGAGTCGTTTTGACTGTGGTCAGTCGTAGGCTCAATATGGGGTTAAGAACTCATTCTTGGTTTTAATTGCAAAAATAAATCATTTTCTGCTTAGAGTGCCATGTCATTCCCAATAGGATGTACAAAACATAATTCCTTCTTTCATAAATTGCAGGTTCCAACCTCAATCAATAGAGGGAGCTTTAGAACAAGGACCTATCTGAAGTTACATTGGTTCTAGACTGCAAAGCAAAAGAAAAGAGGGAAAATTTGGAGCATCTTAGTGTGTTTCAACTTTAGTAATTTTCGAGATTGCATTCCAGATGCACCTTCTCTGGCCTTGTCTTTTCTCCGGAGTATAAGTGTACCTCTATCTCAAGCTCAAGCCTACTTCAAGCCAGAATGGCGATCAGAAGTGGTCTCCATTAGTATCATTCCCTGCCAGAGGCATCTTAGTTGTGTTTGCAATGAGTTCCTAGCAGACCAACTGTGACGGTGGAAACTAGAGTTCAAATGGCGATGCCTAGAGCACCAAGGTTTGGAATTTTCGAGAAAGTTTGGTTTAAATACCCAGGGGTGTATCCTTAGCTTGAAATATGTATGGAAGCCCCATAGATTGAGATAGCATGTGTGCGCCTTAATTCTGGATACTGAACCAACCTAGTCTGTCACCCTATTGAAGAATAGAGAAAGTTGTGAATATGATCAGGAAGAAAAACGGCATCCATGGTTTCTACATGAAGAACCCTTGTTAGCATTTGAGGGCCTTTGAACTGTGAGTTAAAGGTAAGAGTTCAAAGAACACATGGGGGATATCCCTGTCAGAGTAGAGCAGTTCATCGCCACTCATCCCATGAGGTGCTTTCTAAAGCGCCGCTTTATTTATTTATTGCATTCCCTAAACAGCATGCACTACATTGCTTGTAACATGTATCATATCATCGCACTTATTGCATTTACTTGCATCTTGTGTTATCTTGTATCATTTATCCTTTTACGCTGAGTAGCGTTTAGGATCGTTGCCCCCGGGGCTTTTCTTAGGACGCGTGGAACGCACCCCTGAGTAGTTTTCTTGGGACCTCTTCTCACGATTTCAACATGGTTAGAGTGTTCCTTTCCTCACATGATATCAGCGTGTTTGGAATTTATCTCATGACTTGTGGAACGCGCCCCTGAGTAGTGTTCTTAGGACCTCTTCTCACGTTTTTAGCATGGTGAGAGTGTTCCCTACCTCACACGATTTCAGTGTGTATGGAATTTATCTTAGGACGCGTGGAACGTACCCTCGAGTGTTTTTCTTAGGACCTCTTCTTACGATTTCAGCGTGGTTAGAGTGTTCCCTTCCTCGCACAATTTCAGCATGTTTGGGATTTGTTCGTCCTCCTCACACGATTTCAGTGTGTTTGGAATTTATCTCAGGACGTGTGGAATGCACCTCTGAGTGTTTTTCTTAGGACCTCTTCTCACGATTTCAGCGTGGCTAGAGTGTTCCCTTCCTCACACGATTTCAACGTGGTTGGAGTATATCACCCATATTCATATACTACATTATCCATTACATCCATCATCATGCCATTTAATCACTTGCATCCTTTCCATATTACGCTTAGTTCGACATATGCTCATACATTTCCCTCGTTAAAACATGATTCTGTCCTGTGTAAGTACCCATGTTGCATTGAGGCTACTATTGAGGGTATCAACACCTTTTCTGTGTTAGACGTCGTCTATTTTGTGTCCATACCTTTTCTAGGTCAAATGTGGTTCGGTCTGTGCCTTATTCACTGTATCCATTGCATTCATTACATTGCACTTTGTCTTGTTGCATTTAACATTTAGGATCATTATCTTTCCCCAGTAGATCATTCCCCACTTATATCATCCCACCCAATGATTTGTACTCTTTCTCTTTCTATGAAAAACATAGTTCTGCATGTGCATGTTCCTATTCCGTAAGAATTGCGGTTAGAGGGCTCCGACACATTTGCTATATAAAACGTAGTTGATTTGAATCTCTATCCTTTTGTGGTATTTGTGTGTTTTACACTGCTTGTCGTTTGATGATTTCGTTACATTGTATATCATTTGCATTGCATTGTGTATCATTTCGCATCCTGCCCCTGAACTATGCTGGTTTAATTCCTTACAAAGGGATACGTAGGCAACCCTCATATTCAACCAACTGCATCCGCATTTTGTTTATTTGCCCAAGTCTTACGGCCTTGTCAAAATGGGTCGTCTCCAGGCTTTGACATTCACTCATGTCATTTCATGACTTTGAGCTCTATCAAAGAGAGGCAAATGTAGACACCCCATTTTTAACCGATCTGAAGACTTGGGCGCCACTGATTGATCACTCGCTGATGAAAGTTGTGCTATGCAAACGTTTAATTTCTTCAGCAAGGAGGGCTTCTAATCCCAACCTTACACCCCATTTTTTTTACCAAAACCATTTTGGCTAAATTATTTTAGACCATTGAACCCTCTCTTTCAAAATATTTTTGAAAATGTTTCTACGATGTCCCGAGGCACGCATTTCGTTAAATGTTGCACTTTTCGGTAAATTGAGCAAGGACAAAGTGGAAATAAATGAAAGAGAGGTGAAATCTTTGAAAAATACTTCAAAACATCTTATTTAGAGGTTTGGATTTGAATAAAATAGGAGAGGAGAGGAGAGAAGAAAACCCGTCGGGGGAAAGGTTGGGCATCAATCCGTTAGGATAAAACTGAGCAGCCTTCACTAAAATAGACATATCTCTTTTCACACTTAGAATTTATATGTGAGGCCACCTCCATGGGAAAGTAGACTTTTGGGGCTTCAATTTGGACTCAAGAATGACCTGAAAAGGATTCCAGATGAAGGAGGTATGCCTATTTGAATCGGGCCAAAAAACAAATTTTTGTGGCCGGCCACAAATAGTGGCCTGTTGGCTAGTAGTGAAAATTTTGACCTCTTTTTTATTAGATTTACCCACTTTTGGGTGAGTTCCATCCACTAATGTGCTTTTTCGTCCATCATTGATGGCCTGCCGGCCACATTGATTGCCTGCCGGCCACTGATGTCAAAAAATAGATATTTTGTAGATATTTGTGCCAGTTGTTTCCAGATTGCTCCACCTGTCCCTATATAGATATTTTGAGTTGAAGCTCATATTTTTCTATATATACTTGACCTTCTCTATTGGTTTTAGGGTTAGAAAAATTTGGAGCAAAATTCTCTCTCTCTCTCTATCTACAAAATTCTCTCTATCTTCAAATTTTGTGCTTAGTTGCTTAGTGTCTCTACACTTTTGTCTATCAACCCTTGACCAAAGTTTCTTCACTTTGGGCTGAGGTTACTTAAGACCCTCTTTCAGCTTTAGAAGGTGGTTATGGCTTGCTTTTGTTGCCTAATTTGTGCCTTGGCTTCAAGAGATATAACACTTGCTTTGTTAGCTTGTTTTACATACTTGTTTTGCCATTTTCTGCTACTGTTTTTGGGCAGATTTTGAACTGTAAAAAAACTCTGTTTTTGTGGCCTAAAGGTGGTGGTTTGAGGCCATTTTAAGTTAGGGGGTGGTTCACCCTTCTTACTTCTTTGTTTGTAAAGCTTTTGTACCTTTGTTTACCACTTTCAAACCAACTTTTTTGGGTCTTTTAACCACTAAATTTTAGAGGTTTTTCAGTGGCAAAAAACTCATTTTGAAGTCCAAATTTGGAGAGGTTAGCCTCCCCTTTTTGTGTCTTGTTTGAATGATTAGTTAGCTTTATATGTTTGCATGTTTTTCTAGCTTAACTTAGCTCAAGTCCGGCTTGTTTTAGCCTCTGAAATAGCCGACTTTTGCTCTGTTTTGGGCTGGTTAGTTCATTTGAGTCCTTTTTTGCGTGGTTGTAGTGTAATAGTCTTCACAAGTTGGTGTTTTAGGGTCTTAGACACCTCTTGTTTGAGTTGATAACATCGTTTGGTGTTGTTTTTCACTCAATTTCAGCACTATTAACTCTGCAACCTCCCTCTTTGCTTCACTCTTTCATTTGATTTTGAGGGTTCCTTCAAGCTTGGGATCCTTTAAGCGTGAGATTGAGGTCATGCTTAATGGTTTAATCCTCGTTGAGGGTTCATTATCAATGACATGATCTCTTGCTTGCCTTACATTATCCCTTGGTTGAAACTTCTATCATCTTAGAGGACACTCACCAGTGGACAAATTGATTAAAGAATGATTTGGTAACTAATATGTGTAAACAAAATTGGCAAGTAAAAGTGGTAAGATAATCATTTCTTTGCATTGCATTGCATGTGTTCAAATCGGATGTTAATTTGAACACAAGGAAAATAGAACATTTCATACTCAAAAGTGATGAAATGTGCCACTTTCCTAGGTCTCCGTTGCCCTTGATCATGAATGATAGGGTGATGGCATTTGAGTCTTGTTTTGGATTCATTGAACATGTACAAATTGGTCCCTTAGCCATCATGCGTGGAAATTGCTTGATTGATGGTTTAAGGGCCAAATCTATCACTCCTTTGAGCTTTTGTTGATGATAAGGGGTGATACATGGTACAAACAACTTGTGAGACCACCTCTTTCTTGCTCTATTTTGTCCTCTGTTGCAGCAATGGAAGACTTGGCTTCAGTGGCTGGCAAGCCCTCATCAGTGGCCGACAGGCCACCTCCAATGGCCTGTAACCCCTTAATGTTGGCCGACAAACCCTCATTTGTGGCCGGCTGGCCACCAGTGAAAAAATTTAGTGTTGTGCTTCTGAAGCAAAGAAGTTTTGAACTGGAGGAGGAAAATAGTGTATGTGTTGTGCAACAGAGGCAATTAGTTGTAGACAGTGGATGTTCTTCGGGTGAAAAGTCGAGCATGTATGCATCCCTCATTTCCTAAGGCCATTTAGTTAATTTGCTTAGTTAATTAGTTGTAGCTAATTCATGCAAATGTTGTAACTATCTAAGTAGATTAGTTAATTAAGTCATGTTGTAATTAATTAACTTAGTTGATTTGTAATTAATTAGTTAGGTATTTAGCTAATTAGTTTGCTTTGTAATATTTAATTAACTTAGATAGTTAATTATTTAATTGATTTACTTAATTAGCTTAGATAGTTAATTAGTTCATGCTGTGTAATTAATTAATTAAATAGCTTTGTCTAATTGATTAATTAGTTAAGTGTGTTGTAATAATTAATTAGCTTAGGGTAAGCTTCTTTTTATTTATTCAAAGTGTTGTAATAATTAGTTAAGTAGTGTAGCTTAGCTAGTTTCATTCGGACTCTCCTTCGTGAGAGCAAATGATGTAATAATGTGTATGTCTTCCAACCCCGCGTCTTTCTCCCTTTTATTTATCCGCTTACGATGGTTAGATTAGGAGCATCACGTTTCGTTTAGCATACCTTATGCTTGCATTTATTCATCTTGTATTGCATGCACCGAGGCTCAGCGCATCATTCTAACTGCATTGTCATTCTAACTACACTGTCATTTCAATACTTCGTCGAATACGTGCTTAGACCACATGTCTTGAATTGACTCATATGCCGTATTAGTAGTCAAACCTATTAATTGCATATTGCATGTGTTGCATTAGTCATAATTGTATAGTTAGGAATCATACATGTTTTTCTAACTCATATCTTTTTGGCGTGGGGTACTAGGTGAGTTTTTAATGCTTTATCATACTTGCATGAGTGTGAGTGACTGCCATGACTAGCATGCTTGCCATGAGGCTATGTGCTTAAGTGATAAACTGCATGAATGCCTGTGGTTGAAGGCTTGTTGTTTGAATTGGAATGATTCAACGAATGTATGTTTTAAGCTCACTTTGTTGAGTGGCAAATCCGTTTTAAAGCCCACTATGTTTGGTGGCAAATTTGCAAACTTTTAAGCCCACTTGAGATGGCAAATTCAATCCATTTTCATGAACCAACATGAGTTCAATTGTTCCAATTGGAGCAAACTAGTCTATACTTGTTTGTGCGCATCACATAGTAAACCTAGCTTAATAATCGGAACAAGAGCACATAATGTTGATAAAAACCATATCATGATTAGTAGAGGCCGATCTTTGATCGGGCGAGCGGAGGTGCTCAATTCATGACCTTCCCCTCTCGTACCTAAGTTCTAGAGCCGAGACAACTTTGGTGATGACGTTTGGCATGAGTCATGGGTTCCCTAAATTTTCCTAAAATAAAATATTTAGGTGGCGACTCTATATCTGGCAAAGCCGTCCAATTTTGGCATTTTTGATTTAAAATCAATTTTCCAAAAAGATTGCCAGATTTGGACTCTTTGGTGATTATCAATTTCACATTGCACTTGTGAGATTAGATTCAGAACCGCGGGAGTCCAAACAGTAAAGCTTTTTTCGAGCTTCCAAGAGGGGGCACAGAAAAGTCGAGCTACAATAAGACTCATACTTCTCTTCTAACATGTTAAGAACTTACTCCAATCCCCTTCAAAGCAGTTACAGATTCCTCATATACACTGATCATGAATGCGTTGCCCTTTGTATGGGCACTCTCAGTTTGTTTATGAATTCCACATACGGACTTGTTTTTGAGTTTGGAGTGAACACTCGTGTATGGAATTTTGACCATGCCACTTTGTTTGAACTTTTGAGTGACAAACTCGCTAGGGTGACTTGATGAAGAGCGTTTTTGAGTGACAGACACGTTATGGGGACTCAATGAAGAGTGCGGATTGAAACATACACCGAGCACGACACAACTGAATTCATAATTGACCCAAAAGCATAAAAAGACTCAAGGTAACTGATCATTCATAGTGCCCCTAGTTTTACTTATGTTCCCTTTTAGAAATCAATTTTGCAAAAGTCAAGTTTCGATTCTTTTTTTTGTTCAAAATAGAGATTTTACGGATAAGTTCAAGTATTGAAAATTTCTCCACTTGTTGATTTAAGCTAGTTCTTTCTTACCTAACATAAGTATCTGATATGCATAGCAGTAGGTGTAGTTCATGGATTGATGCGAAACTGACGACGTGAATTGGGCAAGATGATTGAGTTGAGATGGATGAGATAGATATGGTTAAGACCGATCTTCAGGATGAAGTTACCTACGTATCCTAAGATGGGAATTGGGTCAATGTAGTTCATGGCTGAGGTTCACTCGGGTGATGACACTTTTCTTTTGCGCTCTAACTTTTTCCAAAGTCGCCCCTTTGTGGATTTTAACCTTGCAAGCTATATATTTTTTTGATTTCTCATTTTTCATGCTCTAACTTTTTCCTAGGTCGCCCTTTCAGGTTTTCGACCTAGCGAGCCTCTCAAGGATAGCGTTATAACATTTGTGGTGAATTTGATCAACAGTCATCCTTTCCCTAACACTGGAACTGGCTTCGCCTTGATTTGAGAGTTAGGCTCTCCATTCTTTTATGCATACATTCTTCCTTTATTTTGCTCCATTTTCAACATTGGTTCTTCTCGCAATATGGCACTTCCTTGCATTGGCTTTCCCGAATTCAGACAGAAGTTCCCTTCCTCACAGTTGATTGGATTTCATTCCAATAGATGATAGTTGATTGGATTTCATTCCAATGGATACCCCTGGCTTGATGGTTGACTTCTTTTCCCCTTTTTTTCATTTCTTTTTTTCTTTTCTTTTCTTTTCTTTTCTTTTCTTTTTCTTTTTTTTTTTGGTTTCTCTTGTCCTTTTCTCTTTGAAATAATGAAAACACCTGAGGAGAAATTCTATGATTTGTGAGGTCTGACAGCCGCCTTGTATTTGTAGGTCTAAAAGCCACCTTGTGCTTGCCAGAATGATCGCCTAGTGGCAAAGAGAATCCCCAGGACAATGTAAAATACCACGCACAATTCTGAACATATCTTCTCAAGTTTTGCAAAAGAAAAAGCTTAAAATTTTTGAAATCATGACTTTGCACCGGTAAGTCAGAATTCACTCAAACCCTTCAGAGGATCCTTCTCAATACTCAAGCTTATTAACAGAATCTCATTCAAAAAGAAAAAAAAAATTTAAAGTCTTTTTCTATCTGCAAAAGGTCACACGTGTATCACTATAGACATAATAAAATGATCAAAAACTTGACTCGCACTTTCTTATAAAGATGAAAACCTGAGGGTACACGAGAGCGACTCAAAGGAAAAGACTCAACTGACGCAACAATGCAAGAAAAGATAAAGAAAATAAAACTCGCAACATATATTTACAAGACACAACTCAAAACAAAATAAGAATTTCTAAGACAAAAGGAGGTTTTCCTTCTCCAAGTCCATCTGTAGAATTTCAAAAACAACTTCAAGTAGCCCACGGGAAATCCATACTTGCCTAACATCCACACCCAGCAGGATTGATTTCTGACTTTCAAATTGGGTTCAGAAGGCCCTACGCAAGTGCTTTCAACAATTACTCTAATTGAGACTGAGATTCATCATTCTAACCACCAGTGCTGGCATCACTGCTTCATCAAGCTTGACTTCGCCAAGATCGAGTAAGCTTTCCATCTCTTCCAAGATTTTGTTCCTATTGCTCAGATTGGAATTAGAAGGTTTAGGGATGAACACAATGGGTTTGGGCTCATTGGTGGATATGATGTGTTGGCGAGGGTAATGGTTGGTTGTTACCAAGCTGTGTATGGGTCTTATGTCATGGAGTGGCCACCTATTGCAACCAGGGAGGGGGTTATTGATAGCTTTGGGATGTTCAGGTGGGGTGATGACCTTTTTGTCAATCAGGCCTTGAATTACATGGCGAAGGCAAAAGCAACGGTCAATATGGTGACTGTACAACTGATAGAATGTGCAATATTGGGTAGGGTCATGTGTAGGTGGAAGAGGATTAGGGAGAGGTCGAGGATTGAGTGGCTTGAGATACCCTTTCTCTATCAGTACCTTCAATTCACATGTTAGGCTCATATGGAGTTGGGTGAAGGTTCATTTTCGAGAGGAGGAAGCACTAGGTTTAGAAACATTGGCAAATGGGTCAGCGGGTACTGGTCGGGTATTCATGGGCTTCGAATTGGAATCAAGATGGGTGTTTCTGGTAAAGCATCCCTTTTCATTGTTTGCTCCCTGATTCAAAATGCTCTCACCCTGAGCGACAAAAGTGTTATCCACAGTCTTTGCAACAACTTCAAGCACCTGTTGCTTGTTCAACCCTTTGACCTTCAAAGTCTTAATAGCCTGCCAAAGATGTAAATAAGGATCAATACTTGTCCCAGCTTTGTTCTTTCCACTTGCTTCTACTTGGCCAAGGGATTGGGTGGCTATATTGAAGCGAGGCTCACTTGTTGTTGGTCTGTTATCACCCAGACTTGAGATAGTTTCGAGCTGACCCTTTTCAACTACAGCTCGCCCTAGGATTGAGGAGTTGGGTGACGAGATCGAAACCCCAAATGTTAAATCTACCACTATTCCTTGAAGGTCTTCAATCATTCCCAACATCTCTATAGTAGTGGGTTCGCCCATTTAGCGCCCTTGGCATACCTAAGTCGAATTGGGTGCATCCATCATGCACAAATCAGTGCTTTTGGGAATGAAAACCTCAGGCTTGAGTAAATAGGCCGGGGTGATGTATATGTTAGGGTTGAAGGGAGGAAGTAGTATATCGATGAGGTTAAGGTGGGAAGGAGATACTTGGTCTTGGATGGGAAGTGGGTTGGTGGTAACATTGGGGTCTTGAGGTGGAGCTATCGTCTGGTTGTCAATGAGATTCTTAACATCATGATGAAGGAGGTAGCAATGATTGGTTCTGTGACCACGTTGTTGACGATACACATAATATTTGGTGGGGTTATATCTAGCAGGGAGTGGATTAGGAAGCGGTTGGGGATCAAGGGCTTTGAGATACCCTTTTTCCATCAGGATTTTTAGTGTGCTAGTTAGGCTCATATAGGGGGGTGAAAGTTCTGCCTTGAGCTCGGGCTGGGCCAACTGTTTGTGGGTTGATATTGGCAAAAGGGTCGGCAGGTTTGGAAGTGGTGACAACGGTATTGATTTCAGTGGGTTCAGGAATAGTGTTACTGCCTGCATTGGTACTCCAAGGAAAAACCCTCTTTGTTGGTTCTCTTGCCTGGGAATAATCCCTTTGTTGAATGCGTTCTCAATCTGAACCCCTAATTCATGCAAAATTTTTGAAAGTGAATAGTGGAGAGGCTATCAATTTTTGCAACATATCAGGCTCAAGATTTTGCACCACTATTCGCACTTGGTCCTTCTTAGAAGGGTGATCTGTCATCTGTGCTGCCTTTGCTCTCCACCTTGCAACAAATTCCACAAATGGCTCTTCAGGATTTTGGTGGGTTGCTTCAAAGTCTTGAGTGGTTATTTCAAGTTGGGTATTGTAAGAGTACTGATTAACAAACACCTCAGCCAACTCTTCCCAGTTCTGATTCACTGTATCCTCCAACTTGGCGTACCAGGTAGCTGCTATACCTGACAGGGTTTTTTCACACAGAGAGAGTTTCTGAGGCTTAGTCAGACCCATTGGTTTCAGGACGTCCAAGAAAAGCCGGATATGTACCATAGGATCTCCAGACCCATCAAAACGGTCAATATGTGCCATTTTGAATCTGTCTAGGAGTCTTACGGTAGCCTTGGTGTACTGATCTTCAATGTCGGGAATGGAATTAAGGTCCTGTGCCTTTTTAAATTACTTATGAAGGTTAGCAATTTTTAACGAGATCGTGTCGAGATTATCAATGTCAAGGGGATAAAGCCTTTCATTCGGTTGCACTAGGGGTCTAAAAACTCAAGCTTGAACCAACCCTTCTCAGGGATCTAGACCTTGTAAATCTTTAGCTGGTGGAGGTGGGTGTAGACACCCAATTTTTGACCGTCCTCAAGACTTGGACGTCATTGTTTGAACACTCGATGATCATCCATGTTTGTGTTCCTTTTGAGTTCTCGGAGGTCTCGGTTGCGCATCTTGCCTCAAGATCTCTCAACTTGTTTCTGTGGACCAAACACTGGTGTTTTTGGCTTCTGAGGAAAGAGGGTGGCTTGTTTGCCATCCCCTCAACCCACCGGCCAAGGCTTAAGGCCATCGGCCATGATTTCTTTCCACCGGCCAAATGTATTAGCCGATCAGCACTTTATTTGGACAACCGGCCCATATGTTGGTTGATTGGCCATTTTTGCTAGCCGAACCCTGTTCATCTACTTTATGCAGATATTTTATGCCAGCTGGATTAGCTGGCATGCACATTTGCACCACGCCATACACGTGTATGGAGGGATTTGCCTCTTGGTTTAGCTTGAACTTCTATAAAGAGGGAGCTCCTCCTCCCTCCTCAGGGGTTTAGAAAAATGGCCTGGAGAGGATAGATATAGTTTTGTATCTATATTTCTTTGTTTAGTCTTGTTTTGTGACCTAAAGTGAGTTTTTGTCTTACTTTTGCACTTGAACACCTAGCATTACACCATCCTAGGGTTGCTGAGGCATTAGACGGTTGTTGTTAAGGTTCTTGAGCTGATTTTGATCAGAGAAACCTGTTGGAGCTTGGTTCTTGAAGAGGTTCTACAAGGGTGAGTTCCTTGCTTTAGATTCCCCTTTTTTGCACAAGCTTTTACCCTATCTTGCATCTGTTTTTAAGCTTAAGATATAACTGATAAAAGTTTCTGTTTTTAAGTGCTTAAAATAGTTGTTTAAGATCACTTCGGTGTTTCGGGTTGTTTACCCCCTCTTAGGCCTTGTTTGGCCTCGTTTTTGTGCCTTTTTTTGTGAGCTCCGGGACCACCTTGTATTGGCCTTCTCACCACTGAAATCCAGTGGTGGGGATGGTGTTTTGAGGTCCTAAGAAGGAGAGGGCTATCCCCTCTCCTTGTTGTCTTCAATACTTGTCATATTTGCCTCATATATGAGCACCTTTGTTAAGTTCATGTTGGCCATGTCTTAGCTGGTATTTGTGGTTATTTTTCTGTCATATGCCATTGTTTTTGCCTATCTTTGTCATCCCATGCATGGTTTATACACTTGTAGTGTAAATTTTGCAAATTGCCATCCACTCACATGTTTCACTCCTTCAATGCTTTGAAGGGTTCATGCTTTATGCCTTGAAAAAGAGCCCATGCGTATGCCATCTTGCCTAGGCTTTTGGACCACCATTTCAGTGTGTTTTTGGCCCTATCTTGCCATGATATAGCTCTTTTTTTACTTGGTTAGAGCATCCCTCATTTGCTTCTTACACTTGTAGTGTAAGTCCTCTTTACTAGTCTTGCATGCCTAATGAGTGAGCTTGTTATTCTAGCATGTTTTGACTTGGTATTAGCCCATTTTTGGTGTTAGTTTGACATGCCATAACTCTGATTTTTGTTGGTTAAGTCATCACATGCTTGGCTTTGGTAGGTGTAGTGTAAACCTTCTTATTGGCCTTGCATACTCCATGTTTTGACCCTTCATGCTAGCTTGTTTTGGCTTTGCTCCATGCATGTTTTGTCATTGTTTTGGCATGATCTAGGACTATTTTGGGTTGTATTGGCCATATGACTCATGTTTTGTATAGCTATATTGTAAATGCCTTGACTAGTCTTGAGTTTTGAGGTCCCTACCATGCTATACTTGTGATGTTTGCATGCCTTGGTATCATTCCATGCTTAATTTTAGGGCCTGTAGTATTGTCATACATCCATGATTTTCACTCATTGCTCATGCTTAAGAGTTGTTATCTTTATGCCTTGTTGGTGGACCATTACATGTGCATGCTTGTATGTGCATTTCATGTCATCAATTCATCATTTTGGCCACTGATTTGGGCCTATTTGAGAGCCGTTCATTTTGGTTTAAGTCCGTCATTTGCATGTTGTTGCATGCTTTCCTTGCATGTTGTTGCATGCTTGTTGCATGTTTAGTACCTTGCATGTTGTTGCATGCTAGTATGTTGCATGCTTATCCCTTTATCATGTTGTCACATGCTTGTCTCATTTTGTATGTTGTTGCATACTTGTCCACCTTTGCATGCCTTGCATGCTTGAATGTTCATGTTGCATCTTGCATACTTGTTTAGGTTACATTGCATTTGGCATGCTTGTCACCATTAGCCTTGTATATTAACATGCTTCTGTTACATTGGATTTGCATCATGCTCGTGTTGCATTAGCTTGCTTGCATGCCTATGTTGCATAGCATTAAGCATGCATCCCTTGTCTCTTGATTGAGCATGATAGAGGTTGGGGCCCCTTATATGTCGTGTGCATTTCATTTGATATAAATTGCACACTTGGCTCCTTTGGCCATCATACATTAGAATGCGTGATTGGTGTCTCGAGGGTCGAGAACCATACTCCCTTGAGCTCATGACATGATAGGGAGGGTGGTTGTGCAAAAATTGTCCTGTAAATGTATTGCCATTCTCTGTTTGTCCTCTGCCGTAGCAACACAACATTCTGTAGGAAGAGATGGTTGACTGACCATTTTTAGTGCCGGTCGGCAACAAATATTTGGCCGAGAGCCTTATCGTTGGTCGATGGCACCATTACCTTGGCCGATGACTATACCACTTGGCCGATGATCTCCCACAGTGACCATGAGGTGGTTCAAAAGTGTCACAGAAGCTGACACCGTTTTCAGAGGTGCAGAGCAGTGCAAACAGAGGCAGCATGAGCATGGTGATAGATTTCCGAGCGGAGTCGAGCATGCTTGCATTTGTCCCTCTTCCCGAGGCCTCTTTACTGCTTTAGTAGCTTAATTAATTTGTTTAATTAGTTAATTGTTGTGTAATATTTAATTAGCTAGTTAGTTAGTTAATTAGTCAATTTGTATTATTTATTCGGACCCTCCGTCGAGAGGGTGAATTTTGTAATAAGTGTGCGTGAGTGTGTGAATGTCTTCTAACCCTACGTCTTTCTCCTTTTTACTTACCTGCTTTCAATGGTTAGTTTTAGGTCATGTTTCAATTAGCATCCTTATGCTCGCATGTTTGCATCATTCATTTGTATTGTATGCACCGGACTCGGCGCATCATACTAACTGCATTGTATTTCAATTCCAAGTTGAATACATGATTATCAAGTTGCATTCCACATGACATTCTAGAATAGCCGAGCCTATTTTAGTTGCATTTTTGCATGCGTTGCATTAGGCATCTTAACATAGCTAGGTTCATGCATTGATTACTAACTAGCTATTGTTTTGGCTCGGAGTACTAGGTAAGCTTTTATGCTTTAGCATCTTGCATGAGTGTGAGTGTTGCCATGAGGCTAACTGCTTATGTGATATGACTGCCTGAATGCCTGTGGGTAAAGGTTGGATTACTTGAATTGGAACAATTCATTGAAATGCGAGTTTAAGCCCACTTAAGGGTGGCAAAATCATGTTTTCTAAGCCCACTCGAGGGTGGCAAATCCACGTCTTAGCCTACTTGTGAGTAGCACCTTCAAACCATTTTCAAACAAACAAACATGATATGTTTTGTTCCAACTTAAGCGATCTAGTCTGTACTTGTGTGCTGTGCGCATCACATAGTAATTCTAGGCTAATAACCGGAATAAGAACGCATGTGTTTTCAAAGCTAGATTTCATGTTTAGTACAGGCCGATCTTTGATCGGGCGAGCGGGGGTGCTCATAGATGACATTCCCCAATCGTACCCAAGTTCCCGAGCAGAGGCAACTTTGGTGATGACGGACGCGTGGCCTTAGGCAACGAGTCAGGGTTTCCTAAATTCCCCCAAAATAAAATATTTAGGTGGCGACTCTGTATCTAGCAAAGCAGTCCATGTTTGACACTTCTTTCTTAAAAATCAGTTTTCCAAAACGATTTGCCGGATTTGGACTCTTTGGTGATTTATTAATCTCACATCGCACATTGTGAGATCAGATTAAGAACCGTGACATTTTGAGTTTGAACTGTAGCATGAGGCCCTCGGGGTGCATCTACAGTTTCTGGCGACTCTGCTGGCGACTTAGAGAACTTGACTCGAACTCATGATTTCTTGTTTTGATTACAGTTATGTGTTTCTTTGCGTTGTATTTGCATTAGTGCGCCTAGGACACCATGTTTGCCGTATGCTATTCCTGAACGGTTTGCTGGAGGCTCGCTTTGAGAAGCGTGCCATAAGGCTGACCGGTTACGGGCTCTGCCACGACAGGAACACAAACCCCAGTTTTTACCGGGGCACCCTTTTTGACCATTCGACCTAGTGCATACCGGAAACTATAGTGACCATTCCAAGATAAGACAGGTTGCTTACTCGATAGTAGGTTGTTTAAAACCGTTGCGTGCGTAGTGAAACCCTAGCTCCTGACAAAATAGGATAGGGAAACCCTACCCCAACATAGGGGTGTTTTGGTTCTCATTTGCTTGCTATGTGCTTTTAGAGTGTGTCTCTACAGGTTGCACGTATCAGTTTGCAAGTCTGAGTATCAGGCCTGCGGGCATCAGTATTTTAAGAATCAGTTCTATCTGCGGGTAACAGATTCGGTTTTGGGACAGTAATTTGGGGAACAGTGATCAGTGGTCGAATACAGTTATTCAACTATACTTATGTCAGTTCTACTGAAATTGGGCTGAGATGCTGCCTGTTTTCTCTTTCGGGGGGTTCATAGATTCGATTTAGAGCAACCAGTGTTCTCCTTCACTAAGGCAAGGCAGAAAAAGGCCAGTCAAGGCTCGCCGGTTCATCAAATCCATCAGCCACCAGTCGTATCACCTCTGTTCAGTTCAGTAGACTTGTGATGACACAAAATTCAGAAGAAATTGTGGTCATGGCAGCGACACTAAACCAAGGAATCACAATACAGGGCGAGACCGACGTTGAAGTGCCACACCCACCTAGGTCACCTGCCGTGCACCAGATCTGGGAAGCCCAGTTGTTTCAAGCTCGTGAGCCAACCACATTTGAGTTAATGGGAATGATTGGCGACCTCCAAAGATCTGTGGCTGATCTGGCCTATGGAATGTCGACTCCGCCACCAACCATATCCTATGCCGGGAACTTCATGCCGCAGGAGCCCCCGCTACTGGGGAGAATTATAATTGAGCTCAGCCAACCTGAAGTTGTCTCAAGCTCCGGCAACGACATGTCAACGACGACGGGGCTTCACACTGAAATAGCAACCCAAACCTTCCACCAAGCTGAGGCTAGTGGAAAGAACAAGATGAAGGTAGACACTGATCCCTATGAACAACTCCAGCAAGCTGTTGAGGCCCTGAAAGCTGGGGGGTTGAATAAGCAACAAGTACTCGCAGTTGTGGCTAAGACTGTGGATGACATTTTCCCTGCTCAGGCCGAGAGCAGTTCAAGCCAAAGGGAAAGTCGGGATAGGGACTGTCGTACCAGAACAGTTCCTTCTAATCCTAACCCTGCACCTGGGAAAGATCAGAGAGCCAAGGTGGCACCTGCCAATCCTTTTGCTAGTGCGCTCGGCAAAGGTCCACAGACTTCAAAGTATCTGCCCCGAGGTCGTAGGGTCTTTCATGCCCTCTACATGCCTTTGCCCAGGGCTCTTCGAATCCTCACTGAAAAAGGTCATCTCAAACCTCTTGAGCCTCGGCCTCTCCCGAGTAATCTCCCTCTCTCACATGATGCTGCCCAATACTGTGCGTACCATCAACAGACTAGTCACACCACCGGCAACTGCTTCCGACTTCGCCATGAAGTACAAGATCTGTTTGACGACGGGGTCATCCTCCCACCGAGCACAGCAAAGTTTGCCATCAGCGGATTGGTGGATTTTGAGGATAATGCAAGTACGTGGTCAGGGGTTGGACGACCTGCAGGTGGTGCTCGGTTTGCCTCAGAGGTGGCGTTTGGCACACACTGTTTTGAGCTTTTGCGAATGCTAGCTTTTTTAGTTTCTAACTTGGGTGTTGAGTCAGTTCTATGGTTTTGTTTTGAGTCTATCTCATTGTTTTGAGTCAGTCCTTTTGCTTACGAGTCTGCCTCGTTGTTTTGAGTCAGTCTTTTCATATTGAGTCAGTTGAGTCTGTCTTGTTGTATCAAGTCAGTCCCACTGTATAGAATGTCAGGGGATTCTGGGGATGCCACCTCGGACATCACTTGCTTTTTTTGGTGTTTGTCTTTTACACTCTTTTGAGTCTGTTTCTGCCATGGAGCCAGTTACACCAGAAGATCTGAATGAAACAGCAGTGGTTTTCATGCTTTTGTGTTTATTTCTGCCTTAAATCAGTTGTGCTAGAAGATTTGAATGAAACGGCAGTGCTTTTCACTTACTTTTTTGTGCCTTTTAAATCATTGTATTGACCTAAGTTTTTCAAAACTTTTTGAACATTGTGATGAAAACAAAGAGGAAGGAATTCCTTGGGTTTTGCAAAAATTTGATCAACTGAGAGAAAGAGAGGCGTGCTAAGCCCTTAATGAATGAAATCATGCTTGTTAATGTGAGTACTAAGAAGGCCCCTGGCTTGATCCAGATTGGTTCTACACTGTCTTCGGCGTGAGCGATTTGTCGCTTTCTTAAAATATTTCAAAAAAATGTTTTGCGTTGTCTTACGAAGACCTGTGTGGAATCGCTCTTGAGATTGTGTAGCCTAGGATCACTCTCGGCCTCGAGACTCGACCCCTTGCTTTCAAACCTTGAACTTGGATTCAGAATGTTCAACGGTCAACCACGACGTGAGGCTTGTATGGCCAGATTTGAGGCAGCCCTCGAACTAGAGGCAAAGAAGGTCAGACGTCGTCAAAAGATGCTTGCGAAGCCAGATCAGAAGCAACCCTTGAACTAGGGGCAAAAATGCCAGATGCGCTCGAAGAGCCAAAAGTTGGGATGCTTATCAAAGATAATGAAGATCGACAAGAATGCCAAATCCCGGAAGGGGGGAAAGAAGAAAGTATTGCTAACAAACAATTGAGTTCGTATCCACACCACTAGGGGCAAATTCAGCCCCCCATTGGATGGACTCCAATATCATCAATGAACAACAGCCACTCTCCTAGATTCAGATGGCTTCGAGATCTCAAAACCATTTGACATGGACAAAGCTACACTTTTACCCTTGAGAGACTCGCTGGCTGAAAACCCGAAAGGGCGACCCAGGCAAAAGTTAGAGCAAATAAAAAACGAAAAGAAAAGAACAAAAAAAAAAAGAAGAAAAATGCAAAAAAAAAAAGAAATAAAAAATTCTGAACAAAGAAAAGAAATGAAAAGAATTGAAAAGAAAAGGAAAAAAGAGCTCGCAAGGTTGAAAATCCGGAAGGGCGGCCTTGGCAAAAGTTAGAGCGCAAAAGGAGAGGTTAAATACCTGAGTGTACCTTAACCTGAACTACGTAAGGCTTGATTCTCATCTTTCGGATACGTAGGCAACTTCATTTTGAAGTCCAGTCGTAAAACACTTCAAA
Organism: Camellia sinensis; assembly: GCF_004153795.1. Lineage (NCBI taxonomy): Eukaryota > Viridiplantae > Streptophyta > Magnoliopsida > Ericales > Theaceae > Camellia > Camellia sinensis. The sequence goes on from NW_021027398.1 coordinate 346,304, forward strand.
TTCGATTGTGTCCATGTATTGGTTCTGATCATCGTTGTCTTCTCTGTATCCGAGAGTTTTGGTTGTGATCGTCACTCTCAGGACTGATTACAATTTGCTGCGGTGCTATTCAAACAAGGGGCAACTTTCCGTTGCTATGCAGTGTGCTATAGTGCTATTCAAACAAAGGGCAATTTTCCATTGCCATATAGTGCCGTTCAGGCAAGGGGTAATTTTCCTTTGTTTTGGATCTGAGGTTGTGCAACTCAAGAGTAGATTCCGCATTGGTCGAGCAGTGGCCATTTGCAAAAACAAGCTTTGAGAATTTTTAATGAAATTGACTAATTTTCTCGAAAAATTGCTTCATTTTTTCAAAACCGGACCATGTCTTGGACCAAAAAAAGGAAAATGTTCAGTGCTCATAGCCTGACTTGTATGATTTTAAATCAGAAAATCGAACAAGCATGTTAATCTAACTCTCATATTGATTAAAATTGTTTTAGCAGAAGCTCAAAAACAAAAAATTGTCAAAATAATGAACTAGGGGCACAGTTGAGTCAGGTGTTCTGTCTTTTCCCCATTGTCAACTTACTTGCTAGGAAAAGGGCACTCTATCTGCCAGAAAAGGGCATGACTGAAGTTAATAGCAAGGGGCAGAAAACTCTCACATCCTCCGAGCAACCAGGTATCAAGCCAAGTGCGAAGCACGAAATGGAATGGATTGGGATATTCCACTCTCTCAGGTCTGATCACATCCGTACTGGCCAAGGGCGTCGTCAATCGCTGTCAGTTGCGGATCTGCTGCACATCTAACCGCGTCACAACTCCTCTGTGGGAAAGTTCACTGTCGTGAGCGGAAGAAGGGAATCTAGTTAAATACTAGGGCAAGAGCCCATTCCTTCTCCTGCTTATCCATCAACCACCCCGAGGAGGGATAAAAAAGAAGAGAGATTGAAGAATAGAGAGATGTGCGTTGAGAGAAAAAGTGAGGAAATGGGCTTTTTTAGAAAAACAGAGCCTGAGGGCCGAGTGATGTGAGAATCACAAATGAGAAAGGGTGGGAACCAATACCTGAAGAAACTGGCTCCTCACGAACTTAGAGGTCTCTCTCCTATGGTACACGTCTGAGTGTCGTGTTTGTTGTTTTGTTTGTTTCGATTCTTATTTTGAATCATTTTGAGTGTTACTCGATGTGTTCAGGTTGTTTTACCTTTGTTTTCTTTTATTGAGTTGTGGTGCGCTGTGGTCAGCTGTAGGCTCAATACCCGGTTGGGAACCCTTTTCTCATTACAAATCCAAAAATGAATCGTTTTGCGCTCAGAGTGCTGTGCCATTCTCCACATTTGTGCAAAACAGAATTCGTTCTTTCATAAAGCCGTAGGGTTCAACCCAGGTCATGTCAAAACAGTAAAATCAGGACCTATTTGAAGCTATATGGGTTCTGGAAGCAAAAGAAAAGAGGGAAAATTCAGAGCATCTGAGTATATTTCAACTTCTGTACATCCCGTATGGTCAGTACGAGCTGTGTGCAGAATAAATCGAGTACTGTGTTATGAGCCGTAGATTCAGAGTGAGCAGTGTTCAGAATACGCCGTGTGTAGAATAGACCAAGTACTGTGTTATGAGCCGTGGGTTCAGAGTGAGCAGTGTTCAGAATACGCCGTGTGCAGAATAAACTGAGTACTGTGTTATGAGCCGTAGATTCAGAGTGAGCAGTGTTCAGAATACGCTGTGTGCAGAATAAATCGAGTACTGTGTTATGAGCCGTAGATTCAGAGTGAGCAGTGTTCAGAATACGCCGTGTGCAGAATAAACTAGGTACCGTGTTGTGGGTTGTGTGTTCCCTGAGCTGTTTATGTACTGAACATGCTGAGAATTCGTGATTGGCACCACTTCCAATGCCTTCTGATGATGATTTTGCAAAGTCACGCCTGCATTGTTTCACTTTGTTTATCGAGTTGTTGTACATTTTCTAATCAAGTTGTATTTCAAATTCCTTAAGTGTTTACTTTGCTTACCGAGTTGTATTTACACTTCGTTAGCTTATCGAGTTCTTTGTTTTGATTATCGAGTTGTTTTTGTCATTACTCGGTTCACTACCTAATTATTACGATGCAAATGGTTAATTTTCAGAAGTTCAAATCTCATTTACATTGTTGTGCAATGCGATGCGATGCGATGCATGAAATATACAAACGTAACACTTTTTGAACAAAACAATTGTTTCATTTCATCATGTCTTTTGCAAAAAGTACATAGTTTTGAGAAAGTAAAACTTGCCTGAGGCAGTACAATGTGCTCAAACTACTAGTAAAAAGAAAAATAAAACAAAACAAAAAAAAGGAGAAAAGGAACAAAGTGTCTGAACAGAGCAAAAGAGAAGAAAAGTAGCAAGATGTCTGGATAAGCATCAGTCATCTCGACCACGGGAGTCTGTCCTTGTCCTCTTCCTGGACGAGGGTCCAGGATCACCGCTGCCAGCTCCATAGTCTGAATTTGAGCCGTCTCCGGCCTCGCCCTGGGACAACGCTGCCTCCTCATCTGAATCATCGGGGGAAGGCTCCCGTTAACTGCTCTCAGCGCGGGTGCGCCTATGTCTGCCTCAGCTGTGGATGGTCATCCTCCGCCTGGCTCCCCCTCCTCCTCGAGCAGGAACAGATGGCCCAGCTAGAGTGCCTCCCGTGGTCGGAATCTGAAATGGGGCCTGAAAAGGACAGTTATGCTACGCAAAGCAGGGTATGAATGTCGAATACAGTGTATGAATGCTGTGAGCAGTATATTAATATAGAATGCAGTGTATGAGTACAGTGTATGAATGCCGTGAGCAACACTGTGAACAGTATGTGGGTTACAGTGTATTAGTGTCGTGAGTGCTGTGAATCAAGTGCCGTGTTGATAGTGTGATGCATTAGATTATGTATGAAGCTGATCGTGCAGAGTTTGAGACTGCAGTTGAGAGAACTTACTGGGATATTGTAGATGGTCAATAAGTCGATGCACCGCTGCAGCATCCGTACCGCTGAGGCTGTCAACTCCAAGGACTGGTGAGTGTACTCGACGGAAGCCTGCAAAAGGGTTGAAGTCATTAGTATTCTGCGGGATATAAAATGAATTGAAATGATTGTACAGAATGCAAAGTGTAGTAGTACATACCGGGGTCGAGCCATAGACTCCGACAAGCTCAAAATCAGCCAGAGGAGGAGAGAAAGGAATCTGATAAGTCTCCCCACCTTGTCCTCGGCATGTGATCATCGTGGGTAGCTCTGGCCATCCAGCTCCCTGCCCTCTTCGAGACCCACTCCTGCCTCGAGCCTGAGGTGTTCGCGATGCTCCTGTTCTCGCCGCTGGCGCTGCTGGTCTCTCTCTCTCAACTCCGCCGGCACCGATCAGAGGCTGCATAATATAGGTCTGGACGTACTCCGTATAGTCGCCCTCGTCGACAAAGCGCTCATGGCTCCAGCCGATAGTGTAACTCATCATTTCCGCTAAGGTATACCTCTCGGTGTACCTCGCGTAGGTAGGAGGAGGTGCTGGAACTGGCTGCTCTGGCATGCCCAAGGTTTGCCGGAAGAAGCGCTCCCCGAAGTACCAAACACGGCAGATCGGGCCCTCCAGCAGAATCCTGAATCGGGCAGTCTCCTGAGCACCCGCATATCGATTCCTCACTGCATCAGGCAACACCGCCCACGGCTGCCAGGTGATCTGCAAATGGCAGGATATACAGTTTGTTATCTGTTATTGAAAGTACACTGTAAGGCGAAGCTTAAATGAACTGTAAAGTTTAACATACCTCGACTGCGGTGATGGTGTCAAAGTAGCGATATAAGAACATGAAGGTCTCCCGCAGTCTCCGCTTGCATCTCACGTCAAAGCGGTGGGAAAATGGGACCATGGGGGGCATCTCCTCGTCTGGTACTAGGGCAAGCCTAGGAAAGTAGGCGTACACCCACAGCTACAGAGTGTTACAGAGTAGACATGAGTAGGCTTATCAGATAAAGCAGTATGCAGAATGAAGCAGAAGTCAGGGGACAGGGTGCAGTGTATTGTGCAATGTGTGCAGTGTGTTATGCAGCGTGTGCAGTATATAGCCAGCATAAAGCAAGTTGCGTGTGCACAATGTGTATGGTGTACAGATAATGAAAAGCAGAATTGAAAAGGAAAAAAAGAAATGTGTTCCTCCCAGGCTCGCCAATAGCCTCCAAGCAACTGCCCGTTGCGGCGGGACGATGAGCTCATATAACCGTAGAGAGTGGCCATGCCGGCGCCACCCCAATTATAAAGGCGGATTCGCGTCACGTCTACAAGCGCGCTCAGCAGATAGAGGGCGACGATGTTCGCCCGGTTGGCAAAAAGCGTGGTCCCTAGCAGAAACATGATAAAATCGCGGGCGTACTGCTCCTCCTTCTCCCGGGTAGTAGGCGCCTAGATCCGGAAGTGGTCCTCGAACCATGAATACCTCACAAACCCTTCCCGGGCAAGAGGTGGCTGAGTGCTGAGCAAGTATTGCTGAGCGGCGTCCCACTCGTCCATATCTGTATCAAAGAGGATCAGATCACCCCCCACTCCGATGCCGGTGAGCATCGAGAAATCAAAGGGAGTCATCGTCATCTCCCCGGTGGCAGAAAGATGGAAGGAGTCGATGGTGTCCCACCACCTCTCCACCAGAGCAGCAAGAAGGGGCCTGCTCGCAGTGAGGCGTGAGAGCCCCATGCAGAAGGTTCCAAAGCCAGCCTGGTCGACAATCTGGCGGACTGCATCGGGCAGCTTCATATACCATCCTCGGGCTATGATGTTCCCATACCCTCGGAAGGCATAAGAATCTCCCTGTGATAAAAAAAAAACAAAACAAAAAAACAGTTGCGAAGCAATGTTAGAAATACAATGTTTGGAAATGTGCAAAATTAATGAGATACAGTGTGTGCACATATGTCTGAATGCCTTCAAAACCTAGGAAAATGCAGTGTGTGTGTGCCTGTGTTTATGCTCAGGATTGATGAAGATGTAGTGTGAGTGAATTTGTTCAAGTTTAAACAGATATCGCGTGTGAGTGTGATCACAGTGAAGTACAACATGTGATATATCGGTATATCCGAGTCAAGCAGTTAAAAAATAGAATTGACTACTGTAGTTATGTGTTCTACATTGCGAAAAATGAAACAGGGAAGGGTGTACCTCAGAAGCGCTGTAGGACATATGTGACTCTGGCTCGTGCAGCAGAAGCTCTAGTGGTGCGCCTCGCGCATAGCTCTTGAAATGACGGAGGTTGTCAGGAGGAAGCACGTGTATCGCCGGCCTGTAGGTCGCCGGATCGAACGGTCGGATACGAAAAGGTAGGAGCTCGACCTCGGGGTCCACGTCTATCTCCGAGGGAGTCCCACCCTATGGAATGTCGTCAGCCAACTCAGAAATAGTGTGAAAATGGCTGAAAATGTGTAAAATGGGTGAGAATGCGAAAAGTCAACTGAAAAGTCAACCCCGAGATGGTGGAAAATGGGAGAAAAGGTCGAAGTGTGGGAAAAGGCACGAAGACCGAGGAAAACTTGGGGAAACCAAGCCCCAAGTGGTGGAAACCAAGGAAAAGTCACTGAAACCAAGTTTTTTTCGGTTCAAAGTGTGCGAAACGGGAAGGGTTTCGCGAATCAAACGACGAAAAGGGCCCGAAAACCAAGGAAAAATGAGGATCGAAGGTTGGGAAATCACCTAGAGAGAGAGATGAGGGATTTTTGAGCTAGGAGGAAGTGAAAATATAGGGTTTGAGGCCCTATATTTAAAGACCCATGGCGAAAAGGCAAAACTGCCCTGAAACTGCCATTTTTGGCCGGTCGGCCAAATTGTTAGCCGCTTGGCTAAGTATTTGGCCGATGAGCTTATTTTGTGGCCGATGGATGGCCGGTGGCCTCCCCTTGTGGGCGATGCACCTCCTACAACCTTGTTTGGGTTAGATATGATTGTTTGGGACCTCCATTCTTCAAGACAGTGCAAGAAAATAGACTGTTGAAGCTCAACTGGCTTCCGTGGTCGCCTCGAATTGTGTCTTCTGTGTGCAATGCTCTGTACGCGCAATGTGTATCCTTTTATATCTTGCGAGATTCTGAAATTTCTTTAAATACCTTGCATTACAATGTTTTGTCTTGCTTGTAATAATCACCACCGCTTGCATTGTTATGCACAACTCTATGCGTTGTAAGCGCACACCACACTTGCATTGTTATGAACATCCCTTATGCGTTGCCGCGCACGTCATGCTCACATTGTCATGCACATCCTGTGGGTCGCATTGTCTTGCACCCCTTTATCCGCGTTGTTTCGCATGTCCCATTTGCATCATCATACACCTTATCATATTATATGCATTGACATGCATATCTTACAAGCATTGTCATGCATTTCAGTTCATGCATTGTCGTGCATTTCAATTCGTGCATTGCCATGCATTTCTATTCATGCATTGTCGTGCATTTCGGTTCAAACATTGTCGTGCATTGTCATGCATTTCAATTCATGCATTGTCGTGCATTTCAGTTCATGCATTGCCATGCATATCCCACATGCATTGTCATGCATTTCAGTTCATGCATTGCCATGCATTTCAATTCAAGCATTGTCATGCATTTTAATTCATACATTGTCATGCATTTCAATTCATGCATTGTCGTGCATTTCAGTTCATGCATTGTCATGCATTTCAGTTCATGCACTATCGTGCATTTCATTTCGAGCATAGCCATGCATTTCAGTTCAAGCATTGTCATGCCCATTACATGCATTGTCATGCATTCCCCCATGCATTGTATCACACATTTGTTACACATTGTATGCGTTGTCGCGCATGCTTTACTTACATGTGTTTATTCCCTACGTTACACATTGTACACGTTGTCGCGTGTGCTTTACTTACATGTGTACATTTCATTCCTTACTCTACACATTGTACACATTGTCGCATGTGCTTTACTTACATGTGTTTATTCCCTGCTTTACACATTGTACACGTTGTTGCGTGTGCTTTACTTACATGTGTACATTTCATTCCTTACTTTACACATTGTACACGTTGTCACATGTGCTTTACTTACATGTGTACATTTCATTCCTTACTTTACACATTGCACACGTTGTCACATGTGCTTTACTTACATGTGTACATTTCATTCCTTACTTTACACATTGTATGCGTTGTCACGCATGCTTTACTTACATGCATTTATTCCCTACTTTACACATTCTATGCGTTGCCGCGCATGTTTTACTTACATGTGTTTATTCCACGTTGTTACACATTGTACACGTTGTCGCGTGTACTTTACTTACATGTGTACATTTTATTCCTTACTTTATACATTGTACACGTTGTCGTGTGTGCTTTACTTACATGTGTTTATTCCACATTGTTACACAATGTACACGTTGTCGCATGTGCTTTACTTACATGTGTACATCTCATTCCTTACTCTACACATTGTACACGTTGTCGCGTGTGCTTTACTTACATGTGTTTATTCCACCTTGTTACACATTGTACACGTCGTCGCGTGTACTTTACTTACATGTGTACATTTCATTCCTTACTTTACACATTGTATGCGTTGTCGCGCATGCTTTACTTACATGTGTTTATTCCCTACTTTGCACATTGTACACGTTGTCGTGTGTGCTTTACTTACATGTGTTTATTCCATGTTGTTACACATTGTACATGTTGTCGCGTGTACTTTACTTACTTGTGTACATTTCATTCCTTACTTTACACATTGTACACGTTGTCGCGTGTGCATTACTTACATGTGTTTATTCCATGTTGTTACACATTGTACACATTGTCGCGTGTACTTTACTTACATGTGTACATTTCATTCCCTGCTTTACACATTGTATACGTTGTCGCGTGTGCTTTACTTACATGTGTACATTTCATTTCTTGCTTTACATATTGTATGCATTGTCGCGCATGCTTTACTTACATGTGTCTATTTCCTACTTTACACATTGTATGTGTGGTCGCGTATGCTTTGCTTGCATGTGTTCATTTCCTTGTCACACACATTGTATACGTTGTCGTGTATGCTTTACTTACATGTGTTTATGCATCCTCAATCGCATTGTTATGCACCCCTCACTTGCGTTGTCGCGCACGTTATACTTGCATTGTCATGCTTGTTTCGACCGCATTATTATGCACCCCTCGGCTTGCGTTGTCACGCATGCCCTCCTCATTGTCATACTCCCTTCCGCATTATCATGCGTCACACTTAGCTTGCATTGTTGTGCACACTTCACCCGCGTTGTCGCGCACTTTTCACTTGCATTGCTATGCATGTTTCTAACAATATTGTACCTGTTAAGTTTTCTTTCTTTTTCAGGCACGATATTGTATGTACGGTTCATTTGAAGCTGGCGCGACCAGATGAACCGGACAGGTATTGTATTCTCCGTGTGAGACGTAGCGAGAATTGAATAATTCTCTTACATCCTTTCTGCATGTGATGTAGTTAGATTTATATGTTTGCTTAAAATTTTAGCATGATATGCTTCGTTACAGCTTCATTTGCATGATCATAAGTTATGCTCGGCATCGCGCATGTTCCTTGCATTTTGCGCCTGCCTTCGGGCACATATCTTTGCCTTGTATGCTTGTCTAAGTCTTCGGTCTTGTGAAAAGTAGGTTGTCTCCGGGCTTTGACATTCACTCCCATCATTGTTATGACTTTTGAGCTCTGTCAAAGACACCCCATTTTTGACCGTCCTTAAGACTTGGACGTTATCATTTGAACACTCGATGATCATCCATGTTTGTGTTCGTTTTGAGTTCTCGGAGGTTTCGGTTGCGCGTCTTGCCTCAGGATCTCTCAACTTGTTTGTTTTGTGCTTGGTTGTGGACCAAACACTTGTGTTTTTGGCTTCTGAGGAAAGAGGGTGGCTTGTTTGCTATCCCCTCAACCCACCGGCCAAGGCTTAAGGCCATCGGCCATGATTTCTTTCCACCAGCCAAATGTATTGGCCGATCGGCACTCTATTTGGTCGACCAACCCTTGTATTGGTCGATCGGCCATTTTTGCTGGCCAAACCCTTTTCATCTGCTTTATGCAGATATTTTATGCCAGCTGGATTAGCTGGCATGCACATTGGCTCCCCTCCATACACAGGATTTGCCTCTTGGTTTAGCTTGTTTTGGAAGCTTTGTTATTGAACTTCTATAAAGAGGGAGCTCCTCCTCCCTCCTCAGGGGTTTAGAAAAATGGCCTGGAGAGGATAGATATAGTTTTGTATCTATATTTCTTTATTTAGTCTTGTTTTGTGACCTAAAGTGAGTTTTTGTCTTACTTTTGCACTTGAACACCTAGCATTACACCATCCTTGGGTTATTGAGGTACTAGAGGGTTGTTATTAGGGTTCTTGGGCTATTTTTGATCAGAGAAACCTGCTGGAGCTTTGTTCTTGAAGAGGTTCTACAAGGGTGAGTTCCTTACTTTAGATACCCCTTTCTTGCTTAAGCTTTTAGCCCATCTTGCTTATTGTTTTAAGCTTGGCTATCAACTGATAAAAGTTCTGTTTTTAGTTGATTTAGAACTTTGTTTAAGGTCATTTTGAGATTTGGGGTTGTTTACCCCCTCCAAGGCCTTGTTAGGCCTTGTTTTAGGCCATCCATTTTGGCCTTTGTTATTAGCTTTGCATGGCCTGAAATCCAGAGAATTTTCAGTGGTGAAAAGGTGGTTTTGAGGTATTAATTAGGAGAGGGTCATCCCCTATCCTTGTCGTCTTGAATACTAGCATAAGTGGCTTATGTTGGTAACATGTGTCCTTAGCTTGTTTTAGCTTCATTTCAGCAAGTATTTGGTGTTGTTTTGCCATGATTTACCCCTGTTTAAAGTTGGTTTAGTGGTCTCTTGCATGCACCATATACTTGCCTTGCAATCCCCTCATTTGCCTTAACGTGTATCTAGCATTTAGACTACCATGCTTGCATGTTTTGGCTTTACTCCATGAATCCAATCACTGTCTGCCTCATCCACACAGTTCGACAACAAGCTAATCAAAAAATTTTGTGAAAAATATAAGATCAAGAACTATTATTCAACTTCCAGCTTCCCCTAGTGCCATGGACAAGCCGAGGCGTCCAACAAGACCATCTTGGATGGAATCAAGAAAAGACTAGAAGTCGCTAAGGGTAGGTGGGTGGAGGAATTGCCCAATGTTCTATGAGCATATCTACTTGAAGGCATTGATGGCGAGGAATTGCCAAGACGTTGGAATACCAACAATTTGAAATTTTTCCATCATTGATTTTTTATTTTTTCTTTCCCTGTGTAATTTGAATAGATTTTTAGCCGAAGTATAAATAAAATACTAGCTCGATTTTGTTCTTTACAAAATGTTGTTAACACTTATGATTGTGAGATAAGACTGAGAAAGTCTTAAGGCAATGTTCCCGTGGTGAACACGACAATTAACTTGGACTTGCCCTGATAGTAGAGTTGAACTAAGTAAAAGACGCTATTTCCATGTGAAACAATGCGAAACTAGCCATGTTTTGGTCAGTTTGTGTGAAACGTCGAGGTAAATAGTACTCTCAGTACAAAAAGGTCAAGCCTTAATTGTTTAGTTTAGGCAAGCCAAACGCGATGACCTCGGTCATGGATGTCTAAGTTAGGCTTAGACAAGAATCAGGCAATACATCCTTAATGTGAACATAAGTGATACTTAGGTTCATATTAGGGGGCAGGAAGCATGAATAAGTTAAAGTAAACACAACACTTGTAAAAAAATCTAGAAAAATTTTACAAGTTAAAGTCATCTAAGATGACTAATGGAAGTTATATTCGACGTATACTCTAAGATGATTGATTTGAGATGTTCTAGTCCGAGATAATTGACTAGTGCTATACCCAAGGTATTCTATTCCAAGGTAAGAACCAAGTTGTCATACTTGGAAAGATGAGAAAAGGTCTAAGTATGGTAATGTACAAGACATAAAGACATTGAGCATACATGAAGAAACAGATAATCAACACTTAGACAAAAAGAGGGAAGAACTTGTTCGATTACATCCAAAGGCACGTCAGCTCGACAAAGATAGAAATTGCTCAAGAGATGGAAAGAAAAGAAAAATTACAATCGAAAAGAAAGAAAAAAAATCCTAAGTGTTAGGAGTATGGTTCTCTGATTGATCTTCCTTGGTTTTTTGGCGGTGTGTTGGCCGCAAGGGACAAAGAAGTAGTTTTCTTAGCCTCAAGCTCAGTGTCTATCTCTTTGAGGGTTTCATCTAGGCTCATTTCAGTAGAAAGGACCTTGGCTTCAGAGGTGAAAGTTTTCTTTGGCGAGGCGCTTTTGGAGACCTTATCTCCGTCATCTTCAGTTAAGTCTAAGACCTGATCATTCAAAGTGGGGACTTGGCCCAGCATCAACTTCGGCGTCATCACCCTCCTCGGCGTTAACCTCTTCCTTTTCAGCTTCATCCTCGGACTAGTTGGGCGAGAGAGGAAAGGGCATGTTAAGTTTGTTGATATCACGAAGAGGCAAGTCCTCAGGGACGGATAGCTCCTTGAGGGCCAACATCCAGCCGAAGTAATAGCCTTTGTTGTAGGCCAGATTAACTTATTTTTTGTATTGGTCCCGAACACTGACTTGCCCTTCGGTATATGCCTTCTCATCGACTTCTTTAAGTTCGGCCTCCTTAGTAGCAAGTGCCTCCTGCAGCTTAGCCTCGGCTGCGGCGACCTTAGCCTTAGCAGCCTTCGTAGGGTCCTCAACAGCCTTGGTAACATCCTCGGCTAGGGATGGGCGCGGGTCGGTTGC
>NW_021027398.1:364334-474136 GCF_004153795.1 Camellia sinensis
AAGGCTCACGGTCGTGACTCTGAAACTTCTGAACGAGCACGATATGCAACGTCACCGAGCGCTCAATCAGTGACGTCTGAGTCTTAAGGTCGGTCAAAAATGGGGTGTCTACAAGGCCTTGGGCCGTACATGCGGGAAAAGGGTCGCACGTGTGGGAGGCAGGGGAGGACATGGGTTAGTTTCTGCATAAAAGGTAGGTGCAGAAGGAGGTGTGGAGGAGATGCTGCATGTGCGGGAGTGGGTGCCATACGTGCGGAAGACGCTGAGTTCGAAAATCAGCCTTTTCTTCCCGTCTTGGGTTGTGTGTGTATCACTTTTTTCATCTCTCTCTCTCTCTCTCTCTCTCTCTCTTTAAAAACCATATCCTTCTCATTTTCTCTACATTTCCTACACCAAATCTCTTAAAACTCTTGATCTCTTCCAATTCATTAGGATTTTGACCTTACATCCTTTGCAAATCTTGGAGAACTAAGCAAGTGCTTCATTTCGTGCGGTGGAGATCGAGTTTCAACACTGTTGATTTTGAGGTTTCATCTCATTTCTTCTTTAAAACTTAAGGTAGAGATTTTCTTAGAGTTATATATATGTTTTTGCAAGATTTGGTTAAATTTCAAAATCACTTTTAGATAGCTTTGAAATTTGAGTGTTGGCTCAAGAACGTGAGTAAATTTTAAAGGTGGGTTTACCCTTGTTTCTTTTAAAATAATCTCTTAAGGGTTTGAACTACATTGGGTGAGGGATGATGTTCTCTTTTTTTAGAATTTCTGTCAAATGTTTAGGTGTGTGTGTTGTTGTGGTGAGAAAAACCTTGGAATTTGGGGGTTTATAAAAGAAGTTGAGAGCACATGGTTGGTATAGTTAATATATTATTTTATGTGCCAAAATGAGTAAAGAAAATGGAAAATTACTTGGCTATATACAAATACTTATATAGATGATGGTTTCATAACATATGAGAATTGTTGAGATTGGAAATTGTCCAAATAACTGGTATAGTCTAGAAATGACTAAAATGTTGGGAATGTATGAATTATAGAGATGTTGCTATATATTAACGAATTGTAAGGAAGATGTGGCTATTTTGTGAGATAGCATTGAAAAGAGAAATACAAGTTTTGATTATTACAGAATATTTGTTAGAGATATTGGAAAGTAGAGAAATATTATGTGGCATTAATAATTGTTGCATGGCATATCCATTCAATTGGGTTGTTACACGTTTTGAATTGGGATTCAAAATTTTGTATTGAAAAAGAAATATTGTGAAACGAGAATTATTGAAATGTTTTGGGGTAAATACGTTGGTAAGACTGGATAGGAGGTGTAGATGAAATTGATTAAATTGGCCTGAGTGTCCGGGGTGAAAGACCGAAAACACAAGCGGAGGAGGTATCATTTCCCTTCCGGTTGGCAACCGGTAAAGTGGGGTTTTGGTAGTGTTTGTTATGTCTACTTGCAGACACTAATCTAGGGATTACCTGAGTCGTATTTACCGCCCCCTTTGAATTAAATTGTAAATTTTGAATTGTTGAGATTTCAGGTTATCAATGAGTATGATAATTTTTTAAAAGATGTAAAAAAAAAAAATGTGATTTTTCTTTAAAAACATAGCATGACATGTGCATATCATATTGCGGAGTTTGTATAAAATGTATATAGTTTGTTAAGAAATTTCTACTAGACTTTGTGCTTACCCCTATGAGATTTTGGTACAGGAAAAGGATGTGGTGATCCCGCCAAGTTAGGGCGTGGATGTATGTGTTGGGAGCATATGACTCTTATTTTATTGTGGTATATTTTTTTTGTTCGCCAAGGGCTATAACTGTTTGGGTCTGAGAGACAATTTTTATGTAACCAGGCTTAAGCCTTGGAATGTGTAAGCCCTTGAGGGCATTTTATTTATTTTTGAATTTGACATTCTACATGCTATAGATTCATGTATTTGATATCATTGAATGTATAATTTGCATGTGGGATTATTTTGTACAAACCTTAAAGATCAATGATGTAAAGGTTGGAGAATTGCTATTATCCTTTTAATGAATGTTGGAGGATGTATCTAATTTATGTTAGAAAATTTGGGGCATCACAAGCTCAATTGAACCTCCATTGAAAACTATTGAAAATCTTCCAAAATAGTGTTGAAAATAAGGCATATTTCCATTTCCTTATTATATTTATCATTTTCGGATGTATGTGCACTTCATTGGCATACAACCTTCAATTTCGTTCTTGTGATTTATGGTTTGAGGCTTTCAACACTGGTTTTCTGAAACAATAAAGTTAATTCGGAAATTAACTTCCGAATAAATGGTATTAGTTCGACTAATTACTCAACGAGACCTAATTCACAAGCAAAGAGAGCGACAAGAAAAAATAAAAAGCTAGTAATAGAAACGAGAGAGAGAGAGAGAGAGAGAGAGAGAGTAATAAAGAAAGAAAGAAAGAAAGAAAGAAAGAAAGAAAGAAGAAGCAAATGGTGTTCAACAGCTTAGTGGTATTAATAGTGGCGAACATATCAACAGATGTATGGCAATACATAGCATGTTTTTCAGAGGGGATAAGCCGCGATCAGTTGTTAGAATGAAAAATTAGGGTTTAATTTTTTTAATTTAAATGGTATATATTGAGATTTTTTTGTTATTAAAAGATGTTTATAGAGAATTTTTTTCATATAATATTATGGATATTGTTAGATGTCTATTATAGTCATTTTTGTTTAGGATATAATTGTCATTAAATTAATATTTCATTAAATGTGTGCTTTCAGCTAATTAAGCATGTGGTGCCTCTATTTACACACCACATTTCATCTCAAGGCACATCACTACTCAAGGCACACCTTTATTAATTTGGTAAATGAGAAATTTGCTCAATACACACCACAATCTTCAATCTTCAATTTCCTTAGAAAAATTTATTACATCTTTATCCTTCTAGTCAATTACATTTTTAACCTTCACACAAATTTCTTAATCCATACAACACAAATTTTATTCTGAGTTGCAATGTCAGCAGTGAAGGAAATGGCAGCGCGAGTTGCTGCCATGGCAAGAACGCAAATGGATTGGGGATGGAAACAGAAAAGGGGATGGTGTCGGTCAGAGGGTAACAGCGGCAAAAAGAGATAGGATGGTTGACGACAATAGTTGATAGCAGCGGCTGTGGGGTAGAGTTAGGGTTATGGTTATGGTTATGGTTATGGTTAGAGAAGATGAGGATATTTTGGGAATATTTAAAAATTGATAGTGTGTATTAAGTGAAAAATAAAAAATCAAAATTGGGTATAGTGTGCAATGAGTAATTGGTGTATATTACGTGATGTGTATATCATAGCCCTTTATCATTTGTAGTCATTTTATATTAAGTTAATATTGTAATGAAAAATAAACTAATTAATGGTATGCCTTGAGATGAAAGGTGGTGTGTAAATAGAGGCACCCTTAGGTGTGTTTGAATTGAATTTACTCTAAAATAGCCAGATAAAACAAAATATCATATCCAACTTATAATTATTTCATTTTTTCTCTCACAAAAATAAAAAAATCAAAAAACCTATCCCAAATAATTTTTTTTAATCCCATAAAAAAACTAATAAATCAAAAATTAACTCACATCCCAAATAAAATTTGTTGGTATCCGCAACAACATAAATTCAAAGCATCATTCCTTAAACCATCTCCAACGTTTCATCAAATCTGGCATCAAATTTGAAATTTGGTAAAAAAGTGACTTTTTGGTGCTCCAATGGTTTTACCAAATCAATATTAAATCGAGAATTCACCAAACCTTTCACCAAAATGAGAAACACGCTCCAGGTTTCACCAAATCACTGTTTGTTATTGTTGGGGGAGACAAACCGGTCGACTAGCCGGTTGACCAACCGGTCGACCATAAAACGGTTCAAACAGTTCAAATAAATAGGTTCAAACAGTTTAAAAAAATTTTTTTTTTTTGCCTTACCGGTCGACCAACCGGTTGTCCCGGAAAAAGTTTAGACAGTTCAAAAAAAGGTTCAAACAATTTAAAAAAAAAAAAATTTTTTTTTTTTGCCTTCACCGGTCGACTAGCTGGTCGACTGGCCGGTTGACCAACCGGTTGTCCCGGCGTAAATTTGATGAAAATGAATCATTGGAACACTCGGTATCATATTGAGAAAAAAATTATTCTTTTATCCAAATTTGATGAAAATTTTGGTTAACCGTTGGAACGCTCTTAATTGTTTGGTGCACAAAACTCAAAACAAGCTTGTCCTTAATTTCCACTCTTTCATCAAATGAAATATAAGAAAAAATGGCCCCAAACGATCAATGTAATGTGGCAGTGATTGATCTCGAAGACTTTCCAGGGCAGTCAAGGAAGATGATAGAGGCATGTGAGGAATTAGGTTGTTTCAGGATCACAAACCACCATCAATTCCTCCCTCCGGCACTGTCGGCGGAGATGAAGGCGGTGGTTCGGTCACTCTTCGACCTTCCGGTCGAAATCAAGCGGCTGAACACCGACGTCATCCCCGGCAGTGGGTACATGGCACCTAGCCAAATAAATCCTCATTATGAGGCCTTTGGGCTTTATGATATAGCCTCTCATGTAGCTGTTAATGCCTTTTGTTCTCCCTTAGATGCCTCTCCTCGCCAAAGGTTTGTTTGTTGCTCTCTTTCTTCCTTCTTAGTTCAGTTTAATTTGATCATTACATTCAAATTACACGTTTAAATCAACAATTTTGTTATTTGTATCAGTGTCCTCCTGAAGTGTAATTGAAATATAGTAACATCTGACTCAAACTAGAAGGTATTTTACCTAGAGTTTATATTTTGTTATATTAAGTGTGATTTAATGAATAATAAATTTCTTCAATCTGTAACTTCTGAACAAAGTTGTCAAAATTAGGATCCCAGGTGGGATTCTTGTAAGGGACTTGTGGATCAGAACATAAAATTGGATCGATGATGTTTAGATTCTACTTTTTATCAATAATGATAATGTATGTTAAATAATTTTAAAATCATTAAAAAATGATAAATTCAATATAATTCATTTTTTATGTTAATACAAGTTAGAGGAGATGTTTGGAGAAATAGTTTATACTCAAATTTCTTAATTGATATACATATATACATACATATATAAGAAATAGATAATAATAATACTCTTTTTTTTTTTTTTTAGGAACAGGATCGCAGTGTGATTGTACACAATTTTATGACTAAGATTGTAGTCACTTTAGATCCTACTGAATTTAAGATCATAGTATGATCCGGATCGTTTGACCCAATTAGAGTCGTAAAATTGTAAAATCTTACAATCCAAATTGGGATTCTAACAGTAGAAGTTAAACTTATATATTGTACTTATTATTATTATCATTTTTTCCTCCCCTTCAAGGTACCTGACAATAATTTTAAGAATCGCATGAATCGTTAAAAATGATGAATCGAATCGTGAATCGATTGTGAATTGTGTTATTTATTAGAGATTCACATCAAGAATAGATTCATCCATAGATTCGTATCGATTTTGCAAAAATTGCAAATCGAATCGCGAATCATAAGATTTTGATAACATAGATTTGGGACAAATTTTTTTTTTTTTTTTTTCAATTCATAGGAAGGGAATAGGAAAATAAGAAACTACATAACACAACAGTAAGACTTGAATCATGTCATTGTGTCTGATAAGGGAGTACCTTATCCACTAGGCCAGGCTCTTGGTCATAAATTTGGGACATTAAGAGGATTAAAAAGACAAGAAAAATTCAAAAATGTTTAATTGGGTGTAATGAGAATGAGGGTATAAAGGGAGAAAAATATATCGTGTAAATAGAAGCTCGAATGAGAAAATCACTTTATCTGAATTTTGATTCCTAATTCGCTATGAAACCTTATTAAGGGAATGCCAAAACATTTCCCCATGAACCTCAAACAAGATGAGTGGAAAATTTTGAGTGGTGGTGTAATTGTAAGAGCAATTTGCTGATGCACATTTTGGGGCATACTTTTTTTGTGGTATTGCAATGTCTACCTTGAAGTTGTTTTCAGTACTCACTCTTTCTTGATTTTGCTATTATTACTAGAGAAACTATACAGATGTATGCTGAAGCAATACACAATCTAGCAATGGATATTGCTTGCAAGCTAGCTGAAGGTATGGGGTTAACTAGCTTTTCGTTTCAGGGATGGCCTTGTCAATTTAGGATGAACAAATATAACTTCACCCCCGAGACTGTAGACTCTTCCGGTGTGCAAATACATACTGATTCAGGGTTTCTCACTATACTTCAAGAGGATGAAAATGTTGGCGGTCTTGAAGTCATGGACAAGTCCAGCAAATTTGTTGCAGTGGAGCCTTTGCCGGGAACTCTCCTTGTCAATCTCGGAGACATTGCTAAGGTGGGTAAATCTTGTTGAGATTTTCATTTGTTTGATTTATAATTGCCTTTATTATTGTCCCATATTGGAAAATTAACAAAACTTAAATGGGTTCATTTATTTCAAAGAACCCAATATGCGCAAGAAGCCTTAAATGCGCATCATGTGATATTTTTCGCACATTCTTATTTTTGATAAATTATTTACCTAGATAGGTGTGCGGGGGTGATTTTCACACTATGAAGAAGGGTTGAACTTCGTGGATGAACACCGTGCTCCGGGAATTGAAGATCTGCACAAAGTAACAAACGGTGAGGCTGCCCGACCGGGGTTTGGTCGGAAACCCCTCCGTAGACACTAAACAGTAAAAAATACATAAGTTTTCATTTGTTTTCAACACATCAAAAAATCTAAGTAGTTACAATGAAAAAAGAAAAAGAATTTTGTTGGAGTTTTTCAGTTCTAAGGATGACTTTCCTGTTACCCTGCAGCAAAAAGTGTCTTGAGTTATGTCTCAAAACATGTTCCAACAAAATTAGTTCTCATTATGGTCTGTAAATTCACTTTGCTCAAATACAGATTATGCTGATATTTATTTTTCTGTGCTTGTTGGAATGTGAAAGGTATGGAGTAATGGAAAATTATGCAATGTGAAGCATAGAGTAGTATGCAAGGAAGCAAGAACAAGAATGTCGATTGCTTCATTTCTGTTGGGCCCAAAGGAGGCAAAAGTGGAAGCTCCCGTTCAATTAGTGGATTCATCACACTCGCGCCTGTATGTTCCTTTCTTTTACGGTGATTAGAGAAAGCTCAAAATCTCAAAAAAGTTACATGCTGGTGAAGCTCTTGATCTTTTACACACCAACTCTTGAAAAAGAATATGTGCCAAAACTTAATAAAAGAAAGGATTGATGCACCATTGCTATTTACATGATAAGAAACTAGTGAAATTGAAATTTGGGGAGCTTATGGCTTTTGATTTAATAAACAATATATTGAAGACTAATAATTTACTAGCTCCAAGTTGACCTTGTTCTAATTTTGAATAGGGTTGAGCTCAAACTTCAGTTATAGTGTTTTTGTGTGTGTGTTTATAAAGCTTAAATCTCTATTAATGGGTGTTTAGTTGTAAAATTAAAGAGAAATTGCATCTAGGTAGAAACAAATCATAATAATTACGCAGGATTTTTCTATGGTACATGCCTAAAGGATGGCTAGGATAGGCATGGCTAGGATTGCGCCATGTCATTAATTTGTTTTACAACTATGAGTTAATACCAGATTTGTTCATAAGTAGAACCAGTTTGATCATAACTTAATTATGAGCCACCGCCAAATTTATTCTGGAATTAGTTTATTCACAACTTAGTTATGAGCCACCTCTATTTCTCTTCATAATTTTATGAGCAACACCATATATCTCATAAATATTAATCACATATCTCATAATCATATGTCATAATCCAATATCATATATCTTATAACCACATAATTTTGAGTATAACCAATACCACATATCTCATAACCAATATCACTTTAGCTCATAATCAACCCCACATATCTCATAACTACACAACTTTAAGCATAATCAACACCATATATCTTATAACTACTATCACAAATATCATATATTTTAAAATCACTCCCACATATCTTATAATCATGTCTCATAATTAATAATATTACATTTCTTATAACTAAGATTACAAGAATCATCATGAAATTTTGCAAAATCTGCAAAATAGTCTTTCAAATTATGAATGAAAGATATGATCTTGAAGGGAATTACTCCCGTTGAATAAGGTGAGGTATGAACTCAAAGGAAATGAGATTGCTTGTTTGATTTGTTCTTTCTTTTGCTATTTGACATGACAGAGACAAGACTTGAACCTCAACGACCCGCTTTCCTTGTGTTGGGCGGCATGTGTTTTATGCGTTTAGATTTTTCTCAAATTAGAGGGCCCTTTTCTCTGGTTCATGCATGTGCCAGAGATCCTTGTCTTTTTATTTTTATTTTGATTAATGATTTATCAATACAACTTTTTCTCTCAACCTCCCAATGTGATTCTTATTGGTAAGTCTGGTTTCTTATCAGTTAGAGTCTCATTCAAGAGAATTTGAGAGAAAAAAATTGTGTGAACGAATCATTGTTGTTTTATTTCTTAAATTTAATTTTTTATTTTTTATAATCGGATATCGTGATAAATTTTTATTGTTCCAAGACTCATGCAAAATGTTCTTCCACATAAGTGGGACAAATATGGGACTATTCCACCAACCATCATTCAATGGATGTTTGTTAAGGATTATATAATGTTAATGTAGTTTAAATTTTGAGACATATTTTTATATATTTTTGTACACTTTTATACATATATCAACATTCATTACTTTTCATTGAATGGTGGTTAACATTTTTCTTTACTCTTTTATTGAGATTCATTGTTCTGAATTTCACTAAAAAGTTGTGAATTCTAATAAAAATTCAATTACAGAATAGGGTAATGTTCACTTGTCAGATAACTAATTTTTTTTTCAAGTTTTAGAAATCCTATATATTATCACATTTATTTTACCATTTTATTTTTTCTCTTACCTGCATTAATGTAATAAAAATTATATGGAATAAATATTATAAATATATGCCATAAGACTTATCATATTTAAAAAAGGTAAATTATAAATACACTCTCTAAGGTTTGATTAAATACGAATCGCCCTCTGTAGTTTTTTGAAATTACATTCCATCCCCTGAAATTTTTAATTTCATAACAAAGAGCCCTTTTTATTAATAAATCATCAAGTCAATTAACAGTTTTTAATAATATTAGAAATATACTTCAATTAATAATTTAGGTAATTTTATTATTGTATAGGAGAGTAATTATGAATTTCATTTTCTTAGTTAATTCTATTAAATAAAAATACTAACAAGGAGGTATTTGTAATTTTTCAAACCATAGGGAGCAATCTGTATTTTAAGCAAAACTCAAAAAGTGTATTTGTAATTTACCCTTTAAAAAATGAGTAATTTTGTACAAAATTAAAATTCTTATTTATTACACTTATAAGAAAAATATGTAAAATTTGTTAATTAGTTTGTTCATTTGCCTTATAATGATATTTAGCACATTTGAGGTGAAAAATTATAATGATAGATCTGGAAAAAGACAAATTTCTTGTATTGATTTGAGTATGACCATAAATTTATGGTTTCGTATTGACGTGGTTCAATTGATTACTCTCGTTAGCTTTTTGATGAAAAAGTATACATGAGTAACATGCCTAATGATTTGAGTATGACCATAAATTTATGGTTTCGTATCGACGTGGTTCAATTGATTACTCTCGTTAGCTTTTTGATGAAAAAGTATACATGAGTAACATGCGTAACAATTTTAAGGATAAAATTATAAACTTGTTCAACTAGTTCAGTGATTATTTATTTATTTTTTTATTTATCCAAAACCTTAATTAAATGTATCAATTAAGACTAAATTGATATTAAAAAAAATAAATTAAGAGTCAAAATCAAATCAATTAAAACTGTAAAGGTCAAAATGGTACCAAAAAAAAATAAAAAAAATGGAAGCACTTATAGTCCAATTTGCCCAAGACATTTTGTTGCTTCCCACTACAATACATATTGAAAGCATCATTTGTAAAATGTTGGGTGCACAAATCTCAAAACAGCTTCACCAAGTAAAGTTGTTCTTAATTTCCACTCTTTTCATCAAATATAAGGAAAAATGACCACAAACAATCAATTTAATATGCCAGTGGTTGATCTGGAAGACTTTCCAGGGCAGTCAAGGAAGATGATAGAGGCATGTGAGGAATTGGGATGTTTTAGGATCACCAACCACAATAAATTCCTCCCTCCCACGCTGTCGTCAGAGATGAAGGTGGTGTTCCAGTCGTATTTTCACCTTCCGGCCAAAATCAAGTGGTAGAACGCGAACATCAACGCTAGAAGTGGGTACATGAGGCATCTCTAATGGCAAGTTATTTGAGTCGTTATTGTCAAAATTTGATAAGATTTCTAAAAAATGTTGCTTTAATGGGCTGCTATAAATCCTGCCAAATTTGGCAAATGTCATTTCATCTCTCAAATTTGGTCTCATCATTCAAATAAATAGAATTTGGCTCCAAAATTTTCATAGAAGAAATAAACATAGTGGAACAATAATATATCAGAGATGGAATAATAATTAAAAAAAAAAAAAAACACAGTGGAATAAATTTTTTTCCTTTACAATAGATTTTTGAAGAAATTATTACCAGAGATGGAACAATAAAAAAAATAAAAAAAATCAAATTGCAAAATCTTGCAATATTATATAAATTTTTTTGTTGCCATTACAAAAAAAATTCCATAGAACAACAGATTTTTGCCATTACTAGAGATGGAGAGAGAGAGAGGGTGAGGCAGAGATGGAGATGGAGATGGAGATGGAGACGGAGACGGAGACGGAGACGAGCAGGGCCGGCCCTGGCTTAAGGCCAATAAGGCTTGTGCCTTCGGCCCCACAATTTTGGTCCAAAAAAAAGACCCCCAAATTTAATAAATTGTTATAGGCCCAACCTTGTTTTTTTTTTTTTTTTTTTTTTTAGGATCAATTTAAAGGGTCTCAAAATGTTTTATTGGGCCCATGTTTGGTTTAGTCCATATTTATGTGGTTTGGCCCATATTTATTAAAATAAAAATATATATAAAAAAAAAAGTGTTTGGACCCAACCCAAACCATACATACAATATAAAACATTGTTCACTTAAAAAAAACACAGTGGAATAAATTTTTTTCCATTACAATAGATTTTTGAAGAAATTATTACCAGAGATGGAACAATAAAAAAAATAAAAAAAATAAAACTGCAAAATCTTGCAATATTATATAAATTTTTTTTGTTGCCATTACAAAAAAAATTCCATAGAACAACAGATTTTTGCCATTACCAGAGATGGAGAGAGAGAGAGGGTGAGGCAGAGATGGAGATGGAGATGGAGATGAGCAGGGGAATGCATTAGGGAGGTTGGATTCCCATTGATATTAAAGGAATCCCATTTTCATAGTTCGCTTTAGGCCTCACAAATCTCAGGCCGGCCCTGGAGACGAGAACAACCACCCTTCCGAGAGGTTCATCATCAGAGAGGTAGAGAGAGGGAGAGACAGAGGAAGATGCTATGGGAAGACAATCGGTGAGAATGAAAAAGGGAGAGACAAAAAGAGTGTTGGAAAGGGAGAGACAAAAAGAGGAAGATGATTCTAGATGGAAAATATTAGCCGTTGGATTATATAAAAAGATCCAACAGTGAGGAAGTTGGTTCCGTTGGATTATATCAATTTGTGTATTTAATTTTGAGTATTTAATCTATTTCAATATGTAATTTTGGATTATATATAGATTCTATTTCAATATGTAATTTTCAGTATTTAAATTATTTTTTTCAATTTTTCAATTTCTTTTTCATTTTTTATATTTGTCTAGTCGGATATAATATAAATATATAATTTTTTTACAAACAGTTAAAAAAATGTCACAAAAGGAAAAGAATAAACAAAAAAAAAATCACTAAAAAACTTATATTCAAACAACATCTACAAATTTGGAGGGAAAGTTAGTTGAGATTTGCCAAAATAGCATGTGTACCATTGGAGTATCATTGCTATAATTTGACAAATTATTACTATTCATTACCAAATTATAGCAATGGCAATGGTATTATAGCAAATAGCATTGGAGATGCTCTGACAAGGGATGACCATTTTAATCCGATTCATGGGGCCTGCCTGCCCATATTCATTTGAATAAAGCGGATTTTACCCAATTTGATACTTATGTGGGGTGAGAATAGATTATATTTTGATTACCCACAACGGGAGTAACGCATGGGCGAATATTACCTTTCCTGATCCAAACTCGACCTGATATAATTAAAAATATATATGTGTGTGTGTATATATATATATATATAGCCAAAAGAGACGGAAGCAGGAAACAGGAAATAGCACACTAAAAATAACATACATAAAATTAAAATACAGAAAATAAAACTTAACTTAACAACTTAAAATAAATCTTACAATTGTTTACTGGAATGAAGCAAATGAAGCAAACAGTTTTTCAAAATACATAATTTGAAAATATAAAATTACAAAGATGACTATTTTCTTGAGGAATAAGCACTCAGATTTTTCTAACTCTGTCTTATTCTTGACTGAAGAAGCTCTTTTATAGATGAAAAGAGTTACTGTGAGCCTTGTGAAGGAGTTATTGTGAGCCTTGTGAAGGAATCTGACCTTGAAAGAAGCACATGGGAGCTGTCTGTAACTTTCGTTGAGTGACTAAAGTTGATGGCCGCCTTTGATTGTACTGAATTTGTCGGTTGAATGAATGATGATGAATGATGAATAATAATGTTGACTTCTTGATGAATAGTGAATAGTAAATTTGACTTTTTTCACCATTCATTGCTTTCTGACGGCGGCATGTAACTGAGGGAATCAATATAGATATATATATCAGCAGCTTTTCTCAAAAGAAAAGTATTGATTAAAGCTGATAATTATAGCTATATAGAATCCAATGACTATATCAAGCATATGGGTCCTGAGCATCTTGAAACTAGGGCCCATAAGGATCTTGATTGGTTGAACCTTCAGAAGAGTCTAAACCATTTGAACCTTCTTCTGAACTGGCTTCATCATATTGTGACTTGGCTTGGGCCATGAGTAGGCGAGTTATTTGGAGAAGCTCATCTTTGGATGACTTGGACTTGACCTTGGGATTAGCCTAAGATGATGAGGGTTTAGTCTTGACTTTGGACTTTGTTTGGTCAGATTTGGGCTTTGTTGACTTGGGCTTGGAAGAACTAGAAGTTGGGCTTCCAAGATTGACTGGAGGAAGTTGGCTTCCTTGTGTTAATGAAGCAGTTGGGTTTTGCTGAGTTTTGATCATGGCAGGTGTAGAAGCATGAATATTGACTGAGAATTCTACTTGAACTTGTTCAATAATTCGTGGAATCTTGAAATTATCCCACCTTTTAACAAAGTGTTGGCGAAATATTATGACATCAGAAATAACATATTGCCATTTAAATATCCATGAGACCTTGTATTTGGATATAAAAATGAGCAATGTAGGGAATTTCTTTTGTTGTGGACTGAATGAAAAAATAGTAGAAAATTAGTTGATTTGTTCAATAAAAAACCAAGTGGGGAATTCTGACTTGAATTTATGATCAAATTGGAGGAACCAAGAGTGACTGTTTGACTCATTTTGATACAAAAGTTTTGATACAAAAGAACTTTGAACCAAGCGTCAATATAATCATAATAACTATATTGAATTGTATGACCAGGTAAATCTCGGAGTTGAAAAAGAGGACCCCATTCATTCAAAGAGGCTATATTGTGAATATACAATGAATGATATACAATTTTATTGGTGTAAGTTCGATTATAGATAGGTTTAATAACAATGGATTGATGGTTGAACAGGATATCTTTGTAGTAGGTGATTGATTTTTCTAGATGAAAAGGAGCAAAATGCCATCCAGGAGGAAAATAAGATTTAACTAAATCAAGAACTGTATGATTTTTTGAGTGACTTGGTTCTTTGAAGAAGAGATTAGTTGTATGAGATTTAACATAATTAAAACGGGCTGATTTAATAGGGTTAGGAGGGTAAGGAGTAACTGACTGAGAGGAAGAGACGAAAGGGTCAGTAGCCAAAGCAGAGGTATAACTAGGTTTAGGAATATTACCAAGAACTTGGTAACGATTGACTAATTCAGCAGGTAGGATGATATCTGGTGACTAATTCCAAAGGAGGAACTGGTTGACTAGAAGGAACAAGAGCCTTACTAGAAGGTCTCAAAGGTCTCTGAGTAGACATCTGTAAAATAGGTGGACAGGACTGAAATTAGCATCCACTGAGGATTTCTAATTTACTCATATGATAATCAGCACAGTTAATATAGTGAGCTAATAGATTACGGCGATTGCAAATGGTATGAGATCGAATAAATTGAGCACGTTTAGTAGATTTTTTGGCTAATTTGAGGCAAGCAATATGGTGAGCAGTTTGGTGAATGAGATTTTGGTAATAGGTAACTTGTGATTTATGGTAGGAAATGAAAGGAGTTGCCATCCCTTATCCCCTTGTAAAAATTCTCTAGTAAGAAAATCAGGAATAGAATTTTGACAACCAGGGATATATTCAATATCAAAATAAAAAATACTTAAAATAGATTGCCAACGAGTAAAAATTTGCTTACTAGCAAGATTTTGAACATCTTTTTCTAAAACATATTTAGCATATTTGCAACCAACACGAAGTAAAAAATTTTGATTTAAAATATCATCTTGAAATTTACTAATACATAAAACAGTAGATAAAATCTCTTGTTTAATAGTACTATAATTTTTTTGTGCTTTATTCCAGACACCAGAATGGAAACGAACAATCTGTTCAGATGACCGAGGAGTGATTTTCTGGAGAAGAATATCACCATAACCAATATCAGATGCATTAGTTTGGATAATTTTAAATGAATTTTCAATAGGAATACCAAGGCATGGGAGAGCTTTGACATATTTTTTGACTTATTTAACAATGTCAGTATGAGTAGAAGACCAAGGAGGAGGATTAACCGATCAAAGAGTGGTTGACAAGTTTTTCTAAGGTCTTTGTAAAATTCAGGAATATAATTAAGGGATCCTAAAAATCTTTGTAACCGGGTTTTATCTAAGATTTCATCAGGAAATTTAGAAGCAAATTCAATGGATCTACTAATAGGTGAAATGGTATTCTGGTGGATATCATATCCTAAAAATCTGACTTTGGTTTGAAAGAGTTTAATCTTAGGAACAAAAATGACTAGACCATGAGTTTTAATGGTATAAAAGAAAGCAGTAAGATGTTTCCAATGTTCACTAGGGGATTTAGAAAAGATGAGAATATCATCTATATAAACAATGGAGAAATGACTAAAGGGATTGAAAATGTCATTCATTATGTTTTGAAATTCGCTAGGACCATTTTTTATCCAAAAGGCATGACATTCAATTCATAATGTCCAAAAGGTGTAGTGAAAGCGGTTTTATAACGATCTTGAGAGTGAATTTGGATTTGCTAGAAACCATTTTTTAAATCAAATTTACTAAAAATGACAATTTGACTAAGTCTTTTAATTAAACCTTTTTTATTAGGGATTAGATAACGAATCCATTCTAATACTTTATTTAATGGTTTGTAGTTAATTACTAATCTAGGAATGCCTCTTTCTAATTCAGCATTTTTATTAACATAAAAAGCAGGACAAGACCAGGGTGACTTAATATGACTAATAATTTTATTTTGTAATAATTCGTTAATTTATTTTTTACACATTTCAATTAATTCATGATTCATTTGAATATGTCTAGATTTAGTAGGAATGTGTCTTTCATTAAAATTCTTAATATATGGTAATGTAACTACATGCTTTTTCCTGTGCCAAAAGGCAGTGGGTAAAGTAGAACAAACGGTTGATTCTAATTTTTGTTTAAATTGTTCAATTTAAGAAATAATAACAGGATTAGTTAATTGTTGCTCAATTCTTTTGTAATTTACTTATTCTCTAAGATATCTGATTTGTCAAGTTAATCGATTAATGGTTTTTGAAATAGAACAGTCTTTTAATTGGTTTAATTCTTTAATTTCAGGTGGAGATAAAAATTTAAAAGTTATGGTTTGGCCAAAAGCTTGAGTAGTTATTCCTTGATTAGAAGTGGTGAATGGATAGAGTAGAAATATAAATGGTGTTCCTAAAATAACTTTATCAGTCATATTTCCAACTAAAACAAATGATATTTTAAAACAAACATTATTTTGACAAATATTAACTTTTGGTAATTTGTATTTAATGTGCATTTTACTGCCCTTAGCAGAAGTTAATTGTTCACCTGTTTTATGATAATATTTTGTAGGAAGTAATCTTTCTTAAATACAATTAAGATCAGCACCAGTATCTATTAATGCTATGACTTCTAACTCAAAATCATTAACAACTAATTTGATTTTTGAATGCCATATTTGAATATTAATTTTATTGATAAGATTTAATCTTTTATTTTCAGGATTACCAGATGGATTGGATCGATTATCGAACAGAACATTATCTGGATTAGTATTTTCATTAATACCTTCAGATTCATTGTTGGAACAATCTTCTGTGTAAATAAAATAACTTGAAATAAATTCAAACAAAATAAATAAATAACATACCTGATTTATTTATCGAACCGAATTAAAATTAAGACAAAGTCGAGTGTGTGACACTCTGTCCTTAAGACATATTCGCCCCGCTACGACACTTACGGTTGAGTGGCGTCTACCTCTCAGGATACAATGATCTTCACAAATTGTAGTAGTACTCCAAACAATTTTTTCGGCGAACCAAACCTGTGTTCTAACTCTCTAAATTTTATTCTAAAACTAAAATGAAGAGTAATACATACAAATGAAATCTAGACAGTAAAGAAATAGATTTCAGACTGTTTTTTCCCCCGGGGTCAAAACTGTTGGACAGGCTGAATTTTAAATAGGGCCGAACAGGTGTGAAACACACCTGGAACAGGTATAAGCTCAAGCCGAATAGGTGCAACATATTTCAAACAAATATAATTTGAATTTCAAACAGATTCCCACCGTTGAATATGAACATCAATATTCAAACAATGATTTGTCCGTTAGTGGACAAACAAAGAAACTGTTGCAACTTTAATTAATCTATTTGGAATATATATATACATATATTAAACTATTTAAATAGTTTAATAAATAAAGGAAGAGGTACAAATTTTTAGGAAACCACTTAGGAACCCAAAATTTGAATTTAGAATTAAATTAAATTCTCACAATTACAAACTTTAGGAAACCACTTAGGAACCTAAAATTAGAATTAGAATTAAATTAAATTCCCACAATAATTTTTATTGAAAAAATTCAAATGAATTTTATCTAAAAAATTAATGTTAAACCCGAAAACGACGTCAACTTCCCATTCACTCATAAATGGTTTTGACGTTCCGTCTTCACCGTGTGACTTGCTACGCAGCAAGGAACACGTCACCTCTTCGGACCCACCCCAAAAGACGTTTGGGGCCCACTCAAATTGAGCTAAAAAAAAATGCCTATATTAAACCATTTTTCCAACAATTGTACACATGAATGGAATTTGACGGAGAGAAAATTCAACAACATGATCTAATTACAGAGAGTACAGAAATTGAAAATATTTTGCAAAGGATAGGTAGCTTTTGGCTTTGAACCTTCCCTTGTGAGACACTATCGGATTTACTAGCTAACCAGTGAACATGATGTCTTGAACTGTTCAGCCGTTTGTGTAAACCAAGACAATAGAACTCACACAGTATATTCTCAGACACAGTTTAGTTCTTACTATTGTGTTCATTTTGGCCCTGAACAACCTGGTCTTTCATGAGTGCTCTAAAGACTTATAGCCCTTCACAAATCTTATAGAACCGGCCCAGTTCACACTCACATAGGTGATTCTTATGAAAAGTATCCTGCCATACTCCACTAGGTTTACCTAGATATAAGAATCATTAAAAGTATTACTTAACCTAAATCGCTGCAGACATCACTTATTTCATCATAGAAATGGGTAGGAGTTGGACGCCCCAGTGATCCTTCTAAGTCATTCACAACTCGATTGTCCCTTTGAACCTAGATAATGGGATCTCCAGTCAACTAGGTTGGGTTGCCGTTGTGGTAACTCTTATTTATTTTTAAATCTATCTAAAGTTTTTGTTAAGCTAATGATTGGTTTGTCATGTTGTGGTTTAGTATCTTTGTTAATTAGTAATGATTTTAATTTGTCAGTATATTTTTGTTTTAATTCAGGATCATCTAATTTACTAATTAATTCAATAAGAGCAGTTTCTTCTTGATGTTGTTTAGTAAGGAGAGTGATTTGTTTAATAGGTTTACAACAAGTATCATTACATCCTAATTCAATGTTATTATCAGAAGTATCACTAGGTGAATGATAATCAGATGAGGTATTTGAGTTAAGTACGTTAGTGGAGGAGTTATTAGGGGATTGATCTAACTAGAAGATTTCAAATAATTGATTTTTAGATTCATCATTTATTTGGAGCTGATTAATTTTATCTTTTAATTTTTGTTTTTCTTTACATTTATTGGAATGATGGCCCTTTTTCCCGCAATTATAACAGGTAATGTCTTTTGTAGATTTTGACTTAGTATTAGTTTTCTTATAATACTTTTTCTTAGGTTTAGTATAAAATTTATCAGTTGATTTAGAGGGTGAATACTTCTTCTTATATTTATTGGAGTGCTTGTAAGAAGATTTATTTTTACTATGTTTTCGTCGAGATGGTGCAGCTGGAGGTAAACCATATTGTTCACAGAAATTTCCTAATTCATATTTAGTTTTATATTTATCCTTAGTAGCTTTTTGACTAAGTTTTAAGTCAATACACATTCTTAATCCTTCTTTTTGGATAGTATTGATTATATCACCATAGGTTAAATTATCATATTCGATTACACTAGTAGGTTGACTAAGGACATCTCTAATTTTATGAGCAAAAAGACTAGGTAAACCATTAATGAATTTCTCTTTCCAAAATGATTTAGTACAATCTTCCCTAAGCATGACACGGGAGGTAAAAACATCTTTGTACCATCTAAAATCACTTAATGTAGGACAAGTAAGGTTACTAAGTTAGTCGTGGATTTTGGAATATATATTGGTAGGTGTGCTAATAAAATGTCTAACTATAGTATAAATTAGGGTATTGATTCCATCAGGTTTATAATAGCCAATGGTTTCATCAAATATGGGTAAAGCATTTTCATCTTTTTGACTTGCATGTAAAATAGATTCTCTTTGATCTTTAGTGAGATATTTTTCCCATCAAGATTTTAACATATCAGTCAAACCAGTGGTGATTAATAAAATAATTTCAGGTTGAGTATAATCTGGGTAGTTACTAAGATAACTATTGGCAACCATGGATAAATGGTTTAATTTTTGAAGGATTTGATCTTCACTAAGACCATCTATATTCCATTCATATAATTTTTTAGCAGAAATAGAAAATTGATTATTAAGATTGGTTTCTTCATATTGGAGATCAGGGGGAGTAGGACTAGAGTACCAGTTTTTTGTAAGAGTTGTAGGATTTACTTTAGGATAAGTAATTCAATTAAGATTAGAAGATTGAAATTGCTGAGCTAAAAGATTAATTTTATTGTTAGATGTGTCGGTTTCTGATTGATGAGAAATAATATCTAGAGTAGGTTGTTGGTTTAAAATAGTAAGACCTTTTTCAGTTGAAGGAGAAGCAGTTTTTTCATTTGAAGGAGAGGCTAACTTAGTAAATAATTGTTCTATGATTTTAACAGTAGAACTATCCTGAGTAACCAGACTATCTCTTTTGGAACGTTGACTTGGTAGATTAATTAAAGGTTTGTCTAAAGATTGTTTGGAGGAATGACTAACCGAATATTCATCGAAATTAGTTTCTATTTTATCTAATTGTTTACCAATTGTTTTTAGACATTGGTTAGTATAATTATTTTGTTCAATGACTTTTTTTAATTCAGTGTCATTACCAGGTAATTTAAATAGAGAGGCTTGAATAACAGAACCTTGGTGTTCTATAATTATGGTGGATAGAGGAGGATGACTGGAACTAACAGTAGTATTAGAAGACGTTTTCCATTTGGTTTTTGTAATTGTATTAACTTTTTTGTAATAATTTTCTAAGTATTAAAAGAAGGGAACTTCTACACTATGTTCAGTCATAAACTTATACCATTTGTGAGTAATTTTGGATTGCTGATTAGAATCATATTTAAGTCTGTAAGCTTGGCGTTTGGGTTTATTATTTTTAGATTTAAATTCGGTATGTAATTTATCTAAGTCAGGAGCAAAAGGTTTACTATTCGTTAATAATTGAGGGTTTATTGGAGGTATGACTTCAAAGTCAGTTTGTGTTGGTGAATCCTGGGAAACAGTGCCTTCTTCAGGAAGATGAGTATAACTAGAATAGACAGGTTTACTAATCTGAGTGGCTGCAGAATCATTTACTCCTTTCATTTTGCTATGTGAAGTTTGACCAATATGAATTTGATTGTTTTTTTCTAAATAATGATGTATTAAATATTTCATCTTCTGTTTCAATTTCAGTAGGTATACTAGAAGTACTATATCTAGAGGATTGAGTAGATTTATTAAATTTAATTCTAACTGAGCCATCAGTAAATTGTTAAATATCTTGGATATCTTGACTAGTAGACTGTTTTTGATTATGTTTATAATTTTCATTGACTGTAATCCATTGATCTGGGAAGATAATATCTTTCCATTCAATCATTTTAGGAATATTTATAGCAGTATCATTACTACTACTTTGAATCAGTAAAGTCTTGTCTTTTGGACTTTTGTGTAAAGCTTGAACACTTTGAATCAGTAAAGTCTTGTCTTTTGGACTTTTGTGTAAAGCTTGAACATTTAAATTAGTTTTAATACATTTGTAATAAATACGGTAAATTAATGCAATATTATGAACTTTTTCTTTCATATTTGTAAAAGAACCATTTAACTGAATATTCAAAGTTAAAGCATCTAATATGTGTGGATCCCTAAGACTAAGAGTAAAATCAGGAAAACAATTAAAATGAACGGGTCCTCTGTAGAGACCAGTTTCCATCATACCCATTAAACTATCATTATAATCAAGAAAACGAGCATCTCTTAAACATAATAAAACAGAAGTATTTTTACCTTGTTGAGTTAATGGTTTGATTCCAACTTGAATTAATCCTAAGTGAATAAAATTATGACCTTTTTTTAAATGACGTTTAATAGCATTAGTATCAAGTAATTGACATGTTTCCCTAGGTTTTTCTAAAGCATAAACTTGTTCTAAAGTTTTAACATGAAGATTTACATGGAAT
This sequence comes from Camellia sinensis, assembly GCF_004153795.1. NCBI lineage: Eukaryota > Viridiplantae > Streptophyta > Magnoliopsida > Ericales > Theaceae > Camellia > Camellia sinensis. Next base: position 385,703 of record NW_021027398.1, read on the forward strand.
GTAGACTGCATAAAAGTAGTTTTATATATTTCTTTAATCGGTAATTGTGGTATGTTCCAACTTACATCAATTTTATCATTTTGTATTTCTGCATCTTCTTCATTAATTACTAGACCTTGATTAGGTATAGAGGGTAGTGTTATTGATCTAGAGCTAATAGAAGAGTTACATCTAAATAATCGACTTATTTTTCCCTTTTTCTATATAATTATATATAAGAAAGAATATTAAAGTCTATGATTCTGCTTAAATATAAATAAATAATAATTCTAAAAGTCTCACTGTTTATATATATGGAAACAAAAGAAATTATTTAATGTGTGAAGGATTTGAATGATTCTCAATTTTTTGGCATCTTTAAAATGTAATCGGGTATCTGTAGATATCGAGTATCCGCGGAGAAGAGAATGAAATTGAAAATTTCAATCTATAGCGGGGTTGGGACAGGTAGGGGTGCTCGCAGTTTGGTTTTGAACGGTTCGATTTGCGGTTTGGACCCACCCGCATATATGCAGTTTGGAAAAAAATTGAACCTGCAACTGCCTGTAGTGTGGGTTGCGATTTGTGTGGATAGAGTTCGTAGATGTGCAAGTGGTTTGCGGATTAGACTTTTTTCTTTCAAAATTTGTTTTTGGGCCTCTTTTTTTCCTGTTTTGTAAATATTTATTTTGGGCCCTTTTTCCCCCATTTTCTAAAATACTTAACATTAATAATTAATGAATTAATACTTATAAAATTAGGATTTTTTATTGATAAATCCCATTTAGATGTGTTCTATCCCAATAAGTCCACAAAGGAAAATTATAACCTAATTAGTCCCATGTGTTTGTACTTTTATTCCACAAGGTCCTTTTTTCCTGATTTATATTTTTGTTGGACTATTATACCCTTACGTCTATATGTTGATATATATTATATACAAAAATAACATACATGCTTCCCTCTGTTTTTGTTGTGGTAGGGTTTCGTTCCTATAGGAGAGAAGATGACGACACAGAGTTCGTGGTAGTGTTTTGTTGCGGTAGGGGTTTCATTCATGTAAAAGAGAAGACGAGGATTCAGAGTTTGTGCTCTGTTTTTATTTTCTCTGCCTTAATTATGATTTCAGCTGAAATCAAAGGAAGAGAGGAGGATTTGAATTGAAGGAACAGAGGTAATGGCTTACAAACTTGTTTAATAGATTGATTGAAACCCACCTTCGATTGGATTGAATCACAGGGAAAAAGGAGATGGATTTGAATCGCAACTATTTTTGTATCTGGTCTATATTGTTACATACTTGTTCTTCGAAGGTGGGTTTGATTTGATTTGGATTGGTGAATTGTGAAATTACATGGGTTGTTAATGATAGTGATATGATGAAGATGAATATGTGGGTGATAATTTTTTGTTTTTATAAAGATTAAGGTTTTTTTTTTTTTTTTTTTTGGGTTTCTAGTTCTATTCCTGCCATTATTTTTGGTTTTTCTGTCAAACAGTGTGAATGTTCACATTTCATATTATTTGGAAGTTTAAGAAATGAGTATTGGAATTTTTAAGAGTGAGGTCTCTGATACAGTAATGAGTGTTGGATTTCAATGTAGAAATGATATTTTGAGATTGGTAATGTGTCTGATATACAAATGATGTAAATATTCATATTATTAATCACTGTTAATATTCACATTAATTTGAATTGAAAATTTGTCATTGTGTTGTCAATTGGTGTTAATTTATTTACACACCAATATAATATTGAATAATGAATATGTTTTCACTGTGTTCATTACCACTGTGACAATGTGATGTTGAGGTTTATATCAGCATTGCATCAACTTACACAACCACAAACCTCAACTTTCATTTTGAATACAAACATGATGTGAATATTTACACTAAAACATGCGAATGTGAAGGTTCATATGAATTCTGGAATATAGATAACGACACTATGATTTCAAAGTGTTAATTACTAATATAGAATGGTGATATTAAAGTTTACATCAAAATTGTATTGCTTGCAAATCACATTAAGCTAATGATTATGTGTACACAATTATAAAGCAGCTAACAACAACGTAAAGGTTCACATTGATTTTTTAATCTCTAAAAATATGACTACATCAACATTGCATTAACCACAAACCGTCATTTTTGGTGTGTACACAAACATGAAGTATACGTTATGCACAATCAGATTATTGATGTAAATATTAAAATCACGAATAAAACATCAAATGAATTAATTTAGTCACATTAAGCCAATGGTTATGTATATATAATTATAAAATAACATAAACTAATATGAATATTAACATTGACTTTCTAGTAGCAAATATTATGACAACATACCATTGTATCTTATTAAGCACAATCAAAATAACTAATTATGATTCTTTTGTCCAATGTATTCTAATATTTACAAAATCACAAAGGATGTGGAATTTATATTCATATTTTTCTCGCCGATGTAAAATGTGTTTTTGGATGCCTTGTAGTAAGTCTCTAGCACACATACGATGACATCATTGAACTTCATGCATTTGTCGAGGTCAACTTTACCGATCCTCAACACATTAAACAACTGCCAAAATGGCGTTTCCTTCAAAAAATCCAGTTGAGGATCCGAGAACTTGGTGCTCATCATTAGTTTCACTAACCCAATGATGTTAGATTGGTAGTTGACCTTTTTCATATTCACTTTTTGAGGGGGTGACTATTTGTTCAAGTTTGTTTTTGACGTAGAATTGTTCTCTTTTTATTTTGCCATGAAATCTATGAGCAACATCTGTTTGTTCAATTAGAAACAAATTTACTTTTAATGGTCACAAATGGTAAATGATAATATGTACAAACTATATGTGTTGTGAATAGTGGAATGATGTGACCATGGTTGCATTGAGCAAAACCATGATATAAATATTCACATGAACACAGTACAATATAGGATAAAACAATAAAAGTCAAATATATGGTGTGAACATTCACATTAATCATATATTAGGTCATTAGTTCATGTGCTTGAAAAATGAACAAAATTTTGGGAGTTCAAATCATTTGATTATAATCAACAACACCAACAAGGACAACAATCAAAAAATACAACTATTAAACTAACACGATATATACATGATGTTAATGTTCACATCATTACATTATATATTTGACTGTGAATGTTCATAGTCAAATATATAATATGAATATTCACATGGACCGTATTTCATGCCACTCTTTATTTTTATGAAAAATAATAAAAAATTAGGGATTCAAATTATTTGATCACCATTAACAATCAACAACCAACAACATCAATAAGGCCAACATTCACAAAAGGGGAAAAAATAACTACAATATTATGAAATAATAGCATATTGCAACCAATCAACAAGAATGATGGCCACATGATTCAAATGTTCACATCAGTTCATTACAATCAAATGTAAAGGGGAAACACAAGAACGATAATATCAAATAGTTGTTTTGGAATTCACATTGAACAACAAAGAGGGGGGAAGGATAGTGCGAATATTACAAGAACAACAATAAAAAAATACAACTATTAAACTAACACGATGTATACATGATGTTAATGTTCACATCATTACATTATATATTTGACTGTGAAAGTCATGATCCGAGCCCGCCCCTATGGGTTAAGGACATAACCAGCCAGTAACCCTGAGATTACCTACGGCCTCAAACCAAAACAGACGTAACTCGTCAGAGTATAGGGGCCAACGGAAGCAAAAATTTTAAACTTTGTCCATAGAGCCGTGCTTACATGCACATCAAAACAAACCATACGTATGCACGTTAATAACTCACAACAAAAACATAGTACCAAAAGTTCTGCACAACAGGGTCATTCGAGTCTAAGTCAACCCATCTCAACTATATGCAGATATACACAAAGTCCTCGCCCACATGACAAAATATAATACATAACAAAATGGCAAAGACGGGTCTCATACGTGAGACACAAGGGCTGACTCTCCAAAACCTTTGTTGTTCCTGACAGGCTTCATTGGGGCTGGGTTTGGACCCCATTTGGCTCACCTACAAACACATGAATGAACGTGAGCGATAGCCCAGTGAATAATATTAAATACAGAAGTTATACAATGATATGTAGAACAACATACTCCAAACGGCCTTGGGCCCAATTCATATTTCTATTTAACATATATATATATATATATATATATATTTAATTTAGGTCAAGTGACTGTGGTTCCCAACATATTGGCCTTTGGCCCATTCATCTTTCCATAACAAACTGGCCCTTGGACCATTCAGACTTTCGTTCATGTCAAAACGGCCTCTGGCCTATTCATTCTATTATTCAAATCGAACTGTTATTCTTGTCAAACTATTACTTATATCAAACTATCATTCGTGTCAAACTATTATTTATGTCAAACTATCACTCGTGTCAAACTGGCCTTTGGCCCATTTAAATGGCAAACTGGCCTTTGGCCCATTCAAGCTTTCATTCATGATAGAATGGCCTCTGGCCCATTCATTCATGTCAAAACAGTCTTCGGTCCACTCATTCATATCAAAACGACCTTCAGTCCATTTATTTATGTCAAAACGACCTGCAGTCTATTCATTTATGTCAAAACGACCTTCGGTCCATTCATTCATGCCAAAACGACCTCTGGTCCATTCATTTATGCTAGAACGACCTTCGGTCCATTCATTTATGTCAAAATGACCTTCGGTCCATTCATTTATGCCAAAACGACCCTCGGTCCTTTCATTTATGCCAAAACGACCTTCGGTCCATTCATTTATGTCAAAATGACCTTTGGTCCATTCATTTATGCCAGAACGACCTTCGGTCCATTCATTTATGTCAAAACGACCTTCGGTTCTTTAATTTATGCCAAAACGACCTTCGGTCCATTCATTTATGTCAAAACGACCTTTGGTCCATTCATTTATGCCAAAACGACCTTCGATCCATTCATTTATGCCAAAACGTTGTCCACCAATTGAATCGACGAACTTATAAAACTTACATAGAAGTGAGCAATTAGACAACAGTATATTTCAGATGCCTTGATAAGATATTACTCACTGTGATTGGTTGGTTGGTTGGCCCTAGAGCTCGACCCTACACACTTCACAAATACAAAAGGGTCATTAACAATTCAATCTGTTCCTTATTTCACATGTCAAAACGGTCTTCGGTCCACTCATTCATGTCAAAATGACATTCGGTCCATTTATTTATGTCAAAACGACCTGCAGTCTATTCATTCAAGTCAAAATGACCTTCGGTCCATTCATTCATGCCAAAACGACCTTCGGTCCATTCATTTATGCCAGAACGACCTTCGGTCCATTCATTTATGTCAAAGCGACCTTCGGTCCATTTATTTACACCAGAACGACCTTCGGTCCATTCATTTATGCCAGAACGACCGTCGGTCCATTCATTTATGTCAAAACGACCTTCGGTCCATTCATTTATGCCAAAACGACTTTCGGTCCATTCATTTATGCCAAAATGATCTTTGGTCCATTCATTTATGCCAAAACGACCTTCTGTCCATTCATTCATGCTAAAATGTTGTCCACCAATTGAATCGACGAACTTATAAAACTTACATAGAAGTGAGCAATTGGACAACAGTATATTTCAGAGATAAGATATTACTCACAGTGATTGGTTGGTTGGTTCGTCCTAGAGCTCGACCCTACACATTTCACGAATACAAAAGGGTCATTAACAATTCAATCTGTTCCTTATTTCACATATTCCTCTTTAGGCCTTGTTCTTGTCTCTTTAACTCATTTACAATGCTTAACACATGCCTAAGAGTGCTTGCAAGTGAAAGAGAACGGAAAACGAAACACTGAATGCAAAAACAAAATTTTAGAAAACAGGGTCCTCGCTTAACGCATTATTTCATTATAAAATATTTGGGCACTTCATTCATCAATTTAATCGATTTAATCTGACCCGAATCAATTTTCAATTAAATTCCACCGTAGGCTCAAAAAATTACGCCAATCACAATAGCGCAATCAATTTCGGGTTCTGTGGCCGATAAGGCCCTCAATTTAATCTCCAAAGCGGAGAAATCAAACAAATATTCCTACGGTGAACAGGTAGAAATTCAAAACCACATATTTTCACATAATGGAACACAAAATCATAGTAAAACGCATAATCACATCATATTAAGGACCGATTAACATATTACAGAACAGGGGTATCACAGTCTTCCTCCCTTTAGGAAGTTTGGTCCTCCAAACTTAATTTACCTGTAGCCGAAAACAATTCGGAATACTTTCTTATTTGACGGTTCCAATTCCTTTGATAGTTATTTGCTTAGTCTCAAAATCAAGCTACACTCTGTTCTCAATCAGTCAGAGACTTATCTTTTCTTCCATACAAGGCTTGTATGGTATTATACTAAACTAGAGTGTAAGCTGTTGTCGTAAACAAAGTCTGCCAATGATGGGTAGATTTCTCCAATTGCCTTGGAAATCTAAAACATACATTTGGAACATTTCTTCCAGAATTTAAAAGTTCCTTCTGACTATACAGCAATCTACGGATGGAAAACAGCGTTGATCCACAATTCAGTTCCTCCTTGCCTCTCGAAGGCTTCCCAGAATTCAAACACATTTTAGGATCCCTGTCCAAAACAATAGATACTAGGATTCGATGCAAACAGCCAGACTTATCGATGTAAACAGTGGCTAGCCTACAAGCATCATACGAAAATTTTACATATAATAACCCAAACGGGACTTATACCTTGGGTGCTCAAGGCGACCCCACCATGAAATTCGTAGTCACATACCCCTATTCCCATTCCGAAATAGAGAGAGGCTGAAGTAGTTCCGTCACTATCCGATATTCGACTTCAACCTGTTGGCACCGAAAAATACTTAGACACAAATTCACCAATTGCCCCCTTCAAGGTAGGTCACCAACATATTCATTTCAAATCCCAGCCAACTTTATCATAAAAGTTCGGTCTCTTCCCTTGTCACAAAAGTTCAATTCATTCTTCAATAACTCCACAATACACAATCCGATTTGGTATTTAATTCAGTGACTCATCACAATTATCCGAAGTCAATCAGAAGTCTTCAGGAATATACAGTGGATCCAGATACTGATTATAAGGTTCAATAACATCGAGGCAGCTGATTTCTAACACCATACACGTGTTCTTAATTCATTCACAGTTTGTGGTTTCCATTTCAGCTCAATATTCAATTCCTTGTTCCATCGAGTTTTTCCACACTATTTCATAGTCGCCAAAGCAGAAGGCATTTCATATATTAATCCCCATGATGTCAAAGATAATATCAAAACAGTCAGTCACATGTTAGACACAATTTACACATCCTCAGAGCCCCATTCACAGAATATAATGGCATTGAGCAGTCATTCACAAGGCGTACTGAATTCGCACATTTTCGGACAACTAGGGTTTTTCAAAGCTTCTTTTTTTTTTTGGATGTTAATAACATCTACATAATACCAAGGGATGACATTCCGGACAAAACAAAGGAATAATCGTCTCGGAACCAAAGCACACCCGTTCCCGACCGTCGGTGGCTGACCCGAGATCGATTAGACAAACCCACACGTACGAAACCGTCGGTGGCAAAAGATATCCTAACCAAAGGTGCTACATAGGCTTAACGTCCCCTAGCACGAAAGGACGCTCCAAGAATGTCATCAAAACAAACATAATACCATTCACTTTAACCTGACTTCCCAAAATCTAATAACACTGAAGCAACCACTCTCCCTTACAAAACATATTCTGATCAGTCAAAGACAAATGTTCAGTACTGCTCATGATCAAATCAATCTGCCGTCATCGGTTCCCATAGCGTCAAACAAACAAAGATGAGACAATACTCCTTGCGACACTCAATCACGGGGTTTGCACAATTCGGTTCATTTTAACACATATGCCCTCAATAGTCGGGGGTTGGTTCTCAACAGTGTTCATAGTTAAATCAATCTGTTGATAGCCCACAAAAGGTCTTATCGGTCGATCCAAGCAAGGGTCTTGTCAGATTAAATCAAATAAAGGTTCCATCAAATTATATCCAATGAGGGTCCTATCAGGTCAAATCAAACAAAGGTTCTATCGGATCGAATCAGATAAAAGTTTTCTCAAATGGGGTACATTCGGTTCTGTAAGGCTCACTTCGTTTGCTTAGGCACATGGCTGATAGTTTCACAACTGTCCTAAGTTTATCAATTCTCAAGGTCATATCAATATCATTCATCTCAACTGTTCATATCAAAGTATTTCAAGTCATGCACAATATGGCATTGCCTAAATAAATTCAGGTATAGTTGCGAATGCATGCAGTATTCAGATCAGGAGGTATGTACCATAGTCAGTACAGTAGTTCCCAAACAAGTCTTATGCACACATATGGTGCACGATAACACATTAAACAAAGTTCTTCGGTTACGCCTAATATAGGATTCGTCACGCAGAGGTTCCAAATTAGTCACAAACATAGGTTTACGAGTCAAGCTTAACATAGTCACATGGTCCAGTCAATTCTCTACCAATCAGAATACATGGTCTCACAATTACAGAGTTCGTCATTTAGGGTGCTCAACTCGGTCACACAATCACAGGGTCATAATTCCAGTGGTTTAGTCATTGAAGACAGTAATACAACAATTTGCCCTGAGCATAGGTCTGGATGTACATGTGCATGTGCAGAGTTATTCAATATCCCAACACATATTTCACAAATTTCCCAAATGGAATATGTACATTCAATGAATACGGTCTCGATCTTGTGGGTCTAATCAATCTAGATACACATGCAGCAGATATGAAAGAATATACCGATTTGAATCAAATAATATCCTAAGCAAAGATGTACTAATTCAGAATAAATCAACACATAAGCATCCATTTGTAAACAATATAAATACCTGGGATAACGGTCACAATATTCTGAGTGCTTTCTGGGATGAGTGTAATTACTCTATCCTGAGTAGCAATTCCTACCATTGGTATGAATCTAGTTGAGACAGAACATTTATTCATATTTGCTTAGTTCGGGAACAATTCCTTACCACGTGGTCCATTTACCACACCTATAACAAGCCTCCGAAATCCGACAACGACTCCTCGGCATTTCTTACACTGGTGGCGGCAAAAGTTCTTGCCATAGCAGCAACTGACGTTGTTGTCTTAAGATTTCTGCCATTTCTTGTACCATTCTTTCCAGTCTATTAGGTCGGGCTGTAAAAGAGTCTGCCAACTCGTATGCCCTTACTTTAACTACGTTCTACACGAACTCTTATTAAATCATGCCAACGGGGATGCCCAATACAAAAATAAACACATAGTCACACAGGCACGTCTTTATATTCTCATTTCACATATTGTACGTAATTAATCACATACGTAATAGATAATTGCATACTTATCAGATATCGCATGCTAAACATTTACTAAGTAATTATATACTCAAATCATGTTCATATTTCACATAGACACCCGTAGGCAGAATCGAATGCACATAAGCAACTTTTCATGGTTCATGTTTCGCGTATGTGCATTATAACAAAACAACTTATTGTACACATTAGTGTAACAATTCATATCTCATATTCAAATCATGTGTGGTACCTCCTTTAACGTAACATATCATATTGGTCAAGCGTATCAAGTTCCATAATGGAACCTTCGGTACCGGTAATATATCACATACATAGGCCACGATATTGTTTCCCTCGGGCAAGGGCCTCATGACCACAAACCACAGTATTATGTCCCTTGGGCGAGGGCCTCCGCTAAGGACACCACAATTACGTTCAAGAAAAATTTAGGCAATCATTCATTTATATAAAACATAGCATTTCACATTATCCGAAAATAATTAAAGCTAAACGTAACTTTATAGAGTTCTTACTCACCATCTAATTAAACTTGCATTATACTTTGTACAAAAGATTCACAAGTATGCATATACCAGAAAGCATAGATATTCCAATGGTTTACAATGCAAGCAATTCACGAATTATAGCACATAACTGCTCATATCGTAACACTTAAGCATATAATCAATGCTTCTAAATTCATATTTATCACATGAATGCATCCTAGATCTTATCTAGACGCTTATTGCTCCTTTTGGACAAGTGTGTGAGTTATTAACTCGTGCTCTGATACCACTCTGTCATGACCCGAACTCGCCTCTATGGGTTAAGGACATAATCGGCCAGTAACCCTGAGATTACCTACGGCCTCAAACCAAAACAGACGTAACTCGTCAGAGTATAGGGGCCAACGGAAGCTAAAATTTTAAACTTTGTCCATAGAGTCGTGCTTACATGCACATCAAAACAAACCATACGTATGCACGTTAATAACTAACAACAAAAACATAGTACCAAAAGTTCTGCACAATAGGATCATTTGAGTCTAAGTCAACCCATCTCAACTATATACAGATATACACAAAGTCCTCGCCCACATGACAAAATATAATACATAACAAAATGGCAAAGGCGGGTCTCGTACGTGAGACACAAGGGCTGACTCTCCAAAACCTTTGTTGTTCCTGACAGGCTTCACTGGGGCTGGGTTTGGACCCCTCTTGGCTCACCTACAAACACATGAATGAGCGTGAGCGATAGCCCAGTGAATAATATCAAACACAGAAGTTATACAAACGACAACATACTCCAAACGGCCTTGGGCCCAATTCATATTTCTATTTAACATATATATATATATATTTAATTTAGGTCAAGTGACTGTGGTTCCTAACATATTGGCCTTTGGCCCATTCATCTTTCCATAACAAACTGGCCCTTGGCCCATTCAGACTTTCGTTCATGTCAAAACGGCCTCTGGCCCATCCATTCTATTATTCAGATCGAACTGTTATTCTTGTCAAACTATTACTTGTATCAAACTATCATTCCTATCAAACTATTATTTATGTCAAACTATCACTCGTGTCAAACTGGCCTTTGGCCCACTCAAGTGACAAACTGGCCTTTGGCCCATTTAAATGGAAAAATGGCCTTTGGCCCATTCAGGCTTTCATTCATGACAGAACGGCCTCTAGCCCATTCATTCATGTCAAAATGGTCTTCGGTCCACTCATTCATATCAAAACGACCTTCGGTCTATTTATTTATGTCAAAACGACCTGCAGTCTATTCATTTATGTCAAAACGACATTCGGTCCATTCATTCATGCCAAAACGACCTTCGGTCCATTCATTTGTGCCAGAACGACCTTCGGTCTATTCATATATGTCAAAACGACCTTCGGTCCATTCATTTATGCCAAAACGTTGTCCACCAATTGAATCGACGAACTTATAAAACTTACATAGAAGTGAGCAATTGGACAACAGTATATTTCAGATGCCTTGATAAGATATTACTCACAGTGATCGGTTGGTTGGTTCGCCCTAGAGCTCGACCCTATACACTTCACGAATACAAAAGGGTCATTAACAATTCAATCCGTTCCTTATTTCACATATTCCTCTTTAGGCCTTGTTCTTGTCTCTTTAACTCATTTACAATGCTTAACACATGCCTAAGAGTGCTTGCAAGTGAAAGAGAACGGAAAACGAAACACTGAATGCAAAAACAAAATTTTAGAAAACAGGGTTCCCGCTCAACACATTATTTCATTATAAAATATTTGGGCACTTAATTCATCAATTTAATCGATTTAATCTGACCCGAATCAATTTTCAATTAAATTCCACCATAGGCTCAAAAAATTATGCCAATCACAATGGCGCAATCAATTTCGGGTTTTGTGGCTGATAAGACCCTCAATTTAATCTCCAAAGCGGAGAAATCAAACAGATATTCCTACGGTGAACAGGTAGAAATTTAAAAGCACATATTTTCACATAATGGAACACAAAATCATAGTAAAACGCATAATCACATCATATTAAGGACCGATTAACATATTACGGAACAGGGGTATCACAGTGAATGTTCACAATCAAATATATAATATGAATATTCACATGGACCGTATTTCATGCCACTTTTTATTTTTATGAAAAATAATAAAAAATTAGGGATTCAAATTATTTGATCACCATCAACAATCAACAACCAACAACATCAATAAGGCCAACATTCACAAAAGGGGAAAAAGTAACTACAATATTACGAAATAATAGCACATTACAACCAATCAACAAGAATGATGGCCAAATGTTCATATTATTAATCAGTGTTAATAGTCACATTAATTTGAATTGAAATTTTGTCATTGTGTTATCAATTGGTGTTAATATTATTCACACACCAATATAATATTGAATGGTGAATATGTTTTCACTGTGTTTATTACCACTGTGACAAGGTTCACATCAACATTGCATCAACTTACACAACGACAAACCTCATCTTTCATTTTGAATACAAAATGATGTGAATATTCACACTAAAATATACGAATGTGAAGGTTCACATGAATTTTGGAATATAGATAAAGACACTGTGGTTTCAAAGTGTTAATTACTAATATGGAATGGTGATATTAAAATTCACATCAAAATTGCATTGCCCACAAATTACATTAAGCCAATGACTATGTGTATACAATTGTAAAGCAGCTGACAACAATGTGAAGGTTCACATCGATTTTTTAATCTCTAAAAATATGACTATATCAGCATTGCATTAACCACAAACCATCATTTCTGTGTATACACAAACATGAAGTGTATGTTTATGCACAACCAGATTATTGAATGTGAATGTTAACATCATGAATAAAACATCAAATAAATTAATTTAATTACATTAAACCAATGGTTATGTGTACATAATTATAAAAACAACATAAACCAATATGAATATTAACATTGAGTTTGTGCAAATATTATGACAACATACCATTGTATGTTTTTAGGCAGAATCAAAATAACTAATTATGGTTCTTTTTTCCAATGTATTCTAATTACTTACAAAATTGCAAAGGATGTAGAATTCATATTCATATTTTTATCGCCAATGTAAAATGTGTCTTTCAATGCCTTGTACATCTCTAGCACGCATACGACGACATCATTGAACTTCATGCATTTGTTGAGGTTAACTTTACCGGTCCTCAATACATCAAACAACTGTCAAAATGGCATTTCCTTCAAACAATCCAACTGATGATCCGAGAACTTGTTGCTCATCATCAGTTTCATTAACCCAATGATGTTAGATCGGTAGTTGACCTTTTTCATATTCACTTTTGGGGGGGCTGACTATTTGTTCAAGTTTGTCTTTAATGTGGAACTGTTCTCTTTTTCTTTTGCCATGAAATCTATGAGCAACATCTGTTTGTTCCATTGGAAATAAATTTACTGTTAATGGTCACAAATGATAAATGATAACAAGTGCAAACTATATGTGTTGTGAATAGTGGAATGATGTGACCATGGTTGCATTGAGTAAAACCATGATGTAAATATTCATATGAACATAGTACAACATAGGATAAAACAATAAAAGTCAAATACATAGTGTGGACATTCACATTGGTCATATATCATGTCACTAGTTCATGTATCTGAAAAATGAACAAAATTTTGGGAGTTCAATTTATTTGATTATAATCAACAACCCCAACAAGGACAACGACCAAAAAAGGGGAGGAAGCTAACAAGTGAAATATGGAATAATAACATATTACAACTATTAAACTAACACGAAGTATACATGATGTTAATGTTCACATCATTACATTATATATTTGATTGTGAATGTTCACAGTCAAATATAAGGTGTGAATATTCACTTGAACCGTAGAGCCCTTTTCGCAACTACTGTTGCAAACTGCCTCTGTCGTGAACTTTTTACCGTCGCAAACTATATTGTTGCCAACTCGTCATCGCAAACCCCGTTATGCCAACCACCCTTGTCGCAAACCCTTTTTCACCATGACTCATCCCTTTCTCTTTCTATTTCTAACTCTAACCAGTGCCAACGACCCAAGGCTGGAAAAGGTCAAGGAGGTCGTGGATGATGGAGAAGAGGTTCGGGTGGTCAAAGGAAGATGCAAGAAGGGGTGACGGTAGTAGAAGAGGGTTGGGGAAGGGTTAGGTTGGTTGGAGAAGGAGATGAGCTTTGGAGCTTAAGGATTTAAGATTTGAAAAATTAAGGTGTTAAAGGAAGAAGATGAAGATAAATTAGTAATTTTATTTTAAGACAAAATTATAATAAATTTGTTTTTATTAGGTGTACAAACAAAATATTTGGTATGTGGAAATAAAAACTCTTATAAAGAGTGGTTAGTGTAGTTTTTTTTTTTTTTAATCAGCAAAATAAAAGATTTATTGATGATAAAAGCAAAGTACATGCAATTATTAAATGGAACACCCACCTATCAATAAGAACTAATACTCTATAATATTGGACACCCACCCCCGCCTCCAACTCCAACTATACGTATTCCATGTTTGTAAACCCTAAACCTATTACTTTTCATAACCAATTAACATAAACCCTAAATCTATTATTTTTCATAATCATCTTAAATCCTGAATGTGCCATCTTCATCACCATCATCAACGCTATTGAACTTGAAAGTTTTGCTTCAAGTATGACGTATACTTCATCACTTATTTCACTGTGTAGAGCAATAGAGGACGATGACAACATTCTCGGTCGTTTATTTGTCTTGTATTAACATTCTCGGTCGTTTTCGGTCGTTCTTGTTTCGTTCGAGCTGTTCGGTACTAGTTTGTTGACTGTTAGAATTATGTTCGTAATACAGTACCGAACATAATCCTTTCGTTCAATACATAGGTTCCGAACATTAATGCAGATAATCAGTTATGTAATTTTCTTTGTTAAACTAACTTAGAATGGAAAAGAGTGAATTGGAATGGATTTAAGTTATGTATTTTGAATGGATTTAATTCATGTTATTTTAAGTTGTGAATTGGAATGGATTCAAGTTACACAGTGATGAACAAATTTTGTTCGGACATACAGTGCTGATAGGATCATTATTGTTCGACAAAACAGTTCTGAACAAAAATACATTTTTCCAGCTACATAGTGGTAAACAAATTGTTTTGGGCTACATTCAGAATTCTGATGGTGATTCAGATGATGATTCTGTTTTTTCTCATCTTGCAAACGGTTATGCAAATCCCGTAAAAATTAGAGTATCTTCGATCGATGTCAACGATGACGAAGATACAAAAAGCAATGAAGAAGATGATGATGAGAGGATGAGAGAGGTTACTAATTCGGCGATACGGAGAGCGTTCAAAGAAGATGAGAGTCGTCGGAATGCTCCGTTGACGACTGAGACGACGACGAGAGTGATGGAGGGTTGGGGTCCGAGAATTCTATACTGAACCAAAGCTCCAAACTCTGAAGATTGAGTGAGTTAGGGAAGGAGAGGGATGAAAAATTAGGTGGGTGTGCATTTCATTGTGAAAATATTATGAATATGGGTAGATTTGGTAATAAGTGAGGTGTCCAAAAAAATATTATTAAAATTTGGGGTTTAGGGTTGGGGTCCAAAGAAATGAAGGGTCCAAAGAATTTTGGTAGGTGCTAATAGCAGCACTCATATTTAAAAACATTTTGGGTTAGATGTAATAGAATTCTTAGAAAGGGGATATACTAAAAAAGCTCCCAATTAAAATTGCAACAAAATCAATTCCTAACAATACCAAATCATTCAAAATCCTAAATTTTTAAATAAAATTATAGACTAACACAAGCACATCTTTCAAAATCCTAAACTAAATCATCAAAACCATTCACTACCCAACAATACAATTAGGGCCTGTTTGATTGGAAGGATTAAAGTATGGGATTAGGATTATTAATCCGTGGGCCCAACCATCCTATGTTTGTTTTGACATTTGGTTTAGGACTATTAATCCAATGGATAATTAATCCAACAAATTTGTAGGATAATTAGTAATGGGGTAGGGGTGGGATAGTTAATACCACACTAATTTGATAGGATTATTAATACCTCACTATTAGTATTGTGAATCAAACATGGCCTTAAAGTAAAATCATTCAAAATCCTAAACTTACCTAAAAGTAATTCTTCATTAACTTTTACATTCATCCAAAATTATTTGGTACTCATTAACTTTTACATTCATCCAAAAAAGTGGAAAAAATGGAATAAAATTAATTGGTAAAATATTTTTAGAATGTATAATTCTATTGAGTTTTGTTTATGGGTAATTTAGATTAAGTAGAAATTTTTTAGGAAAAATTAGTCTAACATCCATCTCTAATTTTTGGTAGTAGAAGAGGCCCATAAATTGTTTTTATGTTAGATAAGGTCCCTTACATCGTTTACTTCTATTTTATTCAAAAGTAATACCAACTTTACCCTTACTTTTCCTTTTTCTCTCTATACATATTTGGGTTTTTCTTCTTTCTCTTTCTCTCTCTCTCTCATCCATTTCTCTGATCCCTCTCTTCCTAAACCCTAAAACCCAAATCCACCATCTCATCACTCTTGCAGACCGCCACCTCCACATCCTTCCACTCCGACGCCCGTTTCATCACAGTCGTCGGGTCCCACTCTGGCATCATCTTTCTATTTCTTCTCTATTTTTTTTTCTCTCTCTACAGATTTGGATCTCTCCACCACCTCACAATCTTCTCTTCCCAAACCTTAGAACCCAAATTTATCATCTCATCATTCTTCAACAATGCCACCTCCGCCTCCTTCCATTTGAACGTCCGTTTTATCACCGCCGACCTTGTCCATGTATAGCGATCCCAGTTTCTAACCCGACCTTTATGGTGTCTCAGACTTGGGTCTTGTGGTTTGATGTTGTTGTTTATGTCTTTTCCTCTCCTTACTCTTTGAATTTGAGTTTTGAAATGTCTTGGGCGTGTTTAGGACAGGTTGGTGGTGAGTGGGTGCAAGTGATTATTGCCCAGAAATTTGGTCTTCCGCTCGAGCGGGGTTTGCAATTGCTCAGTATTTTGTGCGTCTACAAAAAAATAATGCTGAAGTGTTTTTCACACTCGAACGGTGTTTATTATGCTCGAGCGGCCCTTCTGGCGCTCGAGGTACTGTCTGAAGTCTGTAAAATACTGGAAGTGTGTATTCTACGCTTAAGCGGGTCTATTTGCGCTCGAGCGGATAGTGTCTTGTAGTTGTGTCTTGGTACTCGAGCGGTCTTTATTGCACTCGAGCAAGCTTAATTTTGTGTCTAACGCTAGAGCGTAAAACTCTCCGCTCGAGCAGACTGTATGTATATCAGATCGCGTAAGTGACATTTTAAATCACTTTTTCTGTCATTTCTCTCTCTAAAACTTTCCAAAACCCTAAGTTGAGAGCTTCTCACTCTAAAATACCCTCTCCCTCTACATTTTGACCTAGATCTAGTGGTCTCTTCACCCTCATGCCTTCATTAAAAAGTTGGAGCTTCACAAGATCTCCATTTTCATCCAAGTGGAAGTTTATTTCGGCGTCTTTGGAGTTCATCTCTTGCTTAGCTCGTCTTTTCTTCTTGAGGTAGGGATATTCTACTCTCATTTATGCGTTTTAACATAAGTATTGGTCATTTTGTATAAATGGTGGGATTTGGAGTTTTTAGGTGAAGTTAGGGTTTGAAATTGAAATTATAAAAGAGGGGTTTTCTATTTTTGGGGTTCCAAGAGTATGTGTGGTCCCCAAAATGAGGTTATTGTGTATGATTGATGAAATTTGGCCTTGGGGGCAATATTTGAGAAAAAGGAAAAAATGCCATAATTGGGAATTACTGAACCAATTGTATAAATGACGAAATTATTATGGAAATATGGAATTCAATTGAGAATCATGAAATTGGAGGAGATTGTGATGAAATAGTGTAGTTTGGTTGATATATCACTCACCTATGGAAAATGTAATAATTTATCTATCTAATGGATTTATTTATCTGTCTAGATATAACTGTTTTGGGTTATCGGTGGAGGATAGTCATGATTGTTGTAGAACTACATGATGATTAGGTAAATTGAAATGAATCAATTGGGTTATGTCATTGAATATGACGGTTGAATTAACACATTGAATATGTGATATGAATGATCATTGTATATGATAACGTGTTTAAATACAATGCATATGTATCTTTGTTTGGGAGAAGAAAGGGAACGTACTCCATTGTGTGGGAGGAGATAGGGGATGTACTCCACTGTTTGGAAGGAGACAGGGGATAGACTCCATTGATAATTAAGTTGGCTGGAGTGTCCAGGGTGAAATTCCCGAAACCTTTTATACATCTGAATGATGTTGATGATTGAAGTGTTGATAATATGAGTTGTAGTCTCATTTTGAACTGTTGATGAATTGAAGTGTTGTCTATATGAGTTGTAGTCTCATTTCGAATTGTTAATAATTGAGATGTTGATAGTATGAGTTGTAGCCTCATTTGGAATTATTTGAGTGAATAATGACTTACGTTTATAAATTAACTTGGGTAAGTGAATAGAGATGTATTTGAAATGTGGAGGTATTTGTTGGCAGTTTTGGTAAAAGGTGTAAATCGGCTTATAAGTGTTAACCATTTATCGAATGCTAATGTTTTAGTTATTTCTCATATCTGGTTTAGCATATCGCTACTGGGCTTTGGCTCACCCTATTTGGGACACCATTTTCAGGTATAGATGACATGCCGCCTCCAAGATCATAGCTTGGGAGGTCTCGAGGCTAAAGTCTCTGTGTTTGGTTGTTTTGTATATGTCATATGTTTTCATTTCAAAGCCAAGGGCTTAACTTGTAAAGGGCTTTTGACCCTCTTTTGTTGTAACCAAGTGTTGACTTGGAAAGTTGTAAGCTCATAGGGTATTTACTTTTATTGTCAACATGTAATACTTTCGATAATGAACACTCTAATGAATGAGCATATTGTATCCTCCTATGTCTATGGATATTATGAATGATTGATTTACGCAATTATTTTGAGAGCGTTACACCATGTCTCCGACGCCAAGTTCCAAACCCCCTCTGCCGACCTTGTCTAATACCATAAGGATGGGTCATTGATCTATTTGTTGAAGAATAAAGAGTGGGTGATCATGGACAACAATAAACTCACAGATCTTGAGGAATTTAAAGGACTTGCAAAAATTTCTCTGAATCTATACCATAGAAATTTCACTAGACCTATACCAGGTAATTTTCTTTGGATCTATACCAGAGAATTTGGAAGACCTACTGAAATTTCTCTAGATCTATACCATAGAAATTTCACTGGACCTATACCAGTGAATTTAGAGGATCAGTTGAAATTTCTCTAGACCTATACCAGAAATTTCTCTGGACCTATACTAGAGAATTTGAAGGACTTGCTGAAATTTCTCTGGACTTATACCAAAGAAATTTCACCGGACCTATGGTACAAATTCTCTGGACCTATACCAGAGAATTTGAAGGACCTGCTGAAATTTCTCTAGACTTATACCAAAGAAGTTTATTTGTGAAGAGAATTTTTTTTTTGAAATTTCACTTAAACCTATATCTGGAATTTCTCTGTAATATTGTTCTTCTTTGGTCGTCACACACTTGCAATATGAAACTTCACTCGATCTATATTTGAAATTTCTCTGTCATGTTGATGTTCTTTGAATTTTCTCTGCAAATGTAGTCAGAGAAATTTACTTCCATGTTGATTTTTTTCTAACACATTTGATTTTTCTCTGAAATTTCTCTACAAATGTAGTAAGAAAAATTGACTTGCATGTTGATTTTCTCTGAAATTTCTAAGTAAATCTATTCAGAGTAATTTACTTTCATGTTGATTTCTAACTTAGTGAAATTTTGTCAATTTTTTTTTATTTTTTTTGAATTTCATATTCATTATAGATCTTGTATGATAGATCTCGTTGAGAACATTCTAAAAATTTAATTTTTATTGAAAATGGACATCTAAATCAAAAGTTATTGAATTTTTAAGTTTTGAAAAATTTCAAAAAGTGAAAGACGTTTGAATATAAAATGTAATGATATTTTGGTCCAATAATTTTAGAGGGAATAGGTGCAAGTTTTTGAGGGACTTGAGGTAGTATGAAAGTTTGGGATGTTCTTTATCTCCTAAAATTGTTATATTAGGGCCCTTAAAAAAACTTCAATTTTTTAAATATTAAATTTTAGAAAGAATTTTGATAAGGTTATATTGATCTACAATTTTAATAATAAAAAAAAGAAAAATAAAAAAAGGGAGATGCGCTACATAGGAGAGAAAAAAAATTTAAAGGTAAATAATATTTATTCATTTATTTTGATAATCTTAGTCCTATCGTTTTATAAAAGTCTTATCTAAATCAACATATATAATAATTTTAAATAAATTATTCGTGTATATTTTTAAAAAAATTGAAAAAAAGTGTAATAAAATTAATATGATATAATAAATCATATAATATATATAATAAAATTATATGATATTAAATCATAACTTGATATTAGAAATAATTGTTGTAAAATTAAAAATGATTCTAATTATTTACGAAGTTCAATGTAATTAATATTATAAATAAGAGACATGAAAATAAGAAATAAATTGAACGTTTTATTTTAAAAAAGCGAAAAAAGTAATAAAATTAATTGGTAAAGTATTTTTAGTATGTATAATTCTATTAGGTTTTATTTATGGATAATTTAGATTAAGAGGAAGTTTTTGAAATATCAATTTTAGAAAGAATTTTGGTAAAATGATATATTGATGTGTCATTTTAATAAAATAAATAATAATAAAAAAAGAGATGTGCCACCTAATATATATATGATAATATGATTAAAAGTGATTCTAATTATTTAAGAAATTTAATATAATTAATATTATAAATAAGATAGACATAAAAATGAAAAATAATTTTAATATTTTATTTACAAAAAGTGAAAAAAAGTATAATAAAATTAAGGACAATTTACCTATAAATCTCATATTGAGAAATGGTGATTCATTTAATTCCAAGAATTTCTTATAAAACCAATTAGTCCCATTGATTTTTAAAATGTAGATTTAATATATTATTTGAAAATAGAAAATTTACCTATAAATCCCATCTTGAGGAATGGTGATCCTTTTAGTCCTAAGGATTCTTATAGACCAATTAATCCTATTGATTTTGGAAAAGTAGATTTAATATGTTATTTAAAAATTAAATTTACAGTTATACCCTTATTTATATTATATTATTTCTCTTTTTTTTTTTTTTACTAGAAAGGTAAGGTACACAATATATGAGAATCAAATTTGGGATTAATTTTTATATAAAAATCTTTTTTATTTGGAAAACATTTCAAAAGGAATACAAAAATGAATTAAAATATGGGATTCTTCAAACATTTCAAAAGGAGTACAAAAATTACTTGGTAAGTTTTGGCCAAATGTATAATTCAAACTGTAATACTCCAATGTAACACTCAAACATAACACTTCAATGTAAAAAAAAAAAAAAATTCTTAGTGCAATACCCTAATGTAACACATAAAAAAAAAAAATCCTTACTGTACTTTTCCCAAATGTAACATTTCAAAAAACCTCATAAGTGTGACACTCTAATGTAATACACAAAAAAAAATTCCTTATTGTAACACCCAAAAAAGCTCCTTAATGGATTTTTTTCAAACGGAACACTCCCAAAAAATTACGTAGTGTAACACTCTAATGTAACACAATAAAAAATAATTCTTAGCGTACTTTTTTCAAATGTAACACTCTAATATAATACTCTAAAAAAACTCCTTAGTGTAACATTCTAATGTAACATACAAAAAAACTCGTCAGTGTACTTTTTCTAAACGTAACACTTCAATATAACACTTCAAAAAAATTTCTTAGTGTAACATTTTAATGTAACACACAAAAAAAAATTCTTTGGTGTACTTTTTTCAAACGTAACGCTCTAAAGTAACAAAAAAAAAAAAATTTCTTAGTGTACTTTTCCTAAACATAACACTCCAATATATTATTAAAAAAAAATAATGTGAGATTCTTCAAACCATTCCAAAAGAAGTACAAATATTCCTTAGTAAGTTTTGGACAAATGTATAATTTCAAACTGTGAGTGTTACGTTTAGAAAAAGTACATTAAGAAATTTTTTTAGTGTTTTTGTGTGTTACATTGGAGTATGTTATATTGGAGTGTTACATTTGTGATTACACTGATTGGAGTGTTACGTTTGGAAAAAGTATATTATGGAATTTTTTTTTTGTTTGTGTGTGTTACATTGGAGCATTACGTTTAGAAAAAGTACACGAAAGAATTTTTTTGATTATTACGTTGTTTGGGAAAAGTACACCAATGAAATTTTTAGTATGTTATGTTATTGGAGTGTTACATTAGAGTATTAGGTGTTTGTTCATAATGTGAGATTTTTTATTTATTTTTATCTTTTTGCAAACTATTGCAAGGTCAAAGTTTGCATGGTAGTACTATGTCTTTACTTGTTCCTTTATTTGAAATACGAAAAAAAGGAATTTTTTTTAATCAGACTAGTTAGTCCCAAATAGGGTTCACTTTTATTTCCTTGGTTGGGTGTAACAATTTGCACGGTTCTTATTTGTTCTTACATATATACCTTTTACAAGATTTATTGAATTTTCATGGGCAGACATGTATTGCATAAGAATGCTGTGTTTTTCAAGATGGTTACATTGTCTGTTGTACGGGGAGAAAATATTCTCTTGCTTCCGTACTCTTTATTGTCCAAACTCTTCGTTGCTCCGAATGACGCCATTCAACTTGAGAACACAACGACAGTGAGCTACTCAGTAAGTGGTTGCTGGAAAACCCCTCCGATGGTTAAGTTAGCACCCTTGTAGAGAAAGAAAGAGAGAGAAGACAAAAGAGAGAGATAGAGCTTTGGGTAGCCAGAAATTCAGACCTGTGTATGGACGTGCCGCATAGTTTAAATAGCTTCTACGCGCACCACTCTACTCGTCATTTTCTGGATGCGTGGTTGTACTGCCCTCTCTATTTCTTACACGTGTACGCGTCAATACTGCCAAACAACATTTGGCCAAACCACCAAACATCATTGTTGCACGACTACTAGCAGGTTTTCCTCCTCATACTCCAATTGGGCCACGTAGCGACTCTTGCCGTGTTACCCATAACCCGACACAAGGCCGTTTACCAACTTCCATCAATCGGCTCAGTTGTCCAACCGGTCAACCGCGGCTTAGCAAAATATTGCTTGGTCTATACAGAGGATAGTGTCATTAGCTCGGACTATCCTCAGGTTGGCCCATTCCACATATAGTCTGGTCCTTTGTTCAGTGTAAATTCCCCTCAAGTGCATACATAGCTCGGCCTACACTTCTTCACTGAGCACATACATAGCTCGATCCATTCTGCTCATTGGATTTTCCTCTCAATTGACCTTTAATCCCATCGGTTGCAACCTGATTAGGATTACTTTATTCTTGTATAATCTTTATTTCAGCTCAGTTTGTCATCTAGGTTCATGGTAGCTCAGTAAAGTTTTATCACTTATTTTCGGGGCTCGTACTGCACTGCTACACAAATCTTCATAGCTTAAATTTTTCAAAATGTTCTTCAGTTTTCGTGTTAACCACTTAACCAACTTAGCTCAACAATTTACTTCTTGACAAGCGAAATCAGCGCCACTCCTTGGTAAGCAAAATAAACTTAGCTCGACGATTTACTTTTTGGCGAGCAAAATTGGCTTGGTAACTTCCTTGGCCAGAAAAATCAACTCGATAAGGAACTCCAAAGTTGACAAGCAAGGTCAGCTAGGCAACTTGTATCTTGGCAAGCAAAATCACCTCGGCAAAAGACTCCAAGGTTGCAAGCAAAATCATCTCGGCAAGGAACTCCAAGGTTGCGAGAAAGGTCAGCATGGCGACCTGCATCTTGGCGAGGAAAATCAGCTTGGCAAGGAACTCCAAGGTTGCGAACAAAGTTAGCTCGGTGACTTGTTTCTTGGCGAGCAAAATCAGCTCTGCAAGGAACACCAAGGTTGGCGAGTAAGGTCAGCTCGGCAACTTGCATCTTAGCCAGCAAAATCAGCTCGGCAAGGCACTCGAAGGTTGGCAAGCAAGGCCAACTCGGCCACTTACTTCTTGGCAAGCAAAACCAACTCGGTAAGGAACTCCAAAGTTGGCGAGCAAGGTCAGCTCGGCAAGAAACACCAAGGTTGCGAGCAAAATCAGCTCGGCAAGGAACTCCAAGGTTACAAGCAAGGTTAGCTTGGCGACTTGCATCTTGGCGAGCAAAATCAGTTCAACAAGGAACTCTAAGGTTGCAAGCAAGGTCAGCTCGATGACTTGCTTTTTGGCGAGCAAAACTAGCTCGGCAAGGAACTCCAAGATTGGCAAGGAAAGTCAGCTCGACAACTTGCATCTTGGCGAACAAAATCAACTTGGCAAGGCACTTGAAGGTTGGAGAGCAAGGCCAACCCGGCCAATTGCTTCTTGGCGAGCAAAATCAACTCGGGAAGGAACTCGAAAGTTGGCAAGCAAGGTCAGCTCGACAACTTGCATCTTGGCTAGCAAAATCAACTCGACAAGGAATTCTAAGGTTGGCGAGCAAGTTCAGCTCAGCAACTTATTTCTTGGCGAGCAAATATCAGCTCGACAAGGAACTTCAAGGTTGGCGAGCAAGTTCAGCTCGGCAACTTGCTTCTTAGCGAGCAAAATCAACTCAGCAAAGAACTTTAAGGTCGACGAGCAAGGTCGGCTCGGCCACTTGCTTCTTGGCGACCAAAATTCGCTCGGCAAGGAACTTCAAAGTTGGCGAGCAAGGTCAGCTCAGTAACTTGCTTTTTGGCGAGCAAAATCAGCTCGGCAAAGAACTCCAAAGTTGGCGAGCAAGGTCAGCTCGGCAACTTGCTTCTTGGTGAGCAAAATCTGCTCGGCAAGGAACTTCAAAGTTGGAGAACAAAGTCAGCCCAACCACTTGCTTCTTGGCGAGCAAAATTCACTCGGCAAGGAACTTCAAAGTTGGCAAGCAAAGTTAGCTCGGCCACTTGCTTCTTAGCGAGCAAAATCAGCTCAGCAAGGAAGTCCAAGATTAGCGAGCAAGGTCAGCTTGGCCACTTGCTTCTTTGCGAGCAAAATCCGCTCGGCAAGGAACATCAAAGTTGGCAAGTAAGGCCAGCTCAGCAACTTGCTTCTTTGTGAGCAAAATCCACTCGGCAAGGAACTTCAAAGTAGGCAAGCAAAGTCAGCTCGGCAACTTGCTTCTTGGCAAGCAAAATCCATTTAGCAAGGAACTTCAAAGTTGGTGAGCAAAGTCAGCTCGGCAACTTGCTTCTTGGCGAGCAAAATCCGCTCAGCAAGGAACTTTAAAGTTGTCGAGCAAAACCAGCTCGACAACTTACTTCTTGGCGAGCAAAAATCATCTCGGCAAGGAACTTCAAGGTGGGCGAGCAACGTCAGCTTGGCAACTTGCTTCTTGGCGAGCAAAATCAGATCGGCAAGGAACACTAAGGTTGGCGAGCAAGGTCAGCTCAACCACTTGTTTCTTAGTGAGAAAAATCTACTCGGCAAAGAACTTTAAAGTTGTCGAGCAAAGTCAGCTCGACAATTTGCTTCTTCGTGAGCAAAATCAGCTTGGCAAGGAACTTCAAAGTTGGTGAACAAAGTTAGCTCGACAACTTGCTTCTTGGCGAGCAAAATCCGCTTGGCACAGAACTTCAATGTTAGCGAGCAATGCCAGCTTCGTAACTTGCTTCTTGGTGAGCAAAATCTGCTTGGCAAGGAACTTCAAAGTTGGCGAGCAAAGTCAGCTCAACGACTTGCTTCTTGGAGAGTAAAATCCGTTCGGCAAGGAACTTCAAGGTTGGCGAGCAACGTCAGCCCAGTAACTTGCTTCTTGGCGAGCAAAATCTGCTCGGCAAGGAACTCCAAGGTTGGCGAGCATGATCATCACGCCCACTTGCTTCTTGGCGAGCAAAATTTGCTCAGTAAAAAACTTCAAATTTGCCCCAGCAAAGTCAACTCGACAATTTGTTTCTTGGCAAACAAAATCAACTCGGCAAGGAATTCCAAGGTCGGCGAGCAACGTCAGCTCGGCCACTTGCTTCTTGGCAAGCAAAATCCGCACGGCAAGGAATTTCAAAGTTGGCGATCAAGGTCAGCTCGGCAACTTGCTTCTTGGTGTGGACTTGCTTTTTTTCGCGCCCCCTTTTGGAAGGTTTGAAAAGAAGGCCTCACAGTTTAGACTCTCGTGGTTCTGAATCTAGTCTCACAAGTGCAATGTGAAATTGATAAACACCAAAGAGTCCAAATCCGGCAAATCTTTTTGAAAAATCGATTTTAAATCAAATAATGCCAAAATTGGACTGCTTTGCTAGATACAGAGTCGCCACCTAAATATTTTATTTTTGGGAAAATTTAGGAAACCCATGACTCATGCAAAAGGCCACATGTCCGTCATCACCAAAGTTGCCTTGGCTCGGGAACTTAGGTGCGAGAGGGAAAGGTCCTCAATTGAGCACCCCCGTTTGCCCGATCAAAGATCAGCCTCTATTAATCATGATATGATTTTTTTTTTTTTTATAAACATTATGTGTTTTTATTCCAGTTATTAGCTAACCTTACTATGTGATGCGCACAAGCAAATATAGACTTGTTTGCTCAATTTGGAACAATTCAACTCATGTTTGTTTGCGAAAATGGTTTGAATTTGCCACCTCAAATGGGCTTAAAAGTTGCAGATTTGCCACCAAATATAGTGGGCTTAAAATATGATTTGCCACTCAACAAAATGGGCTTAAAACGCACATTTGTTGAATCGTTCCAATTCAAACAACAAGCCTCCATCCACAAGCATTTAAGCAGTTTAACATTTAAGTATATAGCCTCATGGCAAGCATGCTAATCATGACAACATTCACACTTATGCAAGTATGCTAAAGCGTAAAAACTCACTGAGTACTCCAAGCCAAAATAGAAACTAGTTAAAAAGATGCATGATTCTAACTATACAAGATGCCTAATGCAACACATGCAATATGAAATTAATAGGCTCGGCTACTAATATGGCATATGGATCGACTTGATAACATGCGATTAAACACATATTCAAAGAAGATATTGAAATGACAACGTAGTTTGAATGATGCGCCGACTCTTAGTGCATGTAATACAAATGAATGGATGCAAGCATACGATATGCTAATTAAAACATGATCCCTAATCTAACCATCAAAAGCGATTAAATAAAAAGAGAGAAAGACGTGGGGTTGGAAGACATACAAACACGCACGCACACTTATTACAACATTACGACATCGCGAAGGAGGGTCTGAATGAATAAGCTAAGCTAATCTAATTAAGCTAATTAGACTAATTATTACAAACCGAATTGATTAACTATTCTAGTTAACTAATCACAAAACAAAATCAAATAACTAGTGAAACTAACTAATTAATTACAACTCTTAATTAGCTACAGCTAATTAATTACAACATGTATTTGATCTAATGCTAATTAAACTAATTAGCTAATCCCAGGAAGCGAGGGATGCATGCATACTCGATTTTTCACCCGAAAAGTCACTGCCTTGCTGCTGAAAGCCTCTGTTTGCACATATGAACACCAACAAAGCTGTCCACTTGTAGAACACCTCTGTTCCACCTTACCAACACACTGTGCAAATTTCATGGATGGCCGATAGGGGGCCGATCGGCTACCATTGGTGGCCGGTCGGCCACTGGTGATGGCTGTCGGCCACAACTGGTTTGAACTTCCTTGCTGCAACAAAAAGTAAAATAAAGCAAAATAGTGTATTTTTCAAGGGTTGTTTGCACACTTTGCCTCTCCTTTTCATGGGGAAATCAAATGAGGGACAAACTTTGGTTCACAAACCATCAATTAAGCAATTTCATTGCATGATGGCTTGTGAAACCAATTGTGCAAGTTCAATAAATGCACAACAAGACCAAAATGTCCATCACCCTATCATGCATGATCAAAGGCAATGGAGACCAAGAAAAGTGGCACATTTCATCACTTTTGAGTATGAAATGTCCCATTTACCTTGTGTTCAAATTAATGTCTGATTTGAACACATGCAATGCAATACAAAGAGATGTTTATCTTACCTCGTTTACTTGCCAATTTTGTTTACTCATTTTAATTACCAAATCATCCTTTAATCCATTTGTCCATTAGTGAGTCCTCTAGTGGAAAGAGGGCTCAAACCCCAAGTTGCTTTGGGCATGAAAGAGGCATTACATTATTGGTAATGAACCCCTAAGGGATTAAACCATTAGGTATAGCACCTCCATTTCACACTTAGGCAAACAAGTGGTTTGAAATCACTTTCAAAGAAAAACCAAAAAAGTGAAGAAATGAGGGAGATTGTAGAGATTATAAGTGCTGAAATGAAGTGGAAAAAACACTAAAACATGCAATCAACTTAAATTGATGATGGTTAAAGCCTTAAAACACTAAACTAGTAAAGGAATTAACACTACAACTATGCAAAACAAGACTCAAACAAACTAATCAGCCCAAAACAGAGCTAAAAAATGTTATTTCAGAGGCTAAAATAAACTGGACTTGAACTACGTTAAGCTAGAAAAACATGCTAACATGTGAAGCTAATTAGGTATGCAAACAAGACACAAGGAGGGGAGGCTAACCCCTCCAAATTTGGACCTCAAAATAAGTTTTTTGCCACTAAAAAACCTTTGAAACTTAGTGGTTAAAAGGCCCAAAAAAGTTGATTTGAAAGTGATGAATAAAAGCACAAAAGCTTTACAAACTAATAAGCAAGAAGGGTGAACCACCCCCTAACTAAAAAATGGGTCAAACTACCACTTTTAAGCCACAAAATAGTACTTTTCTTAGTTCAAAACCACTCCCAAAACAGTAAGAAAAGATGGTAAAACAAGCTTGCAAAACAAAGTAAACAAGGCAAGTAAATTACCTCTTGAAGTAAAGAGCAATTGTAGGCACAAAACCAAGCTAAAACCACCTTCAAGAGCTCAAAGTGGACCCCAAGTAACCTCAACTCAAAGGTAAGAGGATTTGATTTAGGATGTGTATGCAAAAGTGTTGAGAAGACAAGCACTTATGCACAAAATTCTAAGAAGAGAGCGAAAGATTTTTGCTCTAAATTTTCTAACCCTTAAAAATGGGGGAGAAACCCCCCTATATATAGAAAAACACCCCTTGAGCTTAGAAACATCCCACTATACACGTGTAGGCAGATGCAGCTCATTGTGCTAGGCACAACTATCAACAAATATCTAGAAAAAGGCATTGGTGGCCGTCGGCCACCATTGGTAGCCAACTAGCCACATAGGGAGATGCAACTCAATGTGCTAACAGCTGGCACAACTGTTAATAAATATCTAAAATATCTGGAAAAAGAGATTGGGGGCCGTCGGTCACTAGTGATAGCCGACTGGCCACCACTGGTAGCCGACCGGCCACACCAATGGCCGACAAGCACAAGCCATGGCCGACAGCCTCTGGTGGTGGCCAACAGGTCACCACAAATTCCAGGCACCAAGTTTTGATCCAAAACAAGGCACAGAAAGGGACAAGGTCTAAAGGCTCAAAGAGAGGGCGTTCCGCCGAGGACTTCGGGCACTCAAAACGAACACAAACAAACACAATCATCAAATGCACAAGTGATGACGTCCAAGTCTTGAGGACGGTCAAAAATGAGATGTCTATACTTGGCGAGCAAAATCCGCTCGGCAAGAAACTTCAAAGCTAGCGAGCAAAGTCAGCTTGACAACTTGTTTCTTGGCGAGCAAAATCCGCTCGGCAAGGAACTTCAAACTTGGAGAGCAAAGTCAGCTTGGCAACTTGCTTCTTGGCGAGCAAAATCCACTCGGCAAGGAATTTCAAAGTCGGTGAGCAGAGTCAGCTCGACAACTTGCTTCTTGGCGAGCAAAATTCGCTTGGCAAGGAACTTCAAAGTTGGCAAGCAAAGTCAGCTCGACAACTTACTTTTTGGCTGGCAAAATCCACTCGGCAAGGAACTCCTAGGTTGGCGAGCAAGGTTAGCTCGGCCACTTGCTTATTGGCAAGCAAAATCCGCTTGGCAAGGAATTTCAAAGTTAGCGATCAAGGTCAGTTCAGCAACTTGTTTCTTGGCGAGAAAAATTCGCTTGGCAAGGAATTTCAAAGTTAGCGATCAAGGTTAGCTCAACAACTTGCTTCTTGGCGAGCAAAATCCGCTCGGCAAGGAAATTCAAAGCTGGTGAGCAAAGTCAGCTTGACAACTTGTTTCTTGGCGAGCAAAATCCGCTCGGCAAGGAACTTCAAAGTCGGCAAGCAATGTCAGCTTGGCAACTTGCTTTTTGGCGAGCAAAATTAGCTCAGCAAGGAATTTCAACGTTGGCGAGCAAAGTCAACTCGGCAACTTGTTTCTTGCCGAGCAAAATCTGCCTAGCAATGAATTCTGAAGTTGATCAAAACCATTAACAACCTTTTGCCGAGCAAAATTCGCCCGGCATGGAATTCTAAAGTTGATCAAAACCATCAACAAACCTCTTGCTAAGCAAAATCCGCCCGTCAAGGAATTCCAATGTTGAACAAAACCATCAAAAAACCACTCATCGAGCAAAATTCGCCCGGCAAGGAATTTTGATCTTTCCGTCAAAATGATCATTAGTTGCGCTTTGGACTGCGCTAAATCTGTTTAGTGGGACGAATATACAATGCTTCTCAAAAAACGATCTACTTGCTTCATTACATCAATAGTAGAAAAGGGTTATAAAAGTAAAACTAAGAACAAAACTTCATATTAGTAGTATTCGGCGTTCCGAAAATAGATCAACCATTTATATTCTGCGAGTCTTATGTCCCTTCGGCCTTTTTACTAACGTCTTCTAAAACCGGACTCCCCAAATCTCTTCCATGGTTGTTTGCACGACCATCCTCTTGTCCAATTGCATTGACTTTTCCCATGATTCTTTTGTCCGCCACTACTGGATTTGTCTTCACAGTAGCCGTAACCATGTCATTTTCAACTTTGATGTGTTCATTAATCTTTTGCATCAACAACTCCATTGTTGTGGGTTAATTCATCATGAGCACATCTCTTAGCCCATGTCCGACTAGAAGACTGCGCTTGTATTAGGTGATAGCCAACTTTGTGGGGCATTCATATATCTCGTTGAATGTCTCCCAATATTTGGCATAATACACATTCAAGGAGTCATCTATTTCCATCTTGATTCCCAAAAGGTGGTCGACTTCTTTCAGTGTTTTGGTGTTGGTTTTAAATTGTGTCACGAATGCCTCCGCCAATTGCTGCCACCTCTCGATACTTTCCTTCGACAGCCTCTCAAACCATTTCAGACCCAACTTGCCCAAACTCAATGGAAAAACAAGGCACATGAGGGCATCGTTTTGCCTGTGCCCAGCCATAACCTGCTGGAAGTGGCTTACGTGCATGTAAGGATCTTTTTTTTGTCACAGAGCGTGAACTTGGACTAGTGGAACCCAATGGGGAGCGGCATGTTCTCTATCTCAATGGAAAAAGTGGTGGCATTCAGTCTTGCCAACTCTTTGTTAGGTGGCACTTGTGCTGCCAAGCATGGTGGTGGCATGGCAACCTCTTCACAGGCTCGCCCTCTAGGGGCCAGCCACTGCAATGTAGGCACCCTCTAGTTTTTCGCCGGTGTGTGCGCTCCTCCAACACATCTTTCAGGTCTTTCGACTAGTCGGAGTGTGAATATCTTGACGCTGTTGTCGGATGTGAGGGGCAATAACTGCTATCTTGCGTACGAGATGTCGTCGTCGGCGCGACGTAGTCTCTAGCGCTAAAGTTTCTCTTGACGGAGAGTGAAGTGGTACAACGTCTATTTTGATTGCCAGAACGACGAGAATGGGTATAGTCACTGTGGTTTTCCACTCCAGCTATGCCCTTTTCCTTCATCTGGCATTTCATAGCCTCTATCTCCATCTCCATAGCCATTTTCTTAATGATGGTATCTTGATCTCTTAGCTTGTCTTCCAGATGCTGAGTGTGTGAGTCTCGCCATCGGAGACGCTCTTTTGGGCTGGTAGAGCTCCCTCAACTCCTTGCGCACTTGTCTCGCCCATCTCTGGGAAGTCCTTGCGCGGGGGTCTCCAAACCAGCCATTGTTGGAATGGTGGACAAGCCATCTCTTCATCGAACAGACTCTAGCATGATGTTGTCGATGGCAGATAGCGGAATGTCATCGTGGTTCGCCATAAAAGATGACTAGAAAAACTTGGAGGACAAGGTTTTGTCTGTAAATCCTTTCCACAAGGTTTTGTCTGTAGGAGAATCTAACAAAGGATGATGCAAGACAACAATTTCTGCGGATCTTGAGAACACTTCCTTATGGGTGAGTCCAAAGGATAAATGTTTTGGACTTCTGCCTGGGAGGATTGTTTTAGGGATTAATAAACGTGGGGTGAGTCTTAAACTATTATTTAGTGGTGTAGATGCACCAAAAATTTGTCATCATCATTGTTGATATGTATTGCTAAACATGAAGATGATAACCAAATTTTTTCCACAGGTTCATTTTCTTCGTCCAATTCTGAAAGAATATCTACATTCTGAGTTAAAAGATATCATGCAATTTGGTAGCAGCAATACTGCTGTGTTTTTCAAAATGAGAGTTACTGGGGTCTTACATATCTTTCAATTTAAAACTAAGTAGGTGGTTAATGCTCGTCATCTCCGTTGATTATACCAATATTGCAGATTTGTAATTTCTGGTCTCTTTCTTATATCCTTTTATTTTTCACATAGTATGTTTTTTCCATTTAATACAGGGAGAGGAAATTTGTGTTGCCCTTTAAACACATATAAATGATGCCACGTTACGCCGTTACTCTAAAGCAAGGTCTGCTCCTAGTGGGTCAAAAAATGGAGATCTGGCTAATAATTATAGGCCTCTTAATGTGGATGTTAATGAGAAATGCATCGAGGATTTGTTTAAAGCTCTTGAAGAATCACAAAAGAATTCTAATCAAGTGAGTGTTTGAATTTTGAAAAAGCTTGCCTCTTTTTTAATTATGCTAAATAAAATTGAAATGTTAGCAATGAAATTAGTAATGTGGTGTTGGAATCTGAAATAATGTGGATTGAATAAAATGCTCAACCTCCTCTTCATTTTTAAACCAATGCATTTCTTGTAAATATGTGATAAAAAATTTTGATCTTTGTTTATGTGGGGACATATTTTGTGAATGACAACACGTGGCCTAGGTGACATCGAAGTGTCAGTCGAGGTGCCACGTGTCTTCGTCATGGCATTGAGGTGATCTTGGCTAGGCCGAGGTTATCTACGGAGATACCGGAATCCGAGATGAACGGACAAGGGACAAAAGTCCTAGAAGAGGGAGGACCTCAGTCTGGATAAAGATAAAGCTCTTAGGGAGTTTATCTCTATCTGGCTAGGAGTCCTAGATGAGTATTGAGCCGGAGTCCATTGAAGCTAGGCTTCTACAGGGACCAGGTTAGTACTAGCTATAAAAGTAAGGCACCCTCGTGGGTCTAAGGTACGTTTTTGTATTCTGGCTTGTGAGTTAAGCACTATTTGCTATCTTTGAGAGATAAACTGACTACTGACTTGATCGTCGGAGTGCCCCCGGGTGGACGAACCACCGTCGGAGTCTTATTTTTCTGTGACAAGTTGTTCGGGCGTAATCTATTCTATCTGTACTCTCCAGCTGAGTTCTTGTTTGGTAGTGTCATCGGAAATTAGCACCCACAATTTGGCGCCGTCTATAGGAAGCGTAAGAAGAATAGATGGCTAACGACAGGCAGAAAGAGAAGATTGGGAGCGACGTCCCTAGTGGGAATGGTACAAATGTCGATCCTAACGTAGAGAAGGACCACTGTAACGAAGAACCTCGGGATAAGACTCCCGAAGAAAAAAACGTCAGCCAAGAAGGAGACGTACCGAAGAAAGCATGTCAGGGTGGGTATTACAACGAAAGCAATCTCCAAGTATGCAAAGATAGATGCCTGAGGAGGGACGACGAGATGAAGGGGATGGCAAACAAATTGGCAGACCTGCAATCGATTGTCAATTTCATGATGCAGAACAACGTCATGTAGCCACCGTTCCCATTAGAGGACACACCGATTCCAGTGGCTACGAATGATGCCCAGAAAATGGGGTAGAAAGCAATCCCCGCAGTCCCTCAGCATGATAGGGCAAGGGAGCGCTCACATCGGCCTTCGCGGGAGGTTAGACGAGGAGAAACGATGAGAGGAGAGTCCTAGAAAACACATCGTGTAAAAAAAACCTACATCAAAGAACATCGGCATGTTCAAGGGAAGGAGCTTTGTTTTGACACGATGAATGAATGGAGATCCAAGAGGACTCATAACGACACCGGGAGCAGCGCACCAAAAAGGCTGAAATCCGTTGACAGCCGAGCTCCTGGACGGACTAAGGAGGATTTGAGGGATTACCTCCAGAGGAAGCGACAAGATACCGAGGTAACATCTCCCGTCAAGCCGAGAACGCCATTCTCAGTAGAATTGGACAAGTTTAAGGCCTCGAAAAGGTTCCGCATGTCGAGATTCCAGATGTACGGCGGTAAGTCTGATCCCAACTTTCATGTTGGCTTATATTTGAACTCAATGACATTGTATACCGAGAACGAGCCGTCGCTATGCAATGAGTTCCCCTCATCCTTTGGGAAAATCGCATTAGATTGGTTTCACAAGTTGCCGAAAGGAACTGTGAAAAGTTGGGAATGCCTGGCCGAGATGTTTGTGGCTAGGTTTGTTACAAACAAATTGCAGTTGTTGAGGGTAGACTCCCTGATGGCTTTGAGAATTGGCAAGGATGAAAGCCTCAGGGCTTATGCTGGAAGGTATTATGGTGTTTAACCAAATACTTGGGTGCAACCAAGAGGTGGCAGTTGTATCTTTTATGAACGGCCTGAACGATGACTGTTTGCTTCAAAAGTCACTGGCAAAGACATTGCCAAAAAGTATGGAGGAACTTATGGCCCGAATCGAGAAATATGCGAGAGTAGAGGAAGACCCGCCAGGAACAAAGGTGTCAAAACAGGAAAAAATGAACGACTCGCCGAAACAAGGCCGAGGTAATACAAACTTTAACAAACAAGAAATGGGACTGAGGGCTGCACATGCAATCACCACAGTGTTCTGGATCCCGGTTTACAAAGTCCTGGAAAGAATCAGGAACCAACCTTACTATAGAGCACCAGAGAAGATTCTTGGCAAATTTATGGGAAAAAGCCTTGGGAAGCACTGTGCCTACCATAGGGGTGCAGAGCCCTAAAGACACATTTGGAAGATTTGGTAAGACAAGGTCACTTAAGGGACGTAGTAGATAAGGCCAGGACAAGGGAAGAGCAAGCAAGGCTGCCCCAGGCACTAGTAGCACCACTTCCACCAGCACCACAACCGCAAGCAAATGAACCTCAAGTGATCAACGTGATTCACTTGAAGGTCAATAAGAACGAGGTACGTGGGGAGACTCAGAGGGTGAAACACTTACAACATGTGTATTAGGTCCAGCAAAAGAGGCCTAGGATAGAAGAGTACCAGGGACCAATGGTGTCCTTTACTGAAGCCGACCTAGACATGGTGTAGTATCCACACAACGATGCTCTGGTGATATCCCTCAAGATTGGAGAGTGCCAGGTAAGACGCATTCTGGTTGACCAAGGCAGCTCTTGTGACATCAGGTATGTTAGATATTACAAGGAGCTCAACCTTTACCAAGATGATCTGGAGCAGTTCAACAGTCCAATGGTCGGGTTCAATAGAACGTCGACATGGACCATGAGAGCAATAAGTTTGGAGGTGTAGGCAGGCACCAAGAAGGTAAGCACAGAGTTCACAGTAATTGGCATCCCCTCCCCTTACAATGTTATCTTCGGAAGGCCATGGTTGCACACGATGAGGGTTGTTCCCTTAACACTGCACCAACTGTTGCGGTTCCCAACAGACCATGGAATTGAGGAGGTTAGAGGGGATCAATTGCAGGTAAAGAATTGTTCCACGACAACAATGAAATCTATCTGCACTGTGTGAGAGTCAGAGATAGTAGAGATTGAGGACGAGGACATGGAGGTCCTGGATGACGTCGACAAAGAGCCGGTCAACAAAAGCGAGGAAGCCTTGAAGAAAATTCTGGTCTAGCAAGGGGATAAAGAGCGCTTCTTCCTCATCGGCTCAAGCTTGGCTGAGAAAGAGGAAAGGGAGTTAGAAGCATTTTTGTAAGCAAACATAGAGGTGTTTGCCTGGACGCCATACTAGATGCTTGGCATTGACCCCGGGGTTACATGCTATAGACTGAACGTAGATAGGTCAGCAAAACCCGTCATTCAACGAGTGAGGAGGCCGACGTTGGTTCATGTGGAGGTAGTAGAGGAGGAAGTGGACAAATTATTAGAGGCCAGAGCCATCTGAGAGATAAACTACCCTACCTGGCTGTCCAACACTATGGTTGTGAAAAAGAAGAATGGGAAGTGGAGGGTCTGCGTGGACTTTACTAGCCTAAATAAGGCTTGTCCTAAAGAGAGTTTCCTACTCCCCCCAAGATCGATCAATTAATGAATGCCACTTCGGAACATGGAAGGATGAGCTTCTTGGACGCTTATAGGGGGTACCATCAGAGAGCAATGTACCCTCCTGATGAAGAGAAGACTGCATTTATCACCCCAAAAGGGCTGTATTGCTACAAAGTGATGCCTTTCGGGTTGAAAAATACAAGAGCAACGTACCAGAGGTTAGTGACCAAGATGTTCAGACATTAGATTGGCAAAACAGTGGAAGTATACATCGAAGACATGGTCATGAAGATCAAGGAACCTGAGGATCATCTGGCCGACTTGAAGGCAACCTTTGACATCCTAAAAACATATTGGCTCTGACTCAATGCTTCAAAATGTGCATTTGGAGTTGGGTCTGGTAAGTTTTTAAGATACTTGGTTGCCAGAAGGGGCATTGAGGCAAGCCCAAATTAAATCAAGGCCATCTTGGATTTGAAAAGCCCAGAGTCAGCAAAGCAAGTGCAGATGTTGACAGGAAGGGCCACACCCCTGAACAGATTCATAAGCAAAGGTTCAGATAAGTGTAAACCATTTTTCAGTCTGCTAAAAAAGGCCACAAACTTCTTATGGATAGAGGAATGTGATGTTGCCTTGGCCGACTTGAAAATACCTGACCACAGCTCTAGTTCTCTTGAATCCAGTATATGGAGAGGAGCTATTCTTATACTTGACGGTTTCAAAGCATGCAGTGAGTGCAGTGATAATTAGAGAAGAGAAGGGAGAACAAAGGGCAGTATACTATGTGAGTAAAACCCTAGCGGGTGAAAAGACTAGGTATTTACCCCTGGAGAAATTAACATTAGCCTTAATGATGGCCTCCAAGAAGTTAAACTATTATTTCCAAGCCCACAAGATTGTAGTATTGACTGAGCACCCTTTGAAGTCCCTGCTACAACAAGGAGATCTAACAGGTAGGGTGGCCAGATAGACAATGGTATTGGGCCAATACGATTTAGAGTTCAGACCCAGAATAGCAATCAAAGGCCGGGTTTTGGCCGACTTCGTGGCCGAGTTCACACCTAGTGCCATCTCACGTCGGGCTCCAGTGAGCCGTGGCTTAGGATGTCTAGGAGAACAAGAAGAGACCCAACTGGGAATGAAAAACCCCACAACAGAGCAGAAGAAAGAAGAAAAACTCAAACCCTGTGATATTTACATCGGCGACTCCTTCCGCCTGTTTGTTGATGGGAGTTCAAACCGTCAAGGAGCGGAGGCAGAAGTAGTGCTAGTATTGCTAGCTAGGCAGATGCTAGAACAATCTATTTGACTAGGGTTTAAAACCTTAAACAATGAAGTAGAATATGAAGCACTGATCGCGGGATTGAAGTTGGCAACAACATTGGAAGCCGATGAGGTGGTGGTCTTTTATGACTACCAGCATATTGTGAACTAAACAACAGGCGAGTATACAGCTCGAGATGAATGAATGATAGCCTATGTCAAAGAGGTTGTTAGACTACTAGCCTTGTTCAGGACTGTAGACTATAGCAGGTTAGCCGAGATGAATGCAGCTATGCCGATGCCTTGGCAAACCTGGCTAGTGTAATGAAATCCGGAGAGGTAAGGACAATAATGGTTGATTATTTGTCAGGCCCAAGTGTGGAACCACTAATCACGGAGTACGAAGCAATGTGTGTGGAGATGGAACCAAGCTGGATGGATGCAATAGTAATAATCCTTAGAGATGGGAAGCTGCCAGATGATTGCAAAAAAGCATACAAGACCAGACTAAAGTCGGCTAGGTTTAGTCTGACAGCAGAAGGACATCTCTACAGAAGGTCTTTTACTGGTCTCCTTTTGAGATGTGTGCATCTTTCACAAATTGAAGACTTCTTGTATGAAATACATGAATGAGTATGTGGAAGCCATGCTAGGGGCAAATCACTTGCTCATAGGACCATTACCCAAGGGTATTGGTGGCCCTACATACAGAAAGATGCTAAAGCCTATGTTAGAAAGTATGAGACGTGTCAGAGATTCGCGCCTTTAATACATCAACTAGCAGCAGATTTGAACCCAGAGTCCAGCCCTTGGCCATTTGCCCAGTGGGGCATGGATCTTGTTGGACAACTATCCTAAGCAACTAGACAAAGAAAGTTCCTATTGTTAGCAACTGACTATTTCACAAAGTGGGTAAAAGCTGAACCCCTTGAAAAGATTCAGGACATTGATGTGAAGAACTTCATATGGAAGAACATCATCACCAGGTTCGGGATCCCAAGGGCAATAATAGCAAACAATGGTACACAATTTGACAGTAAGCTAATCAAAAGCTTCTGTACAAAGTACAAAATCAAGAACTATTATTCCACTCCAAGCTTTCCTCAGAGTAACGGTCAAGCAGAAGCATCCAACAAAACTATGTTGGATGAGATCAAAAAGAGGCTAGAAGCAGCAAAAGGGTCTGCGTGGACTTTACTAGCCTAAATAAGGCTTGTCCTAAAGACAGTTTCCCACTCCCCAAGATCGATCAATTAATGGATGCCACTTCGGAACATGGAAGGATGAGTTTCTTAGACGCTTATAGGGGGTACCATCAGAGAGCAATGTACCCTCCTGATGAAGAGAAGACTGCATTTATCACCCCAAAAGGGCTGTATTGTTACAGAGTGATGCCTTTCGGGTTGAAAAATACAAAAGCAACGTATCAGAGGTTAGTGACCAAGATGTTCAAACATCAGATTGGCAAAACAGTGGAAGTATACATCGAAGACATGGTCATGAAGATCAATGAACCTGAGGATCATCTGGCCGACTTGAAGGCAACCTTTGACATCCTAAAAACATATAGGCTCTGACTCAATGCTTCAAAATGTGCATTTGGAGTTGGGTCCGGTAAGTTTTTGGGATACTTGGTTACCAGAAGGGGCATTGAGGCAAGCCCAGATCAAATCAAGGCCATCTTGGATTTGAAAAGCCCAGAGTCAACAAAATAAGTGCAGATGTTGACAGGAAGGGCCGCAGCCCTGAACAGATTCATGAGCAAAAGTTTGGATAAGTGTGAACCATTTTTCGTCTGTTAAAAAAGGCCACAGACTTCTTATGGATAGAGGAATGTGAAGTTGCCTTGGCCGACTTGAAAATACCTGACCACAGCTCTAGTTCTCTTGAATTCAGTATATGGAGAGGAGCTATTCTTATACTTGGCGGTTTCAAAGCATGCAGTAAGTGCAGTGATAATTATAGAAGAGAATGAAGAACAAAAGGCAGTATACTATGTGAGTAAAACCTTAGCGGGTGAAAAGACCAGGTATTTACCCCTGGAGAAATTAACATAAGCCTTAATGATGGCCTCCAAGAAGTTGAACTATTATTTCCAAGCCCACAAGATTGTAGTATTGACTGAGCATCCTTTGAAGTCCCTGCTACAACAAGGAGATCTAACAGGTAGGGTGGCCAGATGGGCAGTGGTATTGGGCCAATACGATTTAGAGTTCAGACCCAGAATAGCAATCAAAGGCCAGGTTCTGGCCGACTTCGTGGCCGAGTTCACACCTAGTGCCATCCCACGTTGGGCTCCGGTGAGCCGTGGCTTAGGATGTCCAGGAGAACAAGAAGAGACCCAGCTGGGAATGAAAAACCCACAGTAGAGCAGAAGAAAGAAGAAAAACTCAAACCCTGTGATATTTACATCGGTGACTCTTTCCGCCTGTTTGTTGATGGGAGTTCAAATCGTCAAGGAGCGGAGGCAGGAGTAGTGCTAGTATAGCCAGCTAGGCAGATGCTAGAACAATCTATTTGACTAGGGTTTAAAACCTCAAACAATGAAGCAGAATATGAAGCACTGATCGCGGGATTGAAGTTGGCAACAACATTGGAAGCCGATGAGGTGGTGGTCTTTTGTGACTACCAGCATATTGTGAACCAAGCAACATGCGAGTATACAGCTCGAGATGAATGAATGATAGCCTATGTCAAAGAGGTTGTTAGACTACTAGCCTTGTTCAGGACTGCAGACTACAGCAGGTTAGCCGAGATGACAACAGCTATGCCGATGCCTTGGCAAACCTGGCTAGTGTAATGAAATCCGGAGAGGCAATGACAATAATGGTTGATTATTTGTCAAGCCCAAGTGTGGAACCACTAATCACGGAGTACGAAGCAATGTGTGTGGAGATGGAACCAAGCTGGATTAATGCAATAGTAATATTCCTTAGAGATGGGAAGCTGCCAGATGATCGCAAAAAAGCACATAAGACCAGACTAAAGTCGGCTAAGTTTAGTCTGACAGCAGAAGGACATCTCTACAGAAGGTCTTTTACTGGTCTCCTTTTGAGATGTGTACATCTTTCACAAATGGAAGACTTCTTGTATGAAATACATGAAGTAGTATGTGGAAGCCACGCTAGGGGCAAATCACTTGCTTATAGGGCCATTACCCAAGGGTATTGGTGGCCCTACTTACAGAAAGATGCTAAAGCCTATGTCAGAAAGTGTGAGAAGTGTCAGAGATTCGCGCCTTTGATACATCAACTAGTAGCAGATTTGAACCCAGAGTCCAGCCCTTGGTCATTTGCCCAGTGGGGCATGGATCTTGTTGGACAACTATCCTAAGCAACTAGACAAAGAAAGTTCCTACTGTTAGCAACTGACTATTTCACAAAGTGGGTAAAAGCTGAACCCCTTGAAAAGATTCAGGACATTGATGTGAAGAACTTCATATGGAAGAACATCATCACCAGGTTCGGGATCCCAAGGGCAATAATAGCAAACAATGGTACACAATTTGACAGTAAGCTAATCAAAAGCTTCTGTACAAAGTACAAAATCAAGAACTATTATTCCACTCCAAGCTTTCCTCAGAGTAACGGTCAAGCAGAAGCATCCAACAAAACTATGTTGGATGAGATCAAAAAGAGGCTAGAAGCAGCAAAAGGAAAATGGGTGGAAGAGTTGCCCAATGTACTCTGGGCATATTGGACTACGCCGAGAAGATCAACTGGGGAATCCCCATTTGCTATAGCTTATGGCATAGAACCAGTCATCCCACTAGAAGTCGACATCCTAGGGATCAGAACTCAAGGAGTAAAGAATGGGACTAACGAGGCATTCTTGGCCCGAGATCTGGACCTATTGAGGAGAAAAGGGAGAGAGCAACAATTTCGCTGGAGGCATACTAGCAACAACTGGCTAGGGCTTATAATAAGAAGGTCAACCCCAGAGAGTTCAAAGTTGGGGACCTGGTGCTAAGGAAAGTGGTCAGCAACAAGAAAGATCCTAGGGAGGGTAAGCTGGGCCCAAACTGGAAGGGGCCTTATAGAATCATCTCGATTGCCGGCAATGGGGCATATCGGCTGAAGGACAGAGTTGCCAAGACCCTGGAACACTTGCAACTTAAAGTTTTTCTATCATTACACTTTTTTTGTTTTTTGAAAGATATGTCATAATTTTCTTACCCGAGGTAATAACAAAAATTTTTAGCCTAATTTTCTAAGAATGTGAAATTTGTGTGATAGGACTGACCAGTCCTTTGGCGATGCTTCTGATCAAAACATGACGAATAACTTAGACTTATTATATGGCAGAGTTGAATTATACTTGCATATAATAGAGTTGAACTAAGTTAGCGATGATTCTAATTAAAACATGACGAATAACTTAGACTTGTTATATGATAGAGTTGAATTATACTTGCATATAATAGAGTTGAACTAAGTTGGCAATATTTCTGATTGAAATATGACGAATAACTTAGACTTATTATATGACAGAGTCGAATTATACTTGCATATAATAGAGTTGAACTAAGTTGGCGATGTTTCTGATTGAAACACGATGAATAACTTAGACTTATTATGCGGCAAAGTTGAATTATACTTGCATATAATAGAGTTGAACTAAGTTTAATTGAAATTAGACTTGTAATGAAACTAAGTGCATTAACAAAGAAACCAAGGTTGAGAACCTCGGCTAGTTCTTGTTTGAATCTGACTTCGACGAAAGGTTACACGTGCTTAATGTGAACATAAGTGGAACTTAGGTTCACATTAGGGGGCAGAGAGTTGGAGAATGATGAATGAACTTTAAAGTGCTTTGGACTTGTTCAAATTTTTTGGAAACATTTACAAGGTAAGAATTGGCTTAACACTTGTTGAAATTTCAGAAAAATTTACAAATTGAAGTTAAGCCGAGGTAATATTGAAAGAAGTACCCAACAAACGTACTCATCGATATGACCAAGTTGCCAAACTTGGGAAGGATAGAAGACAGTAAATGAGAGTGAAGTGGCAAGTTCAAAGAAACAACACTTGTAAAAATATTTCAATATATTTTTAAGTGTTAAGCCAAGGCTGAGATAAATAAATCAGAAGATATGTTCGAGGTACTTTACCCCGAGGATATTGCACAGTTAAGGTGTACTTTGAAGACATACCAAATTATTCTAAGTATGAAAGTGGTAAGCATCTATGAGGGAAAAGAAGACATACAACACTTTGAAAAAGAAATCAGATTTGCATTCAAAAGTTAAACTTGACATTACAAAAAGAGCACATCGGCCAAATATGAAGCTAAACATTTGCTCAGACAAAACAAAATACAACTGAAAGAAGAGACAATACAAAGAAAAGATAAAACATTCTAAGTACTAGGACTGATTTGTGATTTTTTAACCTCGGATGACAGTGTTGTATTCTGTTCGGCTGTTATCTCGGTGTCTATCTCTAGCAAAGTCTAATCCAAATTCTTCTCGGTGTACTGGACCTCGACCTCAGAGGTAGTTGGTTTGGGAGAGACACCCGTGGAAACCAAGTCATCCTCCTCATCCTGAGTTAAGTCTATTTGCTCATTAAGGGTAGGAGACGTGGGATCAGTGGCAGCCTCTTCCTCCCCTTCATCGGCTTTACCATCCTCGGCATCATCTTCGGCTTCATCGCCAGAGCCCTTGGGCTCTGGAGGGAAAGGAACTTGAAGCTAACTGATGTCTCGGAGGTCAGAGTCTATCGGCACAACTAACTTGTTGAGGGCCGTTGTTTAACCGAGGTAATAACCTCGGTTGCAAGCCAAATTAACTTGCTATTTGTATTGATCACGGACGGTGGCCTGTCCCTCTTCGAATGCTTTTTCATCAGCTGCCTTTACCTCGGCCTCCTTAGAGGCAAAGGCTTCTTGAAGCTTGGCCTCTATGTCAGCTACCTTGGCCTTGGTTGCTTCAAGGTCAGCTCTTACGGCCTCGGCTTCATCATTAGTTGTTTTGGCTTTTTCCTCGGCCAAACTCTGAGTAGCTTTGGTATCCTTAGCCTGGTCCATTAAAGCTCGATTGTTGGCCTCGATTTTATTGAGTGAGGATAGGAGTTTGGCTGCTTCTTTGGTCTTTCTTGCCAACTCCTTTCCCATCATCTCGATTTTGACAGCATATGAGTGAGCATGCTGAATAGCCTACAAGAAGTAAAACATATTAGTGAGATTTTTTCCAAGTACAGAAAGAACTGTAAAGAAATAAGTATAAGAGGATTACCAAAACCGAGTGTTGCATCATGAG
Organism: Camellia sinensis; assembly: GCF_004153795.1. Classification (NCBI taxonomy): domain Eukaryota; kingdom Viridiplantae; phylum Streptophyta; class Magnoliopsida; order Ericales; family Theaceae; genus Camellia; species Camellia sinensis. The sequence goes on from NW_021027398.1 coordinate 429,668, forward strand.
AGCAAAGTTCTCATACTCATGTAACTCGGCCATGCGGTTCATGTTTTTGGACAGAAGAACAGCTGTTGACAGGGCCGCGCCGACTTCAAGATTTGTCGTACTATCACAGGCAGTAAGGGATTTGTCGTCGACCATAACCTCAGGCGCCCAGGTAAGAATAGCTGCTGCCTTTTTGGTGGTCGGATCTCAGCTTTTTGGCTGGGGGGCATTGGATGATGGGACCTCGGCTGGTCGTTTATCAGCAGAGGGGGAGTTTTTTTCAGCGTCGGCAAGTTTTGAAATGGGCAAAGTGTCCCTAGAATCGATCTGAGTCACTGTGGCCTTTGCTTTGGCCTTCTTTATCTTTTTTGGCTTTGGATTTGGTTGGGATGGGAATGATGAAGATTGCACGGTGACAACCCTAGGGATATTGGCGAGTAGGTCTTTAACAGTTATTGGTTTGCGGCCCATCTCGTCGACAGTAGAGGCGACTGTGACTTTAGTGCTGAAGTATATAGCTGGAAGTGCAGTAGGTGGGTTTGCTGGGTCATAGGCCGATGACTCAGAAAGTCGGCATTTGCGGCTACGGGTTTTGCCGGCAGGGGCAGAAATTGGAACTCGGCGACGGCGTTGGCACTGGGTAGGAGGAATCAGTTGTGGAGCAGATGTTGATTGCTACTTCGTTGGATCAAAAGTTGAGGCTTGGTCATGTCGTGGTGATGAAGTGGTAGGGGGAGTTGTTGCTGAAGGTGGAGACTTGCTCTTCTTGGGGACGTCGGGCAGTGCGGATTTGTATGTCAGTATATAATTGAGCAATAAGGGGGCTTTGCATTGGTCAACTGGCAAGCCCAGCAGCTTCTTAAAGTCCTTGCTGGGGAAGAAGGTTTTGCAAAAATCTTTTTATGGCTGAGGGAGAGCTGCAAGTACAAAAATTAGACATTAGAACATACAAAAGGGATAAAGTGATAAGACTTGAAAGCATGTAAAGTGACACTTGGTTCTTACCATCACCCTTTTTAAACACTGTTCGGCTCAAAGGATAGAGGTGGATGTCGTCATTAGGTGAGAACTCCCAGTTGCCCGAGACGATGAAATAATCATCTCTAGCACCTTTGTTTGAGTCTGGGAGGTTGGCTATGAGTTTGTAGGCTGTGGATCTGGGCTTGAGGTAATAGACGTAGCCTTTTCCGGATTTCAGACCACATATGGTGTAACAGTATTAGATATCGGCTAGTATTATCCTAGCGTTTTCTCGGCTAGCTAGAGCAATTATACCATTAATGACTCTATAGGAGTTAATGGCTAGTTGAATCGAGTTGAGCTTGTAGTAATGAAGGACTTGTTAGGAAAAGGATGTTTAGAGGGAACCTAAGTCCACACTCTATGAAAGCAACTACGGGGAAAGGCATGGAGTCCCCATCATGCATGATGGAGTCCTCCTCCCCTGCCAGCCTAAGGTGAACATCGGCTGGAATGGAGAACTCTCTCTTAAAGTATTCAAGTTTTTATGGGGTATCTACCTTCCACCTGAACATATCCATGATGTCGGCTAAAAGAGGAAGGTGTAAGATTTCAGAGAGGAGTGGTTGATGTGGGTTTGAAGAACCTCGGCTAAAACCCTAAACAGGAATGGGCAAGGGTTTTTCAAGATTTAGAAGAGTTTGTTTCAATTTTCCTAAGCATGTGATTTCTCTACCAGAACCCAAGCCTAAATCTATACAGAAAACAGGAAATCAAGGGAAAGATCTGGAAATAAACAAGAAAAACAGAAAAGTGCAATGATTCAGACTCAAGAAAACAAGTAGAAATTCAAAGAACACTATGTAAGCGTGTGCAGACGTGCAAAAACCAAAGAACAGTGGCAAAATTGCTAAAACATCATGTGAACAATTCATGTGTGCATATGTAGACCCAGAGATAGATCGAACAGTACGAATCACAAGTAAATGCAGTAATGAAGCTCAATGTGCCATAAGAATCCAATGAAATAGGAAATTGATTCATAATTAAAGAAAAGAAAGAAACAAAATGTGACCATGAAAGCAGATCCAATAGCAACAAGATGGACAAATCGTAAAAAGCATATTCAAGTCGTGAAGGGCTGAAACTGAAAATTAAGAGAAAACAAAGAACTCACCAGTTGGGTCCGAGGTCGAGGACGCCGATTTGAGGATCACCGGAGTCAGACGGTGATAACAAGTGGAGCAAGACAGTGAATGCTTCGCTGAAAGAGGTGATCGGAGCAAGTTGCAGAGCTTGAAAACTTGAAACAATGGCGATTTTTGGGAGAGAAACTTTAGAGAGAGAAAGCTTGAGCAAAATCAAAGACGTGAAGTGAAAAGACAGAAAGAGGGAAAGTATTTTTGTTAAAACACGAAAAGGCGGCAAAACCACAATGAATGTGCCTTGGACGACGTGCCTGTCAGGCGGCGTGCATAGAAGCGACGCGACCTGATAGCGCGTGTTAGGTACGAATCAATGAGAGAAGGACGTGTGGCGGAAACGGTTGAGAAAACTGTGCGTGACAGCTCATGCACAAATAGAACTCTTGGAGTTCTTGATTTAATGGAGCGAGAACCTCAACTAGAGGAACGGTCCTGGTTAAGGAGCTTGAAGAACTTGGTTCTTGGTTCTTGGTTCTTGGTCATTGATAAAGTAGACTGCAGAGTCTTGGTTATGTCAAGCCGACGTATGATGATCTCGGTCATGAAGGATGGAGTAAGTCTTAGCCGACGTGCTATATAGACAAACGATATAGGTTCCATCACCTCAGGATGTCGAGGTAATAGAACCTAGAGGGTAGTTATGGGGACATATTTTGTGAATGACAACACGTGGCCAAGGTGACACCGAAATGTCAACCGAGGTGCCACGTGTCTTGGTCATGGCGCCGAGGTAATCTGTGGAGATATCGAAATTCGAGATGAACGGATAAGGGACAAGAGTCCTAGAATGGGAAAGGACCTCAGTCTGGATAAAGATAAACCTCTTAGGAAGTTTATCTCTATCTGGCTGGGAGTCCAATATGAGCATTGAGTCGGAGTCCATTGAAGCTAGGCTTCTACATGGATCAGGTTAGTGTTAACTATAAAAGTAAGGCACCCTCGTGGGTCTAAGGTACACTTTTTATATTCTGGCTCGTAAGTTTGCACTATTTGCTATCTTTGAGAGATAAACTGAGTACTGACTTGATCGTCGGAGTGTCCCCGGTGAACGAACCACCGCCGGAGTCTTATCTTTCTGTGACAGGTCGTTCGGACGTAATCTATTCTGCCTGTGCTTTTCAACTGAGTTATCATTTAACAGTGTGGTCGGAAATCAGCACCCACAGTTTAGATTTATGATGATTCACTTTTAATAATCTGTAAGATCTATATTTGATTGTGGGTAGACATTATTCTAGCTGCAGTAATCTGATTTTTATTCCTTAAAGGTGTCATGTCAAATGTTATAAGATATTTATTTTTTGTTTGAGTCTTTCTTTGACAGAATTTTCACTTGACCTTAATCATCTTGATATGCTCATGCAGTTATTGGAAGAACTAAATGAGAAACAAAAGCACGAAGTGAGGTTGCAAGAAGAACTAGAGGGCTTGAAAGATTTTTTGAGATCTGAGAAGCAAAACTTGATGGAAGTTACTTCTGACCGTGACCAACTCAGATCTTTGTGTGATAAAAAAGATTCGGCACATCAGGTGACTGGTTATGTTTGCGAAATTAGTTTCCTAGTACTTATTCATTTCCTTACCAAATGGTGGTTTGGTACTTATTAGGCCGCTTTGTTGGATAAACGGAGCATGGAAGCAAGTCTGGCAAAACTTACTAATCTAGGATTGGAGAGTAATGCCAAGAAGGAGCTGGTTGAAGCAAATAATCAGGTATACTTGTTAATAAAATCTATGTATATTTGCAACGAACTCAAATAGCTGTAATTTTTTTTAAAGGTAATTGAGTGGAAATGTATTGGCAAATGATCGATTGCATGTACAAATTACAATATAAACGGGGAAAATTTGTACCCATGCTTGATCAAAAGAAAAATCTCTATGACACACGACATTGAGTAAACCTAAGAAGATATGTTTGCCTATCTATAACACTGCTAGATTAATTTTACCCCACAATTAACTAATTCACCAGCACTGCAACATTCCTTGAGGTTGAACGCCCCACCTTATTTCTTTTGCAACGCCTTCCAAGCACCTTTTTTTTTTTTTTTTTTTTTTTCAAATTTCAGGTTTGTCAAATTTAGGTGAATCAGTGTCTTTTCAAAACAATGTTCATGGCAGTTCACCATGTTAAATTGTGTTAGGTCTTGTAGTTATAATTGGTTATCATTGCTTGATATGATTTGTCATGGTTTAAGTAATTTAGAATTTGGCGAGTTTTACATATAGGTGTTGCAAAAGATCCAAGATGAATTAAAAATGCGCAGTGCAGAGTTGCATGTAACAGAAGAAACTGCGAAAAGACTGGTAAATGAAAAACAATTATTGGAAGAGAGAATCGTGAGGCTTGAAAAGACGAAAGTTGAGGAGGTAACAGCACAATTCCTTTGCTTTCTAAAACAAAACCATGTGAGTTTTTGCTTGGTCAAACTTTGATATCTTGTGGCCCTTAAATGCAGATCGAAGTTCTTGAGAAAAACATTGAACAAGAACGAAAGGCCATGCGGCTCTGAGTTGCTGAGCTTGAAAAGAAGCTGGAAGTGGTTTCATGAGATTTGGCTGAGTCTTGCCTTGCGGTCAAAGATACACAACTTACCACTTTGCGTAATAATTTGAAGGAACTTGAGGAATTAAGAGAAATGAAAGAGGTGATGATCTTGATCTCATTGCTAAATTCTTCAATATTTTGGGAAATTCTTCAATACTTGAGGAATTTTTTTCTTTTTCTGTTGTAGACTATTAGTTGGTATTAGTTTGTGGATAAACATTAAAATTGTTGACTACTCTAGCTAAAAAGTTTTTTCTTTCAGGACATTGACAGAAAGAATGAACAAACTGCTTCGCTCTTGAAGATGCAAGGTGCTCAATTGGCTGAGTTAGAAGCACTTTACAAGGAAGAACAAGTTTTTGAGGAAACGTTATTTTAATACTATAGAAGGTAGGAATATTCCTCTTTATTTTCCCCCTAGTTTCATAGAAATTTTATTTATAGATTTTAGTTGTCTGTAAGATTTCATGTTTCTTAATCAATGCTTAAGTTGTTGTTGAACTTTTTTTGTACACCTCAGATATGAAAGGCAAGATTAGGGTCTTCTGTCGATTAAGGCCTCTTAGTGACACTACAGGAAAAAAGGGTTATGGTGGCGTTTTTTTACCGACGTTTTTTTAAACGTCACTGTTATTAACATTTAACGGCGTTTTAAAAACGCCGCATATTCTATTACACAAAACGGCACCGTTTTATAATAGGAAACGCCTCCAAATGCGGTAGCCGCACGCGCCTCGTTTTGTGAAACTTTATTTTGAATCGGAACCCTCTCTAAGCATATTACAGCATATTACACAAAACGAAGATTCAGATCTATCTCTCTCAACATTCAGATCGAAGCGTATTCTTACAAACCATCTTCAAAATGGTTAGTTCTATAAATTCAGATCGAAGATTGAAGCCACACATCTCTCAACATTTTGAAGATTGAAGCCACACATCTCTCTCTCTCAGTGATTTCCAAGACTCAGATCGAAGACTCAGATCGAAGCGATTTCGAGCTCCATCGAAGATTCAGATCGAAGCGATTTTGAGTTCCATCAAAGATTCAGATCAAAGCGATTTCGAATCTCCATCGAAGATTCAGATCGAAGCGACACCGAAGCGATTTTGAAGCTGCACCGGCGAGGTAGCGAGCTCCACCATCTCATTTACAGAGATTCAGTGATTTCCAGAAGCTCAGATCTGAACGATTACTCGTATTTCAAGCTCCGATGGCGGCGAATAGTCTACTTTGTTTCTGAACTTTAATCGGTACTCTCTCTCTCTGTCTTCTCGGTTTGTTCATGTCGACAAATTGTCCTTTCGTTTGACTGCATTTTTACATGCTATTAGTTTGGCTGTAGTTTCTCTCTAGCTCGAAACTGGTGTTTGATTTGGTTGTCTCGTGGAGTTGAATATGTACATTTTGAGTTTTTGATCACATTAGTTCTATAAATTCCATCCCCATTGCATTCAATCATTGGGGAATTTATCTCTTCTTTCCATGCTTTATGATTTTGTATGGAACGTGAAGAGTATTTTCTTGATGTCCTCTTTTTGTTGTCCTAGGATGCACCAAAGGATGAGGCTGTTGCTATGAAGCCAGAAACAAAAGTTGGAAGCACAGTCCCTGAGGCATCAACTTCAACAGCGAAGGATGCTGGTAACTCAGCGCCAGCATCAAAAGCTCTGGTGGGTTAGATTTATTATTTCATTTTTGAGATTTCTTTGTTAGGATTTACTTATTCTCTACCATTGGTTCTACAAGTGGCTATGTATATATGCCTGCACCTGCACCTCTGCATTCCATGTTAAAATTGCGGATACTTTTTTAGTATTTAATTAATCAACTGAAGAATCACTGGCATTCTTTCAGGCATATAATATGTAGACATGTAGATTGATTTTTTTTAGTTTTGTAAACTTAACATGAAGTTTATGATGACCATCCGTCTCTGTAGTGTTTATTCTTCTCCCGTTCCCTTCTTTTCTCATCGTGGTGCTTGCTTATACCAGGAGATTCCTCCTGACAATGAATTTGAGAAGTGCACAAGGCCAGAAGTCATACCAGCTAGTGAGATCGGTGTGACATTCAAAGATATTGGTGCTTTGGATGATATTAAGGAATCTCTCCAAGAACTAGTGATGCTACCTCTTCGAAGACCAGACCTATTCAAGGGAGGCCTTTTAAAGCCATGCAGAGGAATATTGCTATTTGGGCGTCCTGGCACTGGGAAGACAATGTTGGCAAAGGCCATTGCCAACGAGGCTGGAGCAAGTTTCGTTAACGTGTTTATGTCTACTATCACTTCAAAATGGTTTGGTGAAGATGAGAAGAATGTTTATTTGTGGTTAGTGTTAAAACATGAATTTTAGATTTTGGATATGTTAATTTTATGGGTAATGGTGATTGGATATTAATTGAATGAGAAAGTGAATTAATGCTTCATTACAACTATTTGAATGAGAGTTATTATTTTATATTAGTGTTATTACTGGTATTTTTTTAGTGCAATCAAATAAACTAGTACAATTTAAAAAAAAAAAAAAAAGGATATGGCGGCGTTTCTACAAACGCCTCTTAAACGCTACATCTAACTGCCATATTTTCTTAAAAAGATATGACGGCGTTTTTCCAAAACGTCGCTAAATATCGTTAGTGACGTCAGCATGTGTTAGCAAGACATTTGGCGGCGTTTTTAAAAACGCCGCGTATACTAATATTACGGCGTTTTTAAAACGTCATAAAGTTATAGCGACGGCCGCGTCCTCGGCGTTTGGTGCTAAGCGTCGCAAAAATAATTGGTGGCGTTTTTGTCACTTTTAGCGGCGTTTTTTAAACGCCACTAAAAATTGAATTTCCTGCAGTGTGAAAAAGAAATTGCTGAAAAAGAAAGAAATGTGCTTACAAGTTTGGATGAGTTCACAGTTGAACATCAATGGAGAGATGAAATAAAGCAACATTTATATGATCGTGGTTTTGATGGCAAAGCCACCCAAGAGGATGTATTTGAGGACACAAAGGCAAGTTGAATTAGTTTTTAATTATTAATGAATATTGAGTATTTTTTCTGTACCTTGCTATGTTGCAGTTCGATATATTTAGCTCATAGTTTTGTATTATTATCGGCTTCTCAATTTTTATTTTTATTTTTTGAATTATTGATGCAGTATTTGGTGCAATCTGCCGTCGATGGATAGTCATTAGAATGTTGGCTAGTCATTAGAATGACAACATGTTGGCTAGTCATTAGAATGCTGTGCTTCTATTTACACCACAAAAACAAAATGCCTTGCGACCTCAGTTTTTAATTAAAATTTTTACTTTACATAAAATTACTTAAAACTCCTCTAGCCCTAATTTATAAAAATTAATCACTATATTTGTTTCTAGTTTTTTGAAAATACTTTTCAAAAAATTCTCTTATTTTATTTTTTGTATTTTTTTTACTGAATTTTTAAAAATATTTTAAGCAATTTAAAATTTTTTTTTTTTAAACATACCTAACATAAATATTTAAAAAGTATAATTTTTGTGAAAAAATCTTTAAAAAAATCACGAAATATCAAAAATGTAAAAAAAATACAAAAATTCAATATATTTTTTTGTATGTTTTGTGTATTTATTAATTTTTTAAAATATTTTTTCACAAATATTTTACTTTTTAGATACATCTAAGTAAGGTGCATCTAAAAAAATAAAAAAAAAATGTTTAAAATGTTTAAAAATACAAACTAAAAACAAAAAAGTACAAAAAATAAAAAACTCAATTTTTAAAAAACTGAATTCAGAAAACTAAAACCAAACACACTCCCATCCCCATCTATACATTGTCAGCATTGATTATTTTGTTTTTGACACTTTCTGTACTAAAAGCTAATTGTATTCCGTTGATGTGAGTTGGCTTTTTAATTTTTTAACTTTTCGGCAATTTGGTATTAAAAAGTCTGGTTTGTGATGAATTTTTTGATTTTTTTGATTTTTGTGAAAAAAAAATAAAATGATTATAATTTGGATATGACATTTTGTGTTATTGACTTTCTAACCTATTTTATCTTTTTATGACTAAAATAATCAAAAAAAAGCCCATGTCAAACATAGCCAATTTATCCATTATTTTTTAGTGGATTAGATTGTATAAAGTCTAGGGGAATTTATTGGAGAAATTTATAAATTAGTGGAACAGTGAAAAAATATTTTTATTTTTATGATAATACAAAACTTTTGTGTGCATAGTACAAGTCTTTCTTGTGCTATTGCACTAAATGTTTTTTTTATATCCATAGTACACTTACTTTTCATGTACCGGTTATTTACAATTTTTCCTAGCATCAATGGTGTTAGATTTTCTCAACAAAAAAAAAAAAATGGTGTTAGATAACGTGAGAGATGTGAATTCAAAATAAAAAAGAAAAATTGCATTTCACTGGTGGTGCAGTGAAAAATAAAATGGTGGTACAAATTTTATGTGTGTATAGTGTAAATTATTTCTATATATGGTATAAGCAATAAAATGGTGGTACAAATTTTATGTGTGTATAGTGTAAATTATTTCTATATATGGTATAAGCCCATCTTGCATGTTAGAATTGTATCACAGAATATTGTACTAATTTGCCATTTCTCCAAATGAAAATGGGATGCCTTGTTTGATTTGTTCTTTTCTTTGTCACATTTTACATGACAAACACAAGAGTTGATCCTCCGCACGACACTCCTTCGTTGTTTTCATGAATGATATATATTTAGAAATTTACAAAATGAATGATTCAAATTGACGATAAGATACACATGTTGAGTTTTACAAACCCTTCAAATTCCCTCAAATTGAAAAGTGAATTTATAAAAGCGTAACCTATTTTGAAAAGAGTTTGTCTTCTCTCAAGTTAGCTATCTTAATTTCAGAGGTGATTTAAACTGTTCACTTTTAAAGACTTATTTAATAGAATATTCATGCAAAAAATAAGATAATTGGACATCGATAGTTATATATTTGAATCAAATTGGTATTATGAAAAATAAATGGCTATTATTAAAACTATATTTGTCGTTTATTTGTTTAAAACAAATATGATTAAAATATATATCTACCGATATTCAATCATGTTGATCTTTTATATAAATATTATACTCAATAAATTTTAAAAAGTGAATGGTTCCTATCATCTAAATCGATTCTCAAATGGGCCTATAAAACATAAGCCTTCGTTTGAGAAGAGTTAATTTAGCCCGATTTTTTTAATATTTTGACTAATTTAACTTTGCTAAATTAGTTCCTTTGAGAAAAACTTTTAGTTATTTTATTTTATTTATTTTGATGTGATAATTATGAGATAAAAAGTAAAATAATTATAATTTAAATGTGATATTTTATTTTATTAATTAAATTAAATTATTTTATATTTTTATAGTTGTTTAGTCACTTTAACTCCCGCCAAATCAACCCTAAGGCCTCGCTTAGGAATTGGTTTTTTTAGTAACTTTTTAGTTTTTTTACTAAAATATAATGTAAAAAAATTAGTATATTTGAGATGACTTTTTAGTTTTTTTACAAAAAAATATGCAAAAAGTAAAGAGAAAAAAAAAACCTTTAACTTTTTTATATAAATTATTGATTTTTTGATTTTTTAATAACTTTTTAACTAAAAAAGTCACTTACCAAACGAAAATACTATTTCAAATCAATTAAAAAGTAGCCAAATCAGAAAAATTAGTATATTTGAGATGACTTTTTAATTTTTTTACAAAAAAAATATGCAAAAAGTAAAGAGAAAAGAAAACCTTTAACTTTTTTATATAAGTTATTGACTTTTTGATTTTTTAATAACTTTTTAACTAAAAAAGTCACTTACCAAACGAAAATACTATTTCAAATCAATTAAAAAGTAGCCAAATCAGAAAGGAAATGGGCGGTGCTAATGGGCGTTGGTTATCCATTAAAATAATCTTAAGGATATTAAATTTTCTATTAAACAAATAATTAAATGTCTCACATAAATGTAGGATTTATAATTTTATTGACACCCTTACCTATATAAAGAATAATGTTTGGTAGCTCGAGACTTTTTCCCCCCGAATCCCCTTAATGCCTAAAACGACGTCGTTTGGGGCATTAGGTTTTTTTTTTTTTTTCATTTTTTTCCTCCATTTTCGGTCTGAAACTGAAACGCATGGGAAGAGGGAGAGGGAGAGGGAGAGAAAGAGAGAAGAAGAAGGAAGAAGAGGGCTGCAAGCCTCGCCGCCCGCCGTCGTCGCCTCACCGCCAGCTCGTCGCAGCGGCAGCAGCAGCTCCAGCTCCGATCGCCTCTCCGCCTCCGCCTTCTTCTCCCCATCACAATTCACATATATATAAATAATTGTAAACACAACCGTGCATAGCACGGGTGAAACACTAGTATCTATACTATATATTAAGCAAAAGGGGGTTTTTAACCCCAAGTTTTGTAGGAGTTCCAATCTCCCAATCTAAATTTCCTGGTTTTTTGATTTAAAAAAAAAAAAAAAAAAAAAAAAAAAAGAACCAAAAACGGCGTCGTTTTTGGTTCGGGGGATTCGGGGAGAGGGATTTCGAGCTACGTAACATCACTGCCCATATAAAATATTTGATCATTTATTTAATAAAAAATTTGATATCTCAACCATTTTCCTATCCTTTATATTCACATTGGAAAAAGCTGACTTCAATCAAGAAAGTCTTATCACTTTTCAAAACGATTGATATCTCTCACATTTTTTTTTTCTTTTTTCAAATCAAAATTTTAAACTTTATTTCATCTGGTAAATAATTAATTTGTAATATGACAACAGAGAAAATTTGTACTTAACTCAGAGAAATTTTGATCAAATTTAGAGAAATTTCAATTCCGAGATAGAGAAATTTTCATTTTCATAGAATTTTTTTTTTCTAATATGACAATAGAGAAATTTCAAAATTTCTATGGTATTATCTCAGAGAAATTTCTTCGAGGGACCTTAACTAATAAAAAAAAATATTTTAGACATCTCCTACTACATAAAATTAGAAAGAGATGTTTCACTAATTTTTCTAATAAAAAATTAATTACATATTTAATAATATTTTTTTTGGGATATTATAACATATTTAAAATTCTTACGTACTTTTGTAAGTAGGTGAGATAAGATTTTTTGGTCAATATAGTTTTTTATTTTTATTTTTATTTTTATTTTTTTTACGTGAATTAATTTGATTTTTATTTACCATTTTGAAGTCAATCTAATAAACAATATAAAAATTACAGTTAGTTTTTGAATTTTTTTTTTTTTTGTTGGGAATTTTTTTTAAAAAAAATTTCTGGAAAAAAACGTATCACTTTTATTCTACTCAACTGGACACACTAGAAAATAAAAAAAAATAGGGCAAAAAACTATAGAACTTTCTTTGATTTTTTTTTATTTAAAAAATTACATTTTAGATCATTCTACACTAAATAAACTTAAAAAAATTACAGAAAATAAAAAAAATTTAAGAACAAAAAAAACACTCGGTTTGGATTGAAATTTTCAAAATTAATTTTCAAATTTTTTATTTTTCATATTTTGTTGTTATATTTGGTGAATTGTTTTTTCTTATTCTAGTCAAATATTTTTCTTACCTGCCGACTTCCTTAAAAAATAAAATATTTGTGAAGAAATTAAAAAAATAAAAAAATGTATCAAATCATCTAGTGAATGTTTAGGATTTTTTTTTATAAATTTTATATTTTTTAAGTGTATTTAAATTAAATAAATTTAAAAAATAAGTTTTTTAATTAAAATATTAAAAATTTAATAAAATAAAAATACAAAATGAATTATACCCCTGATATTTTATTAATTTTTTTTAGTTGTACACCTTGAATTATAACTCTCACTTTACTAATTCTAGCCGCTGCCATTACCAATGCAGATGCAGGGGTCTTTGGGAAACACATCAAAAAAGTCAGTTTTTTTATTTTTTTTTATTTTTTCGCCAAAAAAAATCAATTTTTTTAATCCAAAATGATCTATTTTTTTGTCAAAAAAGTTATCAAAAATGTTAAAAAGCCAAAAATCGATTTTTTTTTATCAATTTCCCAAAACACCACACCGTGTTTAGAGTGAAGATATTTTACGGTGATTTTTCTTCAAGTGATTATACACCAATATAGAGTGTTTTGAAAAGTTGATAAAAATTATTTTTTTGACTTTTTTTACTTTATTTTGTCTATTTATAAATAAAAAATATGAAAAATAATATGATCCAAAATAGATAAAAAATTAAAAATTAATTTTTATTTTCTTTCCAAACGACCGCTAAGGTTAGACTTTAAAAGTTGAAAGGTACCATGATTGTCGTACCTTTTACTTTGATAAAATTAAACTTTGGTAGTGTAGTTTTGTTTATTGTTAGTAGTTACAAGATTAGTAAATTATTTAAAATGATTTAAATAAATATATTTTTTAATTTTTTATAAAAAGATATAAAATATAATAGAGAAATAATGTGATTCAAATAAAAATTAATATGATCTAAATTAAAAAAATAATAAAAAATATGTTATTTTAACACATGCCAAACAAACACTTGGTGTACCTTCTTTCGACATATTAGACTTTGAGATTGGGTTTGATTAAGTGGGCTTGCCGTTGGGCTCGTTTTGGACTTTTGAATTATTTGGGCTCATTGATTTTTTTTTTAGTATAGAGATTGTTAAATTATTTTTATATAAAATAAATAAAAATTAATAAAAAAAACACAAAAACATTAAACATTAATGTTTTTAAAAAAATGCCCAACATGTAAAAAATTTTAAAAAAATAAAAATAAAATAAAAAATTTTCAGAAAAAAATAAAACAAATGAAATAATGATTTTTACTTAACAAAAAATTAAATATTAATGTTCAAAAAAAAATGCCCAACATGTAAAAAAAATAAAAAATAAATAAATAAAAATAAAAAATTTCTAGTCCGCCAGACTATTTTTCTAATATAAAATCTTGGAGTCCTATCCGAATCCCCTTGGGGAGGCCCATCCCAATCCGTAGTTCACTATCAATCTCTTTCCCATCTATCAAAATAAAAACAATATTAGTAGATCTTATCTTACTACCCATCTCAATATCCCTTCTAACTCTTGAAACAAAAGGGGGCTAGGACTTTATGCTGTTGGCTTTATTTGGTGTAGGGGCTGAGCTGTGTTGCAAGGTGAAGACCATTTTCAATGGTTATTTAAATTTTTTATCAAATGAAAAATAAGTTTTTTTTTTTTTTTTGCTCTAACAATTGCATCAAATATACATCAAATTGAAAATTTTATTTTTCTTTTATCAAACTAAAGATAAATGTATTTTTCGTTAAATCACTGTTCATTAACGTTGCCGAATATCTTCCTAAATATCTTTCTAAATGACCACCTCAAAGCAAAAATATATGAAAAAATTGCACTGCTTCATCGACCATCTCAAAGCAAAAAAAAAAAAAATTTACAATGGTTGATCGACTTGCCAGATATTTGCTCAGTCGTTGGAATACTTTAATATCAATTTTTTTTTGTTTTTTTTGTTTACACCATTGAAATACTCTAATGAGGTAGTCGTTGGTTGTAACTTGTATTTTGGTGTTGTCTTTGTCGTCACTCAGAGCACGTTTTTCTAATGGGCAACGACGGCTCTGATTTTTTTGAGATCTAAAATCAATTTTTTATACATATTTAAAAAATAATAATTGTTATGTGTGTTTTTTTTTTTTTTGTTTCATTGAAATTTGACCGTCATCGTGAATAGGTTATTTTCATTACACATCTATTAAAATTTATATAAATATACATTAAAATTTATAATAAGAAAAATAATCAAAATAATATAAACTGAATAATCACAAATAAATAAATTGTCATAAAAATTACTTAAACATCATTTTTCTTGCATTTTTGGCTGTAAAATTATTAATCTAATTCGCATAATCCAAGTTATAAGTTAAATCATTTTTGAGAGATAAAATCACTAATTTATTTAATATTTCATTTGATATAGTTGAGCAAAGGTAAGATTTGATTAATTTTAATTTGAAAAGAATAACAGTAAGTAATATAGCCAATCGTATTCTATACATAATCTATACTAAGGTAGCAAATGAATGGAATTGTTCATGAACAAACTCAACTCTGCTTGTTAAGGGTTCGGCTCGGCTCGTTAAGGGTTCGGCTTGATTAGTAAACAAATTGAGCTCGAACTTAAATATTAGATTTGATTAGTAAACGAATCGAACTCGAACTCGAATAAGTTCGACTCGTTTATCTTTATATAAATTATATAATAAATATATTATTTATATATTAAATAATATATAAATATATATAAATAATAATATTACATTATTTATATATTAAATAATATTTTTTATTTAAATATTTTTATTTAAATAATATAAATAATATTAAAAAAAAAACTTATCGAGTAAGCCGAATTCGAGTTTAATTAATATTAACGAACCGAGTCGAGTTCGAACTCAATTATTTATTGAGCCAAGATCGAACTCAATAAACGAGTTCGATTAGTAAATGAGTCGAGCTTGAGTTCAGCAAAACTCGACTCTGCTTTGCTCGTTTGCAGTCCTAATCTATACATTCAGAAAATAATCATTTAATAATTTCAATTAATTCACCAAATCAATAAATTTTTTAGTTTGTTTCACTGAAAAACAAATATCTATTAATTTTAATAATTTACTACATCAACTATCTATTAATTTTAGATCATAACTGAATTTTGTTGAATCCTTCCAAATTTTAATGAGATTTTTTTTTTGTAAATTAATATAATAATTAATAAAATTTTAATATTTTTTTAGTCAATTTTCCAAGACCTAAAACGGTGACTTTGTAGTGTTTTAGGAAGTTGATAAAAAACTAATTTTTTGATTTTTTAATTTTTTTATGACTTTTTTGACAAAAAAATTGGATTGTTTTAGATTATAAAAAAAAAAAATACTGACTTTTTTAACTAAAAAATTAAAAAGTGAAAAAATTAACTTTTTTAAGTGTGTTTTCAAAAGACCCCTTTGTCGGCTTATGCGGAAAGCAGCCCTCCTAATGTGTACATTCCACACAGGGCTTATCTTCTAATGTGTGCATTTGGCATGAAAGGATGTCAATTAAAAAGTTACTAGACCTCGTTTGGGAGGTCGAGATTTAAATTTTTTTTGGTTAAAATAGTTATAAAATAATAAAATAAAATTTTAATTTAATAAGATAAAACATTATATCAAACTCATAATTATTATATTCTTTCTCTAAAAAAAAGTCAAAAAAATCATAAAACTTTTCTCAAACGAGACTTTTTGGCCTGGGCTAAAATAGTCAAAAAGTTAAGAAGTTAATCTACTTCCCAAATGAACCCTAAAAAAACAAGGATAACCACACTTCAGTGGTAGGTAGAAATAAAAAATATAAATCGATGGAAAAATTTATAATTTTAATTATTAATATTTATAAATTTTATTTATTTTTTGTAATTAGTTTTTTAAAGAAAAAATTAGTGAAACATCCCTCTCTAATGTTGTGTAGTAGGAGAGATCTAAGATATTTTTTAAATTAGTTAAAGTTCCTCAACATTTTTACAGAAAAAATTTAACTCAGAAAAATTTTGCCTGACTCAGAGAAATTTCAATTTTCACAGAGAAATTTTTTTGAATTCATAGAAAAATTTCAAAATTAAATTTCTCTGAGTCGGACAAAAAATTTTTAAGTCAAATTTTCTCTGTGAAAATGTTGAGAGACCTTAACTATTATAAAAATATTATATGTCTTTTATCTTATAAAATTTTAATATTAAGGATCTTAAAAAAAATTCACATTTTTCAAAATCTATTGATGGGATATTTTCTTTTAAAAAAAATTAGCATAAATTACAAATACAGTCCTCATATTTAAAATACAAATGGTCCTTTGTATAGTCTAGAAATTAGAAATGCCTCTTGTCAAAACTTCTTATTTAGCATAATTAATTAAAAAAATAAAATTATTAATTACTCTTTTATATAATAATTAAATTATTAAAGCATTTTGTTGCTGCCACAAAAACATAAACTCAAAGCATCATTTGTAAATTGTTGGCAGCACAAAACTCAAAACCAACTTGAGCAAGTAAAGTGTCCAAAATTTTCACCTTCTCATCAAATATAAACAAATTTTATTGGGTGTATTGGGTTACTTTAAAAAAGTCAAAAAATTAAAAAATTACTATCTTATTTAAGTCAGATCATCTTATTTAAGTCACATCACCTCTTTATCACATCACTTCAAACCTAACTCATATTTCACAAAAAATCAAAAAATAAACTTATTTAGATCATCACAAATCACCCATATTCACAAAATTATTTAAAAAGTTAAAAAGTGAGAAAAAACATACAAAAATAATATAATTTTTATCCTCTTTATTTTTTAATACGTTTGTTAATAAAAATAAAAAAATCATTTTTAAACACTTCAAGTTTTTTCATATTATATTTTAATTAAAAATTATTGAAAAAGTCACTGTCCAAACAGACGCATAGCAACATTTCGCTGCTACCCGCAACAATATAAATTCAATGCATCATTCCTTAATTGTTTGGTGCACAAAACTCAAAATAAGCTTCAGGAAGTAAATTGTCCTTAATTTCCACTCTTTCATCAAACATAAGAAAAAATGGCCACAAATAATCAGTGTAATGTGGCAGTGATTGATCTACAAGACTTTCCAGGGCAATCGAGGAAGATGATAGAGGCATGCGAGGAATTGGGTTGTTTCAGGATCACCAACCACCATCAATTCCTCCCTCCAACACTGTCGGTGGAGATGAGGGCGGTGATTCGGTCACTCTTCGACCTTCCGGTTGAAATCAAGCGGCGGAACACCGACGTCATCTCCGGCAGTGGGTACAAGGCACCTAGCCAAATAAATCCTCATTATGAGGCCTTGGGCCTTTATGATATAGCCTCTCATGAAGCTGTTAATGACTTTTGTTCTCTCTTAAATGCCTCTCCTCACCAAAGGTTTGTTGTTAGCTCTATCTTTCTTCTTAGTTCAGTTTTAATTTGTTATTCTATTCAAATTACACAGTAAAATTAAAAAATTTGTTACATATATAATAGCTGAAATAATGGAGACTAAAATAACAATTGAGTCTAGTATTTACCCTAGAGTTTATATTTTCTTGTATAAAATGTGACTAATGAACAATCAATTTCTTCAACTTGTAACTCCTGAACAAGATTGTTAAAATCGAAATCTTAGGTGAGATTGTTGGAAATGACTTACGGATCAGAACATAGAATTAGATTGAGAATCATAAGATTAAACTTTCAATACAAAATAAAATAAAATAAAAAAATTACCAATAATGATAATGTTTGTTAAATAATTTTAAAAACGTTAATTTTTTTTATTATATAATTCATGTTTTATGTAACTACAAATTAGAGGAGATGATTGGGGAAGGAATTTATAGTCAAATTTCTTCCATTGATATGCATACATACATATTATCATATTAGAAGAATTAAATAACAATACAAATATAATACATTTTTTGGTGCAATTCTACACTATTTTATGATTAGGATCTCACTTTAAGATCCTATTAAATTTAATTCACAATACGATTCTATTCGTTTGACTCAATTAAGGTTATAAAATAATAAAATCCTATGATTTGGATTGAGATTCTGATAATCGTTGCTACTGAATAGACATTAGAACTTGAACTTATATATTATAGTTTTTATTATTATTGATGATACAGTTATGATACAACGAGTTCCTGGTAGAACGGGTCGGACTGATCTACGCTTCTCGAGCCAATATTCGAGTGGTCAAGCCCACCTGAGAACCTGCACAAGAGTTCAACGGGGAACGGGGTGTCCCCCAGCAAACCCTCCGACGAGCAAGTTAGAGAGAGAGAAGTGGAATGTAGAGATATGAATTAGAAATAGAGAACTTAACATTTTTCTTGTCTTCAATGTCTGCTTATATCCTTTGGTAATCACTTCGTTGTCCCGTCCGACCTGTCACCTTGGCCAAAAATCTATGTTGTAGCTTACCTTGTTCAGGGTGAGGGTGTGTTGTCCCGACGGAGAGGTGTTGTCGTAATAAATGCTATGAAGGGCTACATTAATGGTGATGTGCAGTGGCAATAACTTTGCAGATCTTTGTCTGCTGAGGTGGCTTGCCCTTTACCTGCTACGTGTCTGAATATCATTGGTCCTTCATGTCATGTTGACTTCCAGCTGTGCTGGGCCTTATCAATTGGGTTATGTATTGGGCCCTAAGTGGTAGGCTTGGGTTGTTTATAGTGGGTAATGGCCTTTATGGGCCTACCCACGTCAGTAGTCTCCCATTCCCAAGTGCAGCTTTAGCCCAACAAAGGGAATAATGAGGAAGATGGGGATTGAAGGTCGAGTGGAAGGAACGGCCGATCAGAAGTGGCCGAGTAGAGGAACCCGCCATGAGGAGGACCGACCGCGAAGGGTAACCGAGTGGGGGGACCGACCATGAGGAGGGCCGACCGCGAAGGGTAACTGAGTGGGGAGACCGACCATGAGGGGGGCCGACCGCGAAGGGTAGTCGAGTGGAGGGACCGACCATGAGGAGGGCCGACCGCGAAGGGTAACTGAGTAAGGGGACGAACCATGAGGGGAGCCGACCGCGAAGGGTGAGGTTGCGGGGTGCGGGGCTCGAGAGGTGGCGAGTCACGTGATGACTTGAAGGGAAAAGACAGGGTAGGGGAAGGGGGCAGTGAATCGTGGCCGTACACGTGGCAGCATCTCGTGGTGGGGGGAGGTTAGGCGTTGGGCCAAAAGTGAAACGATGGGTCATAATGGGTGTTGAAAAGACAGTTTTGGCGGAAGGTTGAAAATTTTTCAAACTAGCAAAAATTAATTGGGACCCTTGGAATACAGGGAAATCTTGGGCTTTTGGGATTATACGTTTTACCTACCTTTTTTCGAAAAATCAAAACATTCCAAGTGTAGACTCTTTTGCTGCAAGTGATACACCCTTGCGACATTTTTTGAATTTCCTTGCACCTGTGTCCGAAGCGATTCATAGATACACCACAGAAATGGCCCAAGAAGAAGCTGGAACCGCCAAGGTTGATCCACTTGGGGATGATGACGAGGTGGAGTTGGCGGAGCAGTACAGGACGGAGAGACAAGTGGAGAGGGTGGGGGAGCCGGCGGTACGATCTCATTCTTCCACCATGATGGCGGCTCCAAAGCCAATCAGTCAGGCGGAACCAGATCATTGGCACACGAAGGCTGACAAATCGACGGTGACTGCGGTGGAATTGGAGGGTATGCGCGAAAAATACCAGGTTCCCGCTGAAATAGAGCTACTATTGCCGACATCAACGGAGAGGCCATTCGACGCCCGGCCGAGGGAGTTTGCCCTTTACAAGGAAGCATTGAAGGGAGGACTGAGGCTGCTGTTTCCGCAAGTGGTGGTAGATGTCCTGAACCGGTTGGAGGTGGCGCCGGGCCAACTAATGCCCAACGCGTGGAAGATTATTCTAGCTTGTGCAAGCGCGTGGCCGAAGGCGAACGAAGGGGCGGCTATGACGGTGGATAAGTTTTTCGCGTGTTATAAGTCCTCAAGATAGCAAGAGACATGGGTGACGTTACAGGCGGCGGCAGGGAGGGGTTTGGTGACTGGTTTGCCGTCATCAATTAAGGGGTGGAGGCCGCGGTGGTTCTACATTTCCATGAATGGAGGGGTTGGGGTGTGCACGGTGTGGAGAGTGCCCACCAAATCTATGGAGCCAAAACTGGGGACAGCAGGAGAGGAGAGAGTAAAGAAGGTGAAGGCATGGAGGGAGAAGGAGGAGTCAGGTGGAACGAACTCGTTCAACCTTCGGCTTTGTTTACTGCGGGGTTAGGCTTCCTTCTTCCTCATATTTTCGGAGTTCTTCTTCCTCATATTTTCTAAGTTGGTATCAGAGCAACAAAAAACGCAGCAGCCCTAAAACCGTCATAGCCATGTCGGAAGTCACGTCCGAAACCACTTCAACCCCTGCCGCTGCCATTCCGGTGAAAACGTCCAACTCTCACTCTGTCCAAATCACCACCATCCGCCTAAATGGTGATAATTTTCTCCGCTGGTCACAATCTGTCCATCCTATACAATCTATATATAGAAGAAAATGTGGTAGTAGGTGTAGTGGAGGTGATAGTGGGTTAGGTGAAGTGGAGTGTGTGGTGAAGTAGAGGTAGGTGAAGTGGAGTGTGTAGTGGAGTAGGTGAAGGTAAATTCTAATAGGCCCTCAGCCGACCAGTGGGGACTTGGAACCAGCGGAATTAGAGGCGAAAAGGAAGGCGCAAGAGGTGGAGGATAGGTCCATTCTCGCCAAGGCCAGCAAATTCAAAGAGTCGCAGGCAGACCGGCCGCCGAAGCCGATCGCGTGGGAGAGGATCCAACCGCGCCCCAAATTGCTGGGGGAAAAAAACTTGAGTGAATCTGAGCCACGACCGCCCCCAATTGATCCTTTGAAGCAGAGGGCCAACAAGGAGATGGAGATGGAGGGTGTGGGGAAAAAGAAAAAGAGAAAAGTGAGGAGGGGTAAGGAGGAGCCTGCCTTGAAGAGGAGGAGGGAGGTGACGGCAAAAGAGACCCCCATGGCCAAGGAGGCAGAGAAGGAGGGAGTGGGGCAGACCCCAGGAAGGGTGGTTGCCCCAAAAATGGTGACAGTCGCCTCGGAGGTCATGGAGGTCGTCCCAGTAGTGGTGGAGATCGCCTCGGAGGTTGCAGAGGTCGCTCCTAAAATTCAAGTAGAAGGTGGGGCAACTGGCCCGGAGGCAAAAGGAGAGGAACAGCCCCAGGGGGGTCCTGCGCCCCAAGGAAGGGGGGTGAGGCCAAAGTATGCCATCTACCATCCTCCAGCAATTTTTGGTCGACTGGAGAGAGAAGAAAGCCCAGCTAGGACAACAGCGGATCTTCTTTTGGGGGTGGTGGACGAAGGAGCCGTGCGTTCTGCAGCCAGGTTCAATAAAGCGGAGCTGCTAAGGGGGTTGTGCTCTGCCCAAATGGAGGCAACCACCCTAGTAGGGGCTCTACTGAGAAAGGCGGCGGCTACAAATGCCAAGTTGGAGGAAACGAAGGTTCAACTTGTAAGTTTCAAGAATGAGAGTGCAGGCTGGAAGAAAGCTGCGCGAAGCACCTGCACCAGGGGGTGGAGGAGGCTCAGAAGGCGAAGAAAATAGAAGTGCTGCCGATTGTGCAGTGTAATATTACCACTCGAATGGGTGCTGAGCCGCTCGCGGCCCAGTTAGAGTTAGAGGACGAGCGTCGTAACGTAGTGTCGCTCGAATTCCAGCTGGCTGGTGAGCAGAAAAGGGTGAAAAATGCTGAAAAGAGCTGCGCAGTCGCCGTCGAGCGGTTTGAGGAGGCTATGACCAGTAATGAAGATCTGCGCGCCCAACAGATCAAAGAGAATGATGAAGCAGACCTGAAGATTGCTGGGCTGCAGAAGGAGCTGGAAGATGAGCGGGCGAAAGCAATAGAGGAGAAGGCGAGGTTGCAGAAGGAGTTGGAGGAAGAAAGAACCAAGGCAGCCTCTAAAAGGGCAGCATACCCCGATCTATGTGTCGCAGCAGCAGAACAATTCAAGGAGTCTGCTGAATTTCAGATGGCAATCGATGCCGCGATCGTCAGCAACTTGGCGAAGGAGGTGGCTGGAGGGCCAGGCACGTCGGGGGCGACCGCTGGGGGCAGGACTGAAGCAGAAGTTATTGAGAGCTTCCAACGGTCGGACTTCTACAAACATGAGATGGCTGAGTTCTGGAACAGCGGGTGGAAGATGTTCAAGCGTAAAGTAGAAGAGCTGTTCCTAGACTTAGACTTCAATGGTGTTAGAATCGATGAGGACGACGTAGCCCAAACCCCCCTAGATGAGGGGATTGAGGAAGGAGATCTCGCCTCGAGTGAAGGAGAGGAGTGAATGGAGTGAAAAAATATGTAATTAAGAGTTTTGGTTGTGTTGTTTTTTTTTTTTTTTTTGAATTGCTGTAATGAACTTATGTACAAGTTTGTGAATAAATAAAATTGGAGTTGTGTTTTCATTCCATTGTTTTTGCTTGTGCGCTTGGAAATGTAAGAAAAACTGGATGCAGAGTAAAGTTAAGAAAAACTCAATGCAAAGTGAAGTTGAACTTGTAATACAAACGCCATGCAGAGTGAGGTTGAAAATGTAATAAAATTATAAATTTGTGTTTGCCACACTGTTGTCTTTATTTTGGTGAGTCTGAAGTGGATGAGGGTGACTTGCAAAAGTTGATGAGTAAGAAAACAATCTGACTTGTAAAAGAGACTTGTAAAAGTGTCAAAGATGTAAGTGTCAAATTACCCACATAATGGAGTTGTAAATCATGTTGTAAGAGTGTTGGTAAATAAAAAGGTAGTTTGGAATTTGACTTAGAAATTTGACTAAGTAAAGAGTGTTGTAACAACATGGACTTGGGATTTTGACCAAGGGTGGCTACTAATGCCACAAGCGTGAAGTTTGCGTGAATGACCTTGACCGAGCGCGCGCGCGGTTTCGGTTAACTGATTCTTCAAGTAATTCAGGAGTTTTGAGTAGTCCAGTCTAGCTGAGCTCTTCGTGCTCAGTTTGGCTGAGACTTGAAGTAACTCAAGCTGGCTGGGCTTGTCACGCTCGGTCTGGCGAAGGTTTGTCGCACGTAGTCTGGTTGAGGCTTTGCACGCTCAATCTGGTCGAGGCTTTTATGTTCAGTCTGGCTGAGGCTTTGCACGCTCGGTCTGGCCGAGGCTTTTATGCTCAGTCTGGCTGAGGCTTTGCACGCTCGGTCTGGCCGAGGCTTTTATGCTCAGTCTGGCTGAGGCTTTGCGCGCTCGTTCTGGCCGAGGCTCGTCATGCTCAGTCTGATTGAGGCTTTGCATGCTCGGTTTGGCCGAGGCTTTTATGCTCAGTCTGGCTGAGGCGTTGCATGCTTGGTCTGGCCGAGGCTTTGATGCTCAGTCTGGCTGAGGCTTTGCACGCTCGGTCTAGCCGAGGCTTTGATGCTCAGTCTGGCTGAGGCTTTGCCCGCTCGGTCTGGCCGAGGCTTTGATGCTTAGTCTGGATGAGACTGCAATCAAAGTGTTATTTGAAAGATCATGCAGATATTTGAGATATAAGCTTGTTGTCATTAAAGTGTAGCCCATTGGATCATAAATTTACACCATATGCGGAGAAAATGAGAACATTCAGGTGTACAGATTGTCAAAAAGAATATACATCAATTGGATAATACAAAAATACAACTTTTATTGAAAATAGCGCTTCAAATGCTTAGCATTCCAAGGATGGAGGAGGTCTCGACCTTCCATGTCCTGAAGTCGGTAAGTGCCTGGGCGAGGTCTAGCTTTAACAACGTAAGGTCCTTTCCATTTGGCTGCCAGCTTGCCCTCAGCCGGATTCTTGGTGGCGAGGGTTGCTTCGCGTAAGACAAGGTCCCCTACGGCGAACTCCCTTAGTCGGACTCTGCGGTTGTAGTGTGTTCTTATTTTCTGTTGGTAGGAGGCCAGTCTGACAGTAGTGGTTTCTCTGAACTCTTCGATTAGGTTAAGGTCAGCCCGACGGAGCTCTTCGGCCAGTTTTGGGTTCGGATGTAAAACCCTTGGGGTAGACAAACCGACTTCCACTGGGATGACCGCCTCAGCGCCGTATGTTATGCGAAAGGGGGTCTCCCCAGTGGGAGTCCGAACGGTAGTACGGTAAGCCCAGAGTACATTCGGTAATTCCTCAGCCTAAAGTCCTTTAGCAGCTTCTAGCTTAGTTTTGATGATCTTCATAAGAGAATGGTTGGTAACCTCGACTTGGCCATTGGCTTGGGGATGACCTGGGAAGGAGAAACAGGGTTGGATCTGGAGGTCCGCACAGAACTTCCAATACTTGGCGTTGTCGAATTGTTTGCCGTTGTCAGAGACGATGGCTTAAGGGATGCCAAACCTGCATACGATCGACTGTCAGATGAATTTGGTTGTGTTCCGTTCGGTAATGGTGGCAAGGGGTTCTGCCTCTACCCACTTGGTGAAGTAATCAATGGCAACAATCGCGAACTTGGTCTGGCCTCGGCCGGTGGGAAGTGGTCTAACTAAGTCGATCCCCCATTTGGTGAACGGATAGGGACTGCAAAGTGTGATCAGCTCTGTAGGAGGAGCATGGGAGATGTTGCCAAAGCGTTGACACTTATCACATTTGAGTACGAAGTCAGTCGCATCTGGGTTGAGAGTAGGCCAAAAATAACTAGTGCAAAGTATTTTGTGGGCTAGGGACCTGCCGCCTGAATGATTATTGCAGATACCCTCATGGATTTCTCGCATCACATAGGTTACTTGAGCCGGATTGAGGCATCACAGGTACGGGCGTGAAAAGCCACGTTTGTACAAGACACCACTGACGAGGATGTAATTGGACGACCGGGCCTTAACTTTGGCGGCTTGCTGTTGGTCATCTAGAAGTTCTCCCGTTGTCAAAAATAGAAAGATGTCCGACGCCCAAGGGATGGGCTCATTCTGGAGGAACTGTACTTCTTGCTGGTCAAGAGAAATGGCAGGGTGGGCTAGGTACTCGAGATGGACACCACGGCTGAGGTCGGACTGGTCTGCAGAAACCAATTGAGCCATCTCGTCTACCTTAGAGTTTTCCGCCCGAGGGATATGCTGGATGTGGAAAGTATTGAAGAGGCGAACAAGAGGAAGTGCAATATCCCTGTAAGCCCGCATTGTGTCCTCCTTTGCATCGAATTCTCCTGTAATTTGTCCGACAATGAGTTGGGAGTCGCTGAACACCTGGATGTGGCTGACACCAATGTCCTTGGCTAGGCGGAGACCTGTTAACAATGCCTCATATTCGGCCTTATTGTTACTGGCATCGAATAAGAAACGGAGAGCACATTTGAAATAACCACCCTCAAGAGAGGGTGAGGATGAGACTAGCCCCGCTGCCTTCTCTGCGGGATGATCCGTCGACGTTGAGAGTCCAAGAATGAGGGTTTTCTGGCTCGGTAGGGGTTGGTGGTGGTGGAGAGGCCGTGGTTGGGGTAGGATTAGTGAACTCCAAGATGAAATTGGCGACAACCTGTTCCTTAATTGCTGTTCGAGGTCAATAGGAGATGTCAAACTGGCTGAGTTCCACCGACCATTGCATGAGTCTGCCAGAGAGCTTTGGTTACTGCATTACCTTCTTCAAAGGTTGGTCGGTGAGGCCCACTATGGAATGGGCTTGGAAGTAAGGACGGAGTCGTCTGGAGGCGGTGACCAAGGCCAAGGACAATTTTTCTAATAGTGGGTAATTCTGCTTGGCGCCCCTGAGGGCCCGACTGATGTAGTAGATCGACAGTTGAACAGAGTTGTCTTCCCTGATAAGAGCTGCACTGATTGCGGTGCTTGAAACGACTAAGTAGAGGAAGAGGGGATCGCCAGTGATTGCCTAAGAAAGAAGGGGGGGTTGGCCATGCACTGCTTCAACTGCTGAAAAGCCTCTTCGGACTCGGTCGTCCATTCAAAAGTTTGCCAAAGAACTTTGAAAAAGGGGAGGCACTTATCCGTTGCGCGGGAAATGAAGCGGTTGAGGGCGGCGACTCGGCCAGTGAGTCTCTGAACTTCCTTAACCGTTCTGGGTGATTGCATTTCAATCAAGGCCTTGATCTTTTCAGGGTTAGCTTCAATGCCTTGCTGACTAACCATGAAACCCAAGAACTTCCTAGATCCTACGCCGAAGGCGCACTTCTCTGGGTTGAGCTTCATTTGGTACTTTTGTAGGATAGCGAAGGTCTCTCGCAGGTCGGTCAGATGGTCAGCAGAGAGTTTGCTCTTGACTAGCATGTCGTCGACATATACTTCCATGTTTCGACCGATCTGATGATGGAAAACGGCATTGACCAACCGTTGGTAGGTGGCCCCAGCATTTTTCAGTCCAAATGGCACCACACGGTAATGGTAAGTGCCTCAGTCGGTAATGAAGGAGGTGTGTTCCCAACCAGATAGGTGCATCAGAATTCGGTTATACCCAGAAAAGGCATCCGTGAAGCTGAGCATTTGGTGACCGGCCGTGGCGTCGACCAACAGATCTATGCGGGGAAGAGGATAACTGTCTTTGGGGCAAGCTCAGTTGAGGTCTGAGTAGTCGACACAGAGTCGTCATTTACCATTGTTCTTGCGGACCAGGACCACGTTTGACAACCATCTAGGGTAGTCCACGTTCTTGATGAATTGTGCCTCAAGGAGCTTGTCGACCTCTGTGGCAATGAGAGTATTGCGCTCCGGATGGAAAATGCGCTGCTTCTGGCGGTAAGGTCGGGAATGGGGTTCAATGCTGAGGCGATGTATTATGAATGAGGGGTCAATACCCGACATGTCTAAGTGGGTCCAGGCGAATACATGATTGTGCTCAATCAGGAGGGCATTAAGGTCGGCCTTTGCTTAGGGGGACAGCTGGCTGCCGATTTTGGCGGCTTTTGCCGGGTTGGTGGGGTCAATGAAAACCTCAACGAGCCCCTCCACAGGTTCCCCTCTAACCTGCTCGTCCTCATCCTGGACGTCAAGTCCTTCAATGATCATTGTCTCCTTTAGCTTGATTTCTTTGAGTGAGGCGACATAGCATTCCCTGGTCATGGTCTGTTCTCCCCTTATAGTCCTGACCCCCAGATCGGTGGGAAACTTAATGGCAAGGTGATAAGTTGATGTGATGGCTTGAAAGGCATTTAGGGCGGTGCGGCCAAGGATGATGTTATAAGCGGATAGGCAGTCGACAACAAGGAAGGTGAGCAACTTTGTAGTCTGCCGTGGGTACTCGCCGATTGTGATGGGGAGATCGATGGAGCCGATGGAGGTCACCTGGTTGCCAGTGAAACCGACCAAAGGGGTTTGGGGAGGAGACAAACTTTCCTCCTCAATTTTGAGTTGGCGAAAGCAGTTGAGAAAGATGATGTCTGAAGAACTGCCGTTGTCGATGAGAACTCGTCTGACCTTGTAGTTGGAGAGGAGGGCAGAAATGATAAAAGGGTCATCATGAGAGTAACAGATGCCTGTACAGTCGGCGTCCGTGAAGGTGATAGGCTCGATCCACTGTTTGGGTTGTTTGGAGGGTCGGTCGACCGTCGCAACTGCTTTGTCTGAGCCCTGCCTTATCTTTCTGAGTTCTGCTCTATGAGCCGAGCGGGATGGTCCCCCACAAGCAAGGCCGCCTGAAATGACTCTGATTTCTCCAACAGGTGGAGGGGGATTGCCTGGCGGCCGAGGGCGGGTGTCCGTGAACCGGCTAAGACGTCCCTAACGTATTAGAGTCTCGACCTGATCTTTGAGGTTAACGCACTCATCGGTGTTATGGCCATGGTCCTGGTGAAAATGGCAATATTTGGATTGGTCTTTCCGATTGGAAGGGGTTCGTGAAGGTTGGGGCCATTTGAGGGGGTAGTCCCGCTGAATCTGATTGAGGACTTGTTCCATGGGAAAATTAAGGGGTGTATACCGCTCGAACCGATCGGGCGGTCGGGCTGGTGCCGACCGGTCAGCTTGAGGGGGTTGGTCGGTATAGTGCGGTGTTTGGCTATTATACTGGGTGTTTCTGGGTTCTGAGTCTTTTCTCTTTTCTCTGGGGGTCGGGTTTTTGGTTATTGGATCTTGCCGGGCAGCTAGGAAATCCTCTACATTCATGTATTTTTGGGCTTTGGAGAGTAAGGCTGCCATGGAGGTCGGGGGGTTTTTAGAGAGGGAGAACAAAAAATCGGACGACCGTAGACTGGCCATGAAAGCTATAAGGATGACCTTATCATCGTTTTTCGCCACCTGCAAGGCTTCGATGTTGAAGCGGGTAACGAAACTACGCAGGGACTCCCCCTCGGTCTGGCGGATGTTGAGGAGCTGGGTTGTCGGACGGCGCTAGCGCTGGGCTCCAATGAAATGACTGAGGAAGGAGTCACTGAGATGCTGTAAAGTGGAGACGAAGTCTACTAGTAACTGGCTAAACCATAGCCGAGCTGACCCCTTCAGTGTCACGGGGAAAGCTCGACACATGATCTCGTCAGGGAATGCATAGAGGATCATGAGGGTTCTTTAGGTTTCTAGATGGTAGACTGGGTCCGTCGTGCCGTCAAAAGAGTCGATAGTGGGCATTTTGAACTTAGGGGGTAGGGGTTTGTCTCGGATGGAGGCAACAAATGGTGAGTTTACTGTGGTAGAGGGTTTATGTTAGATGTTCTGCATGACCCCTTGGAGTTGGAGCTTCATGGCTCGGAGTTCTGCATCCTAGAGAGGGATGTTATCACCACCGGAAGGGAGCAGGGTTTGGACGCTACTGGCTTCCCCCTCAGGTGTTGGTGCCAGGACCGATGGATGTGGGGGTCGAGGTGGTGGATTTATATGAGGAGGAGGAGGTTGCAGGCCTTCCAAGTTGGGTGGATAGGGCTGCAGGATAGTATGGCTCGGGACTCGTTCTTGGTTAGGCGGAATATCTGGAGGTGGTGGAGGAGGCAGAGAAAGGTCCCTTTGGAGTAGAGCATTTATCAGGGCTTGATTTTGCTCGGCCATGCGGTTGATGCTGTTAGTAAGCTCGATGAAATACTGTGGTGAGTTGTTTGGATTGGGGGGGTCGGCTTGATGGTCGGCGGCATTTTGGTGAGAAGCCATGGATCTAGTCGTGACCCCATACACGTTGATGGGTAGTAGGAAAAGGTTATTGGAACAGGGTCCCCAGCGACAATGAGCACAACTGGCGCGCGGAGCAAAGCGTTCCCATATACGGCACCAACTGATGATACAGTTATGATACAACGGGTTCCTGGTAGAACGGGTCGGACTGATCCACGCTTCTCGAGCTGATATCTGAGTGGTCAAGCCCACCTGAGAACCTGCACAAGAGTTCAACGGGGAACGGGGTGTCCCCCAGCGAACCCTCCGACGAGCAAGTTAGAGAGAGAGAAGTGGAATGTAGAGATATGAATTAGAAATAGAGAACTTAACCTTTTTCTTATCTTCAACGTCTGCTTATATCTTTTGGTAATCATTTTGTTGTCCCGTCCGACCTGTCACCTATGCTGTAGCTTACCTTGTTCAGGGTGAGGGCGTGCTGTCCCGACGAAGAGGTATTGTCGTAATAAATGCTGTGAGGGGCTGCATTAATAGTAATGTGCAGTGGCAATAACTTTGCAGATCTTTGTTTGCTGAGGTGACTTGCCCTTTACCTGCCACGTGTCTGAATATCATTGGTCCTTCATGTCATGTTGACTTCCAGCTATGCTGGGCCTTATCAGTTGGGTTATGTATTGGGCCCTAAGTGGTAGGCTTTGATTGTTTATAGTGGGTTATGGCCTTTATGAGCCTACTCACGTCAATTGTTATTATTTTTATTTATTTTTCAAGTGTACATTGACAAAATCTAAATATTAAAGTTTTGCACCTTTTTTTTTTCTTTTCTTTCGAATATTCTAAATGTTTTCCCTATTAATTATACAAATTTGATTGTGATTAACCAAAATTTCTTTTTGATAATTGAAAAGTCTTTCCTGCATACATAAATGTGTCATATTTGCATCCATTTGTTTTATGATCAAATGTTTTAAAATGGTTAAGGCGCTCGTAATAATTCATGTAAGTGAGAAAAATAATTTTTGAGAAGCTGAGGTCGAGCAAAGGGAGCTTCTATTTACACCATGTTTTCGCCGCTTTACCCCCGTTATTTATTATTTATTTTTTATTGTGATTTTACCTCTTAACAAAATTACCTTTTCAACAAAAATTTAAAAATTCAAAACGCAAAATTCTCTATACACCTACTTCTCAACCACTAGCCACCACCTTTCTCTACCCTTCACCACTTGCTGCCATCCTTTTCAAATCATCCACCACTAACATCTCATCTCATCTCTCCATTTCTTTGACTACCGCCACTACCACCCTTAAACCCCTTACCTTTCAGATTCGTCACCCCCGCCCTTCCCTCCCGGACACACCCCACCACCTCTCCTTTCCATCCCACAATCTCTGCTACCTCCCTTCCACCATTTGCAAAATCCTAGGCACCACCTATATCACTGCCTTGAAACTCTATATCTACAAAAGAACAATGATATTGAACTCTAAAAATAGAATTTTAATATGCACTTTAGTGATGTGAAAAAAAAAAAAAAAAAAAAAAAAAAAAAAACATCACATTACATGATGAAGCTAACCCTTAATTCTTTCTGTAGAACTTTTTCTCTAGAATTCTCAAATATTTTTCACCTTAAAAAAAAGAGAATTCTCAAATACCTGAGTTATAAAAAAAAAATATATATATATATATGTTGGGAAGGAGGAGAGAGAGAGAGAGAAGATGATTGGGGTAAGGAAAAGATGTGTGATTTGACATGAGGATATATTTGGAGCATTTATTTATTTATTCATATATATATATATATACATAATCGGTGTGAGGATAAGAGGAAAATAGGGAAATAAGAAATTAGCTGGGCCCGTCTTGGCGTCTTGGATTTTTGAGATTTATGGTGAAATAATTTTTTTGGAGGCCTTTAAGATATTCATAAAAAAAATAATAATAATAATTTTGTTTAGTTTAGAATTTTTAAAAATAATTTTTTAAATTTATAATTCATATTTTTTAATATTTTTTTTGTGTTTGGTAATTTTTTTTTAGGAAAATTGACCTATAAGTCTCTTAGGCCTCGTTTGGGAACAGGCTAATTTAATAACTTTTTGGCTATTTGGCTAAAAAGGTAGGTAAAAAAAATTTATATGTTTGGGATGACTTTTTGGCTAATTACGAAAAGATGTGCAAAAAGTAGAGAGAAAAGAGAATCTTTGACTTTTTTGTATGAGTTGTTGACTTTTTGGCTAAAACGGTAACTTTTTAGCTTTTTGGCTAAAAATGTAAGTCCCCAAACGAGGCCTTATTTTGGACTTTAATCTATATAGTTTCATATTTTTTCTTGTGATCAATTTAATCCTTTTGGAGGTGTAATAACTCATTTACCCGTCACATTGAAGTGTCACATTTAAAAAAAGTACACTATAGAGTTTTTTAGTGTCATATCATACCCGTCACGTTGGAGTATCATATTTGGAAAAAGTACGCTTAAGAATTTTTAATTTTTTTCGAGTGTTACATCATATACGTTTTGTTGGAGTGACACGTCACATTTGAAAAAAATATACTAAAGAATTTTTATTTTTTTTGAAATGTCATATCATACCCGCCACGTTGTCACATTTGAAAAAATTATACTAAGGGGCTTTATTTTTTTTAGTGTCACATCAAACAAATTACATTGTCACATTTGAAAAAAATACACTAATTTAGAGTGTCGCATCATACCCGCCACGTTGTCACATTTGAAAAAAATACACGAAGGAGTTTTTAATTTTTTTTAGAGTAAAAGTCTTGGAATGTCACATCATACCCGCCACGTTGTCACATTTGAAAAAAGTACACTAAGGAGTTTTAAATTTTTTTAGAGTGTCACATCATTAGAATGTCACATTAATACATGTTACATTGAAGTATCACATCATACATGTTACATTATTAAAAAGGAATAGTTGTCACCAAAACACTACCAAAAAAAAATATAAGACTACACAGAAAAAAAATCTCCACTAATAGGACTTAATAGATCAATAGAAAAAATTTAAAACTAATTGGAGTACTTGTCTGTGAGATGGGATTTATTGGTAAATATCTATTTTTTTAAAAAAAAAATCACAAATGTTATACTTTTTAAGTGTATCTAGATTAGGTGTATTTACAAAATAATAAAAAAAATTTGCTTTAAATAATAAAAAAATTAACTAAAAAAACACATAATTAGGCTATAAAAAAAAATAGGACAAAAAGAATTGAGGTAAAGACTAATTCAAATACATATATCTTATATTTTATTTTTTCAATTGGGCTAACAACTAATTCTTAATTTTTTTTTTTAATTGGCCTTGTTTTATCAATTAGGCTAAGCAGAATTTTTTGGAACCCTTCAAACTGACCTCAATTAATAAAATAGTATTGGACCATTTTTAATTTTTAATATAATACAAAACTAATGAATTTAAAATCCTTTTTTTTTAACTTAATTTTTTGGGTCCTAGGCACAAGCCTTATTAGTCTTAGCCCAGGTGAGCTCTTGGAAACTACATAACACAATGGTAAGACTTGAACTCAGGCATCGTGCTTGTTACGGGAGTATTTTGTCTGCTAGGCCAAGCCATTGGTCATGAACTTGGGATATTGAGGGGTTTAAAAAGACAATAAAATTTGAAAAAATTTTAATTGAGCGTAATGAAAATGTGGATATAATGAGAGAAAAAATATCGTGTAAATAGAAGCTTGGATGAGCAAATCACTTTATCTGAATTTGATTCCTAATTTTGTATGAAACCTTGTTAAGGGAATGCCAAAACATTCCCCATGAACCTCAAACAAGATGAGGGGAAAAATTTGAGAGGCGAAGGGTAAGAGTAAGGGCAATATTTTGCTTTTGCACATATTGGGGCATACTTCTTTTTGTATTGCAATGTCTACCACGGAAGTTGTTTTCAATTCTCACCCTTTCTTGTTTGCAATTATTACTAGAGAAACTATACAAATGTATGCTCAAGCAATACACAAGTTGGCTATGGATATTGCTAGCAAGCTAGCTCAAGGTATGGGGTTGGCTAGCTTTTCATTTGAGGGATGGCCTTGTCAATTTAGGATCAACAAATACAACTTCAGCCCCGAGACTGTAAACTCCTCCGGTGTGCAAATACACACCGATTCAGGGTTCCTCACCATACTTCAGGAGGATGAAAACGTTGGCGGTCTTGAAGTCATGGACAAGTCTGGCACATTCGTTGCAGTGGAGCCTTTGCCGGGAACTCTTCTTGTCAATCTCGGAGACATTGCTAAGGTGGGTAAATCTTGTTGAGATTTTCTCTTGTTTGATTGCATAGTTGCCTTTATTATTGTCCCACATTGGAAAATCAACAAAACTTGAATGGGTTCATTTATTTCTAAGAATCCATTACGCGCAACAAGCCTAAAATGTGCGTTGTGTGATATATTGCGTGCACAGTTATTTTTTATCAATTATTTACCTGAATAGATAGATATGTTTTCGGAATTTGGATCTTTCATTCAGATTTAGTGTCAGCATATCGTAGTATGATAAAAATATTAGCCAGTGACACAGGCGATACGTGTACTTAACTCAAGTGGTATGAGTCTTCTATGGGTCCAAGTCTTCTCACCTTTTTGGGTGTTATAATTTTTCTCTTTTTAAAATGAAAACACTGCCACGTGACATGTAGAGAGTAAAATTTTCACTATACCAATTGAGACGTTTACTTAATAATAGTACTAGCTGGTAACACATCCGATGTGTGTGTAAGTAAAAATAAAAATAAATAATAAAGAAATTAATATCATAATATATAAATTGCTTAAATAGTAAGTGCGTTCTTAATGAAATTCAATATCTCAGATTTAAACATTGTGCTGCATCATAATAATTTTTTATTTTAACATATAAAAATCTACCAATTTATTTATTTATTTGGTGAGCCAACCAATTAATTAATTAATTTAATGGAATTGACAAAGGCAGAAATTGATCTACTCTTTTAGGATGAAAAACGGCACCGTATGGATAAAAGATGAGCTTACTCTTCAAATTATTACGTTGCTTTATCTCAACCATTTAATCCTTTCCTATGGACACACCAAATCTGGACAAAGGATCCAGATCCATGTTTTTGGACCAATTGTTACAGTAGTCAAATCTGTTGGATTGGGTTATGAATGTCTTTTTCATCAATAGATACTAAACAGTCTGCAATACATCAGTTTTTATTTGTTTTCCATATATCAAAAAATCTTCTGTCTAAATAGTTACGATTAAGGGAAAGGATTTCGTGGGAGTTCTTCAATTCTAGGGATGACTTTGTCTGTAACCCAGCAGCAAAAGGTGTCGTTAGATACGTCTCAAAACCTGTTCCAAAAAAATTAGTTCTCATTGTGATAGATGTCAAATTTTAATTTGTCATATATTCAATTATATGGGACCTATCTCTTTTGCCACGTCATTGTTAGGAGTTCAAATTGTGGGTGTCTAGCAATATTGAATTCACTTTTGCACAAATACAGATTGTGCTGATATTTTTTTCCTGTGCTTGTCGGAATGTGAAAGGTATGGAGTAATGGGAGATTATGCAATGTGAAGCATAGAGTAGTATGCAAGGAACCAAGAACAAGAATGTCAATTGCTTCGTTTCTGTTGGGACCAAAGGAGGCAAAAGTGGAAGCCCCCACAGAATTAGTGGATTTCTCACACCCGCGCTTGTATGTTCCTTTCTTTTACCTAGATTACAGAAATCTTCGAATCTCGAAAGAGTTACAAGCTGGTGAAGCTCTTGATTTTGTACGTGCCAACTCTGAAAAAGAACATGTGCCAAAGCTTAATAAAAGAAAGGATTGATGCACCATTTCTATTTACATGATAAGAAACTAGTGAAATTGAACTTTGGGGAGCTTAATTATATGGCTTCCTACTTAATAAACAATGTATTAAAGACTGATAGTTTATTAGCTCCAAGTTGACCCTGTTCTAATTTTGAAAAGGGTTGAACTCAAACTTCAGCTATAATGTTGTTTTTGTATTGAAAACTTCAGCAATAGCTTGATTGGAATTATGTATTACAATAAGGCACTGGCTGACCTCGTGTTGGCTCAACTTACATAATTTGCTTACACTTTATTATATAATCTTTTGGTCGCATTTTATAAATCAATTTATAAGTTAGTTTATAAGTCAACAAATAAGTCGATGCTTAAATAAGATATAATCAATTTATTTCATTCAAATTCAATGGCAACTTGTGAAAATAAGATGTGATATTACTTTTCAACGTGGCCTCTTTAGGATTGTATTTTTTTTTTTCATATTTATTCTTATGTACCAATGTTTCTCTGAAAAAAAGGAAAAATTTCAGTTAAGTTCTAATTTTCTTATAAAAATACTATTAACTCATGATTCAATCCTATCAATATATCATTAATAATGACTTAATGAAAAAAATATAACTTATTTGATATTTTTTTCTCACACAAATAAGAAGAGAAACATCTCACCAATCTACATTTTTGATTGAGGGTGATTATTCAGTATTTTCGGAATATGAATACGTGATGTTTCACAAGTTTTTAATTGGTAGAGATAGATAGGGATCTACAATTTATGTTGAGAATGAAAGAACAATATAAGATTAAGTAATTAATAATTGACTTAAAGTATAGTCATGTAATGTTTTGAAATTATTAAATAATTTCCTTGATAAGAGTATGAATAGGAAGAAGAGAATCCAAGAAATGACTCGAGAAATGAAAATGAAAATACAAAATACCAACATTTAAGATTGAGGGGTGGCCATTGACCAAGTGGCCCACCTAATCTACATTTTTAAAAATTTAGGATTGATAATTAGGCTCATAGGGCGGCCATTGACTGGGTGGCCCATCCCATCCACATTTTCAAATGTTTGAGATTGATAATTAAGTTTAGAATAATGCTTGGGACCCTTTTTGGGGGTCACCCCCTCACTCCCTTGCCACGTGGCAGGGGGTGATTGGTGGAGCAGGAAAAAAAAGAAAAAGAAAAAGAAAAGTTAATCAATGAGAGAGAGATAGGGTCAAAGGAGGTGGGGAAAAAAGGGGATGAATCATTACTCTTAAGTTTATAGGATTGGACTGGATACTTTTTAACTTGATTTTGTTAAATGAATTGCATTTGGCAATAATTTTTGAGCCAAGTACTGCCTGGTTTAACCAAATTATTAATATATATATTTTTTATAAATTATATGTAAAATATGAATCTCTATATACAATTTATTTAATTTTATTTTTGTTTTGAGTAAAAAAATTGCACTTACAATGAAAATATACTTACCAAGCTTTGAACTTTGAATATAATGAAGGAAACTAATTTTTATTGTAACTTAACTACAATGTTATTGATTTT
Source organism: Camellia sinensis (assembly GCF_004153795.1). Lineage (NCBI taxonomy): Eukaryota > Viridiplantae > Streptophyta > Magnoliopsida > Ericales > Theaceae > Camellia > Camellia sinensis. Next base: position 466,347 of record NW_021027398.1, read on the forward strand.
TTATTTTATAATTTTTTTTATTTGATGCTATTCATTTTTTATTTTATAAAATTTATTTTTTTATTTAATATATGAGTTCATTGAACGTGTTTGGGACTGGAATGGCGTTTTAATATTAGGTATGTGATAGATTTTTAAGCTCGGCCTAGTCATTCTTGGGCACAAAATTTCTTTATTTTTTGAGTCTGGGTCTAGCCTAAACTCCACTCGTCAATGTCTCATGTTTAATTGAACTTTTAAAAAATAAATATAAATTAACTTAATAAAACTAAACACACACAAAAAAAAGAAATTAAATTTTTTTTTTTTCAAAAAACTAAAATAATATAAGTTTAGGACTGTTGCACCTACGATTATTTTTTTCTCTCAAAACTTGTCTTTTCTTGTACTTTTATTGTCGTGTTCATATGTCCAAAAAAAAGGGGGAAATTTTATGGTCCGTGTATATCATTTCTCACCAATTTTGAGATCTTTGGGTATAATATATTGTATTATTAGTTATAATTCATTATAATATTAATTATGATATTATTTTAGTTATAATTCAATAATATTTTTTATTATACTTTATGTGTTGTTTGGTTATAACTCATTTTTTTTTAAATTATTTTTGTTAATATAGTATATCTAGTATATTAAGATATATTAGGATATTATTTATACCTATCTATTATAGTATATTCTCGGTAAATACTTATCTGCTCTCCTATATAAAGGAGTGTGTACCTATTCATTAATATACATTGAATACAAAGAGTTTTCTTTTCTTTTTTCTTTCTACTCTCATAATATGGTATCAGAGCCTAGAGTTTTTTCCTAACCCCTTCTTCTTCTTCTTCTTCTTCTTCTTCTTTTTTTTTTTTTTTCTGTTTGGCAAATTGCTTCCGGCTCACGTTGGTTTCTGCGTATCTAGTCTCTTCTTGTTTCAAAGATTGAGTCGCGTGTTTCTGACGTCAGCCCTGGTGCGCCGCTGCTGCTCTTCTTTCTAACGTGCGCCGCACGCCTCTCTGCTAACGTGCGCCGCACACGCTGACATCATCGCCTTGTTGTGACATCAGCTCTAATTGACCAGATTGGTCAACCTACTTTAACCAGCCGTTTCGTGCCTTTCTGGGTGTGTTTTTGGTCCGTTCAACCATATCCTTACTATTTTCGGTCTCCTAAATCTGCTGGCGTGTTCTGTTTTGGCAAAATTAGCCTTTACAAAGCACTTTCTTCTTATTTTTGCCCTGTTTGAGCATCATGGATTGTTCTGACAACATTCATTCTGTCTCTGTTACACTTGATGGGCCCAACTATGTTCTCTAGGTTCAAGCTCTCCTTGGATTCATCAAAGGGAAGCGGCTTTGGTGTATTATTACTGGTGCTCTTTCTAAATCTGTCCAGGAAGACAAAGAGACTGCATCTACTTTCGATGAGCGTCTTAATGAATGAGAAGGAAAGAACTACCAGATTATCACATGGTTTCGGGCTACTTCTGTTCCTTCTTGAAAGATTTGGGTTTGCTTAGCTATTTCCTCGGCTTGGAAATTTCTTATGATCCTTCTGGTTACTTTCTAACACAAGCTAAGTATATCTCTGATCACTTGGCTTGTGTTGGTCTTACTAATTGCAAGATTGCTACTAGTCCAGTTGATCCTCAGACTCGTCTTACATCTCTTGATGGTTACCTATTATCTGATGCTACGTTATATCGTCAGCTAGTTGGTAGTCTTGTCTATCTCACGGTTACTCATCCAGACATTGCCTATGTTGTTCACATTGTCAGTCAGTTCATGGCTGCTCCTTGCTCTCTGCACTATGATGCTCTAGTTCGCATTTTGTGCCGTCTAAAAGGCATTATATTCCATGGTATTCACTACTCAACACACTCTTCTTTACAGCTACATGCATTTTTTTATGCCGATTTGGCCGGGGATCCTACTGACCACCGCTTTACTACAGAGTTCTGCTTCTTCTTGGGTGATTCTTTTATTGCCTGGCGTAGCAAGAAGCAAACTCTTATTGCTCGTTATAGTACTCAGGCTGAGTATCGTGCTCTTACAGATACTACTCAAGAGCTTGTGTGGTTTCATTGGCTTCTTACTGATATGGGAATTCCCCATCCTGCTGCCACTATCCTCTATTGTGACAATTAGAGTGCTATTCAGATTTCACATAATGATGTCTTCTATGATCGCACCAAGCATATTGAGATTGATTGTCACTTCATCCGGTAACACGTTACTAGTGGCACTGTTCGTCTTGTCTTTGTTACCTCTGCCGATCAGACAGTTGACATCTTCATCAAGGCTCATCCTCCAGGACGATTTTCTGATTTACTTTCCAAGCTCAACTTGATATCTGCTTTACCACCTTGAGCTTAAGGGGGGATGTTATCTAGTATATTAAGATATATAAGGATACATTAAGTTTAGTTCTACCATTCATGACTTTGGCTTTTCCTCCAGTGCTTATGATTCTACCTTGTTTATACGTCAGATAGAGCGTGGCATTATTATTCTTCTTCTTTATGTGGATGATATGATTATCACTAGCGATGACACAGTGGGTATCTTTCATCTTAAACTGGTGACTTGTTGGAAAGGCACTTGATCAATGTTGTTTCTAACCGGAACTCTAGTAACGCCTCGGGACTATCATTATCCGGAAATGAAATTCGTAAGTGCTTATGTGTTTATGTGCTTACGTGGAGTGAATTACAGTTATCCATGCATTAGGACGCGAGTGTTATAGCTTCGGCACATTTGTGAATGTGCTAATAGTCTTGGTTACCTTTATTAGGATGTCAGGACGAGGGCGTGGTAGGCGTGGCAGGCATGGTAGGCAGGAGGTACCTCTACCGGATGACGTTCCGACAGTGCAGGAGGGAGTTGGTCAGGCCAACGTGGCCGAGCCAGCGGGTCAGCAGGCTATGGGCGCCTTGGCCCGAGAGATAGCAGGAGCTTTGGGGATTCTCAGAGCTGAGAATCAGGTTGCTGAGGCAAGGCCTTCTTTCTTGAAGAGGGAATTCTTCCGGTCTAATCCGGACGAGTTTGTTGGGGATCCAAAGGAGCCACTTAAGGCGGACGAGTGGTTGGAATAGATGGAGAAGACGTTCGAGATGCTGGGCATCGAGGACGGGGCTTTGAAGGTGACCCTGGCATCCTTCCAGCTGAAGGGAGATGCGGGTCAATGGTGGAAGTACGAGAAAGGCCGTGTTAGTGGTGCATGGGAGGCGTTTGTGAATGCTTTCCAGGATAAGTTTTTATCTTCAGCTGAGAGGGAGAAGCTGAGGGAGTAATTTTGCCAGCTTAAACAGCAGGGCTTGTCAGTGGCCGAGTTTGAGGCTACTTTTACTAGTCTGTCTAGGTTTGTACCTGAACTGGTGGTGTCCGAGGAACGCCGTTGCTTTGAGTTTGAGCGGAAGTTAAGGCGTGGGCTCAAGCTGAGGGTTGGAGGGTCGTTTATCCGGGAGTACAGACGTTTGGTGGATGCTGCTGCTCATATGGAGATTATGATGCAGGAGGAAGATGAGGGGCAGAGAGGCTCCAAGAGGAGCCATGATGGCCAGGGTGACGGCAGAAGACAGAGGGGTTCTAACCCTCAACAGTCTTAGGGTGGTGTGGCTAGATCGACCTTTCCAGTGCCGAGTACGGGCTCTGGGAGAAGTAGTCAGGGAGGCTTGACTTGTTTTGCGTGTGGCCAGCTGGGTCACAAGTCTTCGATTTGCCCGCAGAAGGGAGGGGGTCAGCGAGCTACTTCTTCTTCAGCTAGACCTCAAGGCCAGAGTCAAGGCAGGGGCCAGCCTTTGTCTTCCTATCAGTGTGGTCAGCCTGGGCACCTGAAAAGGTATTGCCCACAGTTGAGTGCTACTTTAGGAGCGTCTGGTTCTAGGCAGACGCACAGTTATCAGCCAGCTCAGTCTGTGCAGGCCTCGAGGGCCAATCCGGGAGCTTCGTCATCCTAGTCAGTGCAGTAGTCTTTTGCTCCTAGAGGTGAGCAGGTAGATCAGGGGCCTACAGGGGGCGTGTATGCTGTTACCGCGCAGGACTTAGTACCGACTCCATCAGTAGTGAGAGGTACCTTTCTGTTTTGCAACTCGGTTGCTAATGTATTGATTGATACGGGTGCATCTCATTCTTTTGTATCTACTGCATTTGCATCTGTTTTGGAATTGGAGTTAGCACAGTTAGCATCTCCTATATGTGTGGTATCGCCTATTGGTGGTGAGTTGATCTTGAAACAAGGTGTTAAGGGTTGTGATATAGAGGTCGCCGACCATAGGCTTCTTTTTTCGTTTGTGGTCATGCCCATGAAGGGTTTTGATGTTATTTTGGGTATGGACTGGCTATCGTCATACCGGGCTGTTATTGATTGCTACCGCCAGAGGGTCACGGTTTGTACCTTGAGCGGGGAGTGTTTCCATTTCCTGAGGGATCGGGTTGGTAGTGTGTTGCCACCGATGTATGATCCGCGAGGACGGAATAAGCTTAGTAGCCTACTTGCTAGCTTTATGAGTGGTGAGTGTGACGAGACCCAGATTGTTTTACCGAGGGTGGTTTGTGAGTATTCGGATGTTTTTTCCGAGGATCTCGTTAGTTTGCCACCTCACCAAGAGATAGAGTTCTCTATTGATTTAGTGCCCAGCACAGCGCCGATTTTTATGGCACCCTATCGTTTTGCTCCAGCAGAGTTGATTGAGTTGAAAGTTCAGCTCCAGGAATTGCTAGATAAGGGTTTTGTTCGCCCTAGTGCTTCGTCGTGGGGAGCACCGGCCCTCTTTGTTAAAAAGAAAGATGGTGCCTTGAGATTGTGTATAGACTACCGGAAGTTGAATCGGGCTATGGTCAAGAATAAGTACCCTATGCCCCGTATAGATGATCTGTTTGACCAGTTGAAGGGTTCCCATTGTTTCTCTAAGATAGACTTGAGATCGGGTTACCACCAGTTGAGGGTCAGGGAGGAGGATATTCCAAAGACGGCATTCCATACGCGGTATGGCCATTATGAGTTTCTGGTGATGCCATTCGAGCTTACCAATGCACCGGCAGTCTTTATGGATTTAATGAACCGAATCTTCCGGGAATTCTTAGACCGTTTTGTAGTCATTTTCGTGGACAACATTCTTATCTATTCGCCTTCTGAGGAGGAGCACGAGGAACACTTGAGAGTGGTGCTTGAGTTGCTTAGAGCCCATAGGCTATATGCCAAGTTTGGGAAGTGTGAATTATGGCTAAGAGAGGTGAAATTCTTAGGCCATATGGTATCCGGGGAAGGGGTGTCTGTTGATACATTCAAAGTAGAGGCGGTGCAAGACTGGATACAGCCTAAGAGTGTGTTTGAGATCCACAGTTTTCTGGGATTAGCTGGGTATTACTGTCGGTTTGTGAAAGATTTCTCCAGGCTAGCTTCACCGTTGACTAGATTGACGCGGAAAGGGTTCAAGTTTGTATGGAGTGAGACTTGAGAAAAGTCGTTCTAAGAGTTGAAGGTTAGATTGACCACCGCTCCAGTTTTGATTATTCCGGAGAGAGGGTTGGGTTATGCAGTCTATTGTGATGCCTCACGAGAGGGTTTGGGTTGTGTGTTGATGCAAGAGGGGAAAGTGGTAGCTTATGGCTCACGTCAGTTGAAAATACACGAGAAGAATTACCCTACACACGACCTAGAGTTAGCAGCAGTGATCTTTGCCTTGAAGATTTGGAGGCACTACCTTTATGGTGAGAGGTTCGAGGTGTTCTCGGACCACAAGAGTTTGAAGTACCTGTTTACTCAGAGGGACTTGAATTTGGAGCAGAGGAGATGGATGGAGTTCATTGAGGACTATGATTTTGAGTTACACTATCACCCGGGAAAGGCCAATGTTGTGGCCGTTGCCCTTAGTAGGAAATCCATTAGTGACGTAGCTTGTATAGCCATCCGGGAATGGGGGATGTTGGGTGTACTTGGCGAGTTTGACTTGCTTCTGGGTGAATCAGTTGAGGCTGCGGCCTTGTTTTCTGTTATTGCGCAGCCTACATTCGTGACTCGAGTGTTAGAGGCACAGAGAGGTGACCTTGAGGTAGAGTCCTTCCGAGAGAAGATCTCAAATGGGAAGGCTGAGAAGGGTTTGACGGTGTATCCCGACCTGAGTGTGAGATACCAAGACCGTCTGTGTGTGCCGGAATCATGCTGAGAGGAAGTACTCCGAGAGTTCTATCATTTACGTCTTACGGTGCATCCGGGAGGCACTAAGATGTATCGGGATTTGGATCGCCAGTTTTGGTGGCGGGGTATGAAGAGAGATGTGGCTGTTTTCGTGTCTAAATGCCTTACTTGCCAGCAAGTGAAGGCCGAGCATCAGAGGCCAGCGGGTTTGTTGCAACCCTTGCCTATTGCCGAGTGGAAGTGGGAGCATGTCACTATGGACTTCGTCGTGGGTCTTCCGAGGACTCAGCGGGGTAGTGATGCCATTTGGGTGGTTGTAGACCAGTTGACTAAGTCTTTATTCCTATGCGCGTGAGAGATTCGGTAGATCATCTTGCCGATTTGTATATTCGGGACGTAGTGAGATTGCACGGGGTCCCAGTGACGATCGTCTCAAATAGAGATCCTCGTTTTACTGCTAGGTTGTGGCAGAGTTTGCAGAGTGCCTTGGGCACTAAGTTGATCTTTAGTACAGCCTATCATCCTCAGACTGACGGGCAGTCCGAGCGTACTATTTAGATCCTTGAGGATATGCTTCGAGGGTGTGTCCTGGACTTCAGTGGGACGTGGGAGAGGCACTTGCCATTGGTAGAGTTTGCCTACAACAACCATTGTTAGTCTAGCATCGGTATGGCACCGTTCGAGGCCTTGTATGGCCGACCGTGTAGGTCTCCAGTGTGTTGGGCCGAGGTGGGTGATGCACCTTTGTTGGGTCTGGAGTTGGTTAGGGAGACGACGGAGAAAGTTGAGCTTATCCGTAGGAGGCTTGTTACAGCCCAGAGTCGACAAAAGAGTTATGCCGACCGTAGGAGGAGGCCTTTGGCGTTTGAGGTAGCTGATCATGTCTTTCTGAAGATATCACCTAGACGAGGCCTGATGAGGTTTGGGAAGAGTGGGAAGTTATCCCCTCGGTTTATTGGTCCTTTTGAGATCCTTGAGAGGATAGGTGAGGTTGCTTATCGGTTAGCCTTACCGCCGCAGTTGTCCGAAGTACATGACGTGTTTCATGTGAGTATGCTTCGGAAGTATGAACCAGATCCATCACATGTGCTGGATTGGACCGATTTAGAGGTAGATGAGGATGCCTCGTATGAGGAGAGACCGGTACGGGTCTTGGATAGGCGGGATCAGGTCCTGCGTGGCAAGACCATTCCTTTGGTGGTGCTTGAGTTACTTAGAACCCATAGGCTGTATGCCAAGTTTGGGAAGTGTGAGTTCTGGCTAGGAGAAGTTCAATTCTTAGGCCACGTAGTATCCGGGGAAGGGGTGTCTGTTGATACATCCAAGGTTGAGGCAGTGCAAGATTGGGCACAGCCTAAGAGTGTGTTTGAAATCTGCAGTTTTCTGGGATTAGCTGGGTATTACCGTCGGTTTGTGAAAGATTTCTCCAGAATAGCGTCACCATTGACTAGACTGACTCGGAAGGGAGTCAAGTTTGTGTGGAGTGAGACTTGTGAAAAGTCGTGTTGGCGCTCGAGCGTAGATTACATCCATCCAGTATCTTGTTGTGCAGTGTTGTGAGCTCGAGCGTAGGGTTGGGAGCTCGAGCGGAGGCCTGGTTCTGCAAAAGTGCTGGGCGAGTGCATTCTGCGCTCGAGCGGGAGGTTGGCCGCTCGAGCGCA